>JAMXBC010000004.1:104297360-104787360 GCA_024138005.1 Lumnitzera racemosa
CCATGTCTCTACAACTCTACACTTTTTTCTAATAGATAATCCTAATAACAACAAATATTGATGTTATAGTGACAAACTATGAAAAAAAAAAATCAATAATATCAATATACAACATAGATCAATGAAATAAGGAATGATAAGAATAATATTCTTACCCTTTAAAAAATATTCTTTTTAACTATAATTTTTGAAATTGTTAATTTTTAAATACATTTAATGTTAAATCTTAATTTCACCAATTTTTATTTAAATAATTATTAACTATATATAAAAGTAGACAAATGAGGTCGAAGGGCAATTACGTAATATAAAACCGAAGACTAGTCTAATAGGATTTGCCTGCACGTTTTGATTTTTCACCGAACAATAATAAATATTTGAATGTCTGTCTTTATTTATTTTCTATTTGAACTCGCATTTTCATTTCATTTTATTTTGTTTGAGCTCTCCAATTCTCAAAAATCCCCGAAAATGTCCATATCTCATATTTTGTAATGTTTTCGTATAATTTTCTGATATGAACTTGTTAATTATGCAGAGCAACATTTGAGAATTATAATCAATTGGCTAGAAAGAAAATCACTATAATGGTCGTGAATAGTGGAAATCTTCTTCTTTTTTTCCCGATATTTTTTAAGATATGGAGGACTTGAGAGTAAAGTTGAAATGTGAGGGATTCAAATAAGCAAAATAGCAAAAGATGGATGAGTTGAAAAAAAAAATAGTTAAACAATGAAAAATTCAAAAGAATTTTACTTATTTACTATTACATGTAATAAATATTATGTATTTATTAATTGTATAAAAAATATTGTCAATTCACTAAATATATCTCATATCTCGAAAATATGATATAGGTAACTGTATCAAATGTGATGTACGTTCAATTACATTAATACCAAATGCGATATACATACAATTTATATATATCACATTTACTAAATAAAAAATGGTTACTGTAGATAAAATATTAAATCGTATTTATGAAATATAACACTTTTTTTTTTTTATCAAAGTCACATTTGTTTAATGTAAGAATGTAATTTAGAATTTGTATTTATATAATATTTTTCATCTAATTCATATTTATATAAAAATTTTTTAAAAAATAGTAGACATGTGCTTCACCCAAAAAATTCAAATAGAAAGGTAATAAAAAGTGAAAAACCATTTTTATGCTTTTTCCAAATTGTCCGGCCCAAATCAAGCAAGAGCTTGAAATTTTGGAGTGAGCTAAAACAGTTATAACTCAACTACGTCTTGTTCAGCCTTTTTGTAAAAAATGAGTAGTGCCAGGAGCCCACCAAAGTTTCAGAGTCCATGAGCCAATGCCACAGATTGATGCACTAGTCTATCCAAAACTAGCCCATTCCCACGATTTCTTCTAAAAACAAATAAATGACAAAAATAAGAAAAGAAAATCTATTAATAGAATTCTACGACTAAGGGTATAGTTAAGTCAAGATACTCGTTAATTACTGAAGCTTAGCTCACTTTAAACTCGACTCAACTCGACTCCACTCAAATTCATTATAAACGAGTTGAGCTTAAACTTGAAATAAATCGCGTTTATATAAATGAGTCTAATTCAAGCTCATGTTTAGGTTAGCAAGTTGACTTAGAAATAGGCTCATTTATATTGCTAATAAGTTGCCTTGTGAATGAACTCATGCATTAATATATTATGTTGAAAATTGTATTATATGAAATAATATAATATAAGAATAAGAATAACACGATTAGAAAATTATCCAAAAACAAAGGTATGTGTTTAAAAAATTGAATTAATTTTAAGTGTTAATTTAAACTCAAGTTTGAGGTTAGACTCATTTATCTAAACAAGCTACAGCTTAAATTTATTTAGGTGTTTAAAACAAGCCTAAACTCAGGTTCATTTTGGTAAACAATTTTGAACTTATTTATTTGAAAGAGTTAAACATGAGGTTTAAATTTTTTAGCTAGCTTGAACTTGAGCTTTATAATTTTCATGCTCAGTAAAAATTCAACTTAGCTCAAACTTGATAATTTTTTAAAGTACCAAACTTGAGCCTTAAAATACTTTACTCAACTTGGCTTATTTACAATTTTTCTGTAATACACTGCGATTCCAAAAATTTTAGTATTAGCAAAGCATAAATTCTTTAATGAAACCAATACATTATATAGAAATATATAGTATACTACGAGATAACGCTTAATGTATAACATAACCATTACTCACTATTCATTAACTTGTTTATTTATATACTTATTTATTTTACATATTTAGATCTATAAGTAGATTCGAATTCAACTTGACCCAAACTCAATTTATAAAAAAGATAAACTTAATCTCAAAACAAAATTCATTTATTTAAGTCTATCAAGTTTGAGTTTATAATTTTTAGATTTAATAAAAACTTAATTTAACTTAAATTCAATAATTTTTAAATGAATTAATCCTCAACCTTCAAAAACAAAACCTAGACTTGTCGTGATGCATATACGATGCTAATAAATTTCATTTTGTTGGAAAGTTTCGAATTCCAACATTTCCTAAAAAGCATAAATGATAATCTTTAAAAAAATTAAACATCAGGAGTTATACGTTATTTACTTAGGCACGTGGTTCCTGAGGTCCACTAAATCTTTTTTTCCCAACACGAGGCACTGGGAATAGCCAACTAACTAATTAGGTTGCATCAGATTGGGGAAAAAATAATTTAAAATTAAATTAGGTGTGGTCTTCCGTCTACCTTCTACCTGTCAACGGTCCAGTTTGTCGTCGCTAAAATTACAGGAAAGTCGTAACCAGCGTCACACGTGAGAGAGATGCGAATCCTCAGTTTACAATTTAGCTCCTCGTTTTCCATCGCACTCTCTCCCCATATTTCCCGGAAAATCCACTTCTATCAAATTTCAAAACCCTAGAACCCCTTCCCTGCAAAATCACAACGAAAAGCACAAAGCCTTTGCACATTCTACTCATCCCCGACCAAACCCCTCAAAGAAATGGACAATTCCACTCAAGAATCACACCATTTACGGTCCGAAAACTCCGTAACTTACGAATCCCCTTACCCACTCTACGCCATGGCGATTTCTTCCCGATTCCATCACCCAAACCACCACCGTATCGCTGTAGGGTCCTTTATCGAAGATTCCGCAAACCGTGTTGATGTAATTTCATTCGATCCCGAGACTCTAACCCTAAAAAACCAACCCTCGCTCTGTTTTGACCACCCTTACCCACCCACTAAGCTTATGTTCAGTCCAATGAGCAGCAATTCTTTATCAAGTTCAAAACTTGACCTACTTGCTTCATCAGGTGATTATCTTCGTTTATGGGAAGTTAGGGATAGTACACTCGAGTCAGTTTCACTGCTTAACAATAGTAAAAGCAGTGAATTTTGTGCACCACTAACTTCGTTTGATTGGAATGAGATTGAACCAAATAGAATTGGAACTTGTAGTATTGATACAACTTGTACTGTTTGGGATATTGAGAAAAATGTGGTGGAGACTCAATTAATAGCTCATGATAAAGAGGTTTATGATATTGCTTGGGGTGAAGCTAGGGTTTTTGCATCGGTTTCAGCTGATGGTTCGGTTAGAATTTTTGATTTAAGGGATAAGGAACATTCTACTATTATTTATGAGAGCCCACAACCCGATACTCCTTTGCTTAGATTGGCTTGGAATAAGCAGGATCTCAGGTATATGGCTACCATTTTGATGGACAGTCATAAGGTTGTGATTTTGGATATTCGGTCCCCAACTATGCCCGTGGCTGAGTTGGAGAGGCATAAGGCTAGTGTTAATGCTATTGCTTGGGCTCCTCAGAGTAGTAGGCATATTTGCTCAGCTGGAGATGATACTTTGGCATTAATGTGGGAGTTACCAACCGTTGCTGGTCCTAATGGAATCGATCCGATATCAATGTACTCCGCAGGGTCAGAAATTAACCAGTTGCAGTGGTCCACGGCACAGCCTGATTGGGTTGCTATTGCATTCTTGAACAAAATGCAGCTTTTGAAAGTTTGAGGTGTGGTAGATAAGTTTATCTATTGGAAACATGACTAGGCTAAGTCTATTACAGTAGATTGTACCCATTAAGCATTAGCTCCTTTTGAGATTATGCTTGTTTTTAGATACTGGTAGATGACTCCATTTCTTTGTAATTTGAGCGAGATTCATGCTGAATGTTACGTGTGGTTTTGTAGCCTTAGATTTCTCTCATTTGTAATGTAAGATACGTTCTTTCAATTTTATCAGAATCTTCTGTGTGTAAATTGTGTTTGGATATCAAATTTTTTTTTTCCCCCTTTTAATCTTAGAGTGACATTGTGAAATCCTATCTGTAGATGAAATAGGCTTTTCATTATGGGTTTTTTAATGTCTTATGAGCTCTAATTTTTGGTAGTTGCTAGATCTAGTCCCGATTGTGACTGTAGTTGAATTGGTGTGTGTAGCTCACATGAGTGAATCAACTGTAGTTAGTGTTATGGTTCATTTAACGCCAGAAATAATCACTGGCTTATTCGGCTCCCGGTGACCGGCTTTCTATGGAATGTGCTGGGGGTATTCGACTCTGCACTATGTGTGAGCTTGTTAACTTACTATCCACTTTCTGTGTTGTCCTATGACGCCATGTGAAGAGTGAGAAACCATGGAACTTGCCGTCCTCTCCCTAGAGTTGCCAGCAAGCATTACCCATTCATGCAGGCAAGGAGGTAATGAAGAGATACGATTCCCGTCTCTAATCTATCTACCCTTGTCGTATCGAACCAAAAAGAAAAGGAGAAAAAACAAGGTAAAAGGAAGCCCGTGATTGATTATTTCTTCATTCAGCAGCTGAAGTAACTGCCTGTTTTCATTATGTGGAATCTTCTCCAATACACCATCGTTGGGATTAGGGGGTATGATGATACGGGCTTTGGAGGAGGATGACAGAGAGTTATTTGTTTCAGTCGCAGTCCCTTTTTTTTTTTTAATTGAGTAGCATATCTCACAGATTCTACCAACTTCTTATTGTCCAAATTGAAACTCCATCATATACGAAATATGACAAATGACCAGTTTAATTTTTCTTTTCTAAGTGATCCAGATGCCAATTTAAGAGAGAGTAAGTTCAATTTCTTCTTGTACCAGTAATATCGAAATCGCTGACTTGACCATGAGATTAGACTTCTTGGTATGATTCTACTTGTTTACAGAACCCTGAGATTGCATAATTTGGAAGTCAAGATTCATGCTTTTCTGTCTATTTCCTTCTTAGGAGTATCTCATTGCAATGCACTTGCAGTAGACCAAATTAGCCCCCTACGGTAACAGAAAGCATGCTAGATTCTATCCTTCAGATACTGTTGCATGTTCTAGAGGCTATGTTGCAATTGATGTTGTGGTCACAAATCGTGCCCGATAAAACCAATTAATTTGGAAAACTGGGTAATTGGGAAAGGTTAACCACCTTGCTTGTTTTCTTGAACTTAGCTGATTGGATGTGTCCGAGAACCAGTTGCAAGAGAATTGCTGAAGCTGACTAATGATTGGGGCTGGATGGGGGAAAAGGAAAATATTCTATGCATTTTAGAACTGCCAGCAGCTTTGATCAATCCGTTAGGAGTATCCTCATTGCGGAATGTAGGATAAATATTCTATGCATTTTAGGACTAGTGGGATATGCTAGATGACATTATTGGAGGCACGCACTCGAATGAAAAAAATTCTTAAAAAAGCAGCAAACGGAGTACTTATTCCTTCTATGGAGCTGTGGAGGCACGTTTCTAGTGTCTTACGATTTTTACAATGATAAGAAGAAAGCACATTTTTGAAAAACTTCTTTCTTATATTTTTGTGCAAACAAAAATGTGCTTTTGAAAAAGTCATCCTCTTCTCTATAATAAAATATAAGAAAGGTGCATTTCTAAGAAGTACCTTCTTTGTAGAAATCTACAAAACCAAATTTAATAAGTGTACAAAACCATGAAAAATACATTATAACCAAACATTACAACAGCATATTTAAATCAACATTAATTCAATGAAAAAACCAAAACCCTATCTCTAACTCATCACTAACTCTAAAGTTCACTTCATATCACCAACTCAAACAAAACATTTGGAAGGTATATCCTTAACTCCAAACTTTACCTCATATCACCAACTCAAACCAAACATTTAAGTATAAGATGGCAAGGATGCATAAACAAATATTAAAATCATCAATATAAATAGTCAGTCTAGTTGTTCATACAAAAGACATAAATTAATACATCTAATCCCTTTTTCTCGTAGTCCTAATAAACACATACAATGTTTTTTATGCCAAGCCCCTCCTAGACCTCCTTTCTTCGACAATGGCTAGAGATTGTGACTCATGTGTCTGTATTTGCTCTTAAGGTAGCTCAAAGAACTGTGGAGGACCGATTGTAGGTATCGAGGCATGGGGTAGCCTTGTAGTTTCATAATTAGACCTGCCTCGTCGCTGTTATCATCCAAGTCCCCTCATCCTAATGCATCCACCCACTTATGTGGATTGGAAGGGCCATAATCCACCTTGCTTGAGCCATCCTCCTCCTGTATGTTCTCTTTAACTAAATGCAGGTAGGGTAAAGTAACTAAAGTATGGTCCTGCAACAGTTGCATACCCTAATCAACATGGGCTCAAGTTGTGTAATAGTTAGCATGGTCCATAGAATTTGATCTATTGAAACTATTTAGCCTATGAGACAAAAGAGATTAATGCAAGTCTTTGCGAGGTAATTCAAGTAAGTAGTAGGTCTCAATAATGTAGTTACCGATTAGCTAAATAAAACTCCATCATGACCAATATACTAGCACGTAATGCCCTTGCACCATTATCGATGTCTACACTCGACTCCTCTAGGGCCATTTATCTATAGGATCCAATCATATCTACCATTCCAATCATTGATGTACCTTAAATAATAGCTAACCCAATCTACTTCCGTGCGACCTCATAGGTCTGTACAATGCAACGCTTTCGCCTTTTCTATTTTACATGGTAGTGGAACCCTTTGCAAACCTCCAAACTAACAGACCACATGCTTTAGATGGTGCCACTCAACCATATGGAAGCAAATCAGTGGCACCTGAGTTATCTAAATATCTCTCCTATAGTTGCAAAAATTAAGGAAGATACATAGGAGATCATTGATGTAGGTTGCCATACGATCTACAATTTCATGTTCTCAAAGTTAGTTTCTATACAAAAGATATTAAATGAAAAGTTAGGAAATGTGTGTACTTTCCATAAAGGAACGTACCGATAATACCAATTATAGGCCTACAAAACTTCCAAGCCCCTATGCATGGGCCAAAATGACCACTAAACCTACTTCAATTATGTAACCCTTATTCTCTCAAACTATTCCACCCTCACTTAACCTTTATCCTGAGATTATTCACATGGATTGTGTTAAGAAGTATTGTATGATTTCTCCCAAATACTAAACAAGGTTTTAATAGCCTTATCTTATGAGCACATACCCTTTTGTTAGTAAACATGTACCCAAATTCTCTACTAATAATATTATGCAATTAAGAAATCTTTATGTCAGGATCCTCTCTAATAACATTCATAAATTCCCTACCATTGTCTTGCAATCCAACTATTTCTTGATTTGTGAAGGGATTTACATGTGTGGCATCCTTCTAACCTGGTTATCATAAATACACATAGGCCTTAAGTCTCTACTTACATCCATCCTCATTTTTAGAACATCATGCAACATAAACTAATAATACATACAACAACACAAATGTGAGCCCTTGACGAGGTCTTACCGTAGTGTGGATAAGTCCTTAGAGAACTATTGAAGAAAAGGGAATGGGTTTTGGTGGATATGTGGGTAATAGGTTAAGCAAATCAATGAGCAACTCAATAGATGTAACGCACTATGAAGCTCAACATGGCTTATAATTTGCCGGACATGACTTACCAATTCAGGATTGAAAGGCTGCTAGTCGCACAACCTTGGTCTTGAGAGAAACTTAGATATTTCATTAATCAAGGAAAGGAATTTGATTACAACAATTACTATAGCAAGATTTTAATACTCAGTGTCTAAGGTTACATCTTGGCACATAAAATTAGTAAAAAGAATAAAAACTAAATATAGAGATGTACCAAAAGAGACAGGACAATTTTGTAATCCTCTTAAAAAGAGGATATCCGATGTCAAGTTATACGTCTAAGGTTTGTGGGATAAGTATCTTTAAGAGAGAGTCTAGAAGATTCTATGCATATCGATTGCTGATTAGTTTGGATAAGGTCAACCACATCTGGTTCACTGTTTAGCTCGAATTCAAAATGTCATCTTTGGAATAGCTCGGTAAAGTAGGTTAGTGGTCTTTGGTTAGCTCGGCCTGACCTTATTTTTATGGGAAGAGAAGACTGAACTCATGGTAGCTCGAATGCTAGACCACATCAGCTTAGCATAATAGAACTGGCTAACTTCTTCTATAGTTGGGCAATGAGTAAGGATTCAGTTGACCACATTATCTAGGCCCTTATCTTGATTCCTATCTTAAATCCTCCAGGCTGTTTAGGATTTGAGATCAAATCCTCGGAGTTCTCTATCGGGGTGTCTTCCTCGAGTACAAATGGGCTTAAGTTAGCAATATGGAAGACATTAGAAACTTTATATTCTTGAAGTAGCTTAAGCTTGTAGGCATTATCATTGATCTTTAATGTATTCTAAAAGCTCCTTTAAGCAAGGAGAGAACTATGGCTAAAGTCAATCTCTTCTTTAGCTTGGCAAAGCTTTCTTCTTCCTTACTTCCCCAACAAAATTTGGCATTATTTTTTGTGAGCTTGCTAAGGGGTACAATAATATAACTAAAGTTTTAAATGAACCGGCGATAGAATAATGCTAAGCCATGGAACTCCGTATGTCTGCAGAAGAGGTTAGGGTGGGCCATTCTACAATAGCTCGAATTTTCTCCTCATCCATTCTCAGGCCTCCACCACTGGCTGCATACGCAAGAAATACAACTTCTTCTTGACAAAAATAATACTTCTTGAGATTGCCAAATAGTTTCTCAACCTATAGTACTTCAAAAACAGTCCAGAGATGTTTCACATGGTTCGATAGGTTAGGACTATACACTAGAACATGATCAAAATAAGCTACAACTAATTTCCTTTTCTAATTCCTTAATACATGATTCATCAATCTCATAAATGTGCTTAAAGCATTAGATAAACCAAATGGCATCACAAGTCACTCGTACAATCTATACCTTGTCTTAAAAGCAATTTTCCACTTGTCACCTTACATGCGAATCTAATGTTATCCAAACTTAAGGTCAATCTTGAAAAATATTCTTGTACCATGTAGTTCGTCTAATATATCATCTAGTCTAGGGATCAAATTTTGTACTTGATAGTGATTTTACTAACAGCTTAACTGTCCATATACATTCTCTAACTTCCATCCAACTTAGGAACCAATAATACGAGCACAACACATGGACTCAAACTTTCTCTAACATAGCCTGTAGTGCCCCGCCTCATAGGGCCTATTCATTTAACATACCGAATGTAAGCCCTAAAGCCAAGCCAAGCCAAGTAACCGTAGGATTGAACTTAGAACCCAAGGTTTAGGGCGATCGGTTAAAGGATCCGATCAAACCCAAATTAGAAACTATTGAGAGGAATATTAGTAAAAATGACCCTGTAAACTTAAATTTAAAAAAGTAAGTAGTAAAATAGGAGACTATAAAATTTTCAAATTTTAAGCATAATAACTGCTAATTACCGAAAAGGCGAAAAGTGTCATGAAATAACTAAGAAATTACTAGAGATAAATTATATGTGTACTAAAAATTTTAGAATGACCAAAATAATATTTAGGAATGTTCACGTGTACCCTACATGTATTTACGTGTAGATAAAAATACGCGTAATTGCTAAAATAGGCCGAAAACTAAGTAAATAATTAAAGAAAAATACAAAATAATTATAAAAAAATCAGAAAAAATTAGGATAAGATAACTGCAACAAGGTCAGGTCGTGTACTGAAAAGAAAAAATTAACCAATAAGAATTTGACAAACTAAAAGCCTAAAATCAAGGAAATGGGGCAAAAATCCCATCAAATTAATACACATTAATTACCACATTTGTCTATAAATAAGGAAAAAATTCTCAGAAGTCATTTGGCTAGTTTGTAATCTGAGAAAAATCGAAACACAACAAAAATCGAGAGAAATTCCAGAAAAATAAAAAAAAAAAAGAAAACTGTGCAGATTAGCAAGGTGAACTAGAACCACCACCCACCACCACCTGGAACCGAACCACCACCACCACCCTACACTAGACCCACCGCCTGGACCGGCCGACAGCCTTAGACCGGGTTTGGACGGCCAGAAAGTTTCGAACCGGTTAGTCATTTATTCACCCCGATTTTTGTATAATTTTGTAAAATTAGTTATTTTGTCCAGAAAATTATGAAACTTGTTATTCTGAGGTTTTATTGTATGTATATTTAGGGAAAAATATTAGTTTAGTTTAATTAGATCTGGAAATATAGGGTCCCTAACAAATTGTTCAAAACCGAGCATTAGTAAACCGGAAAATAAATAGGCTTAGGGATGTAGTTTGGAGTTCAAAATTTTTCTGTAGGATGCTCATTTGATGTATAACAGTGCTATGAAGCCATTTTTTTTAAATTAATTTTCGAAATTTTTAAGTTAATTTTTAGCCCTAAAATGATGGTAAAATTGGATGATTAAGGGTTAATTAAGTGATTAGGATGTTAATTACTGATTTGGATCTTAATTAGAGGTTTAGGGAAGTTAATCTCTGCAGTGGAACCTTAATCCTAGCCTTTAGGTACTAAGTATGGTTAATTAGGGCAATTAGGTAAATAATATAATAAATTAGTAATATGTGAAAATGTAAATTAATAAATCTAAAAAAATAAGGTTATTAGATAATATTATAATTGAAATCAGAAAAATAATAAATCTGAAATAATATTTAATTTTAAGTAAATATCTTAAAATGTAAGATTTTTACACATCGGGAATAAATCCGATACCTCAATTAGGGTTAGCGTGTACCGAATAGTTAGAATACCAAAAATTTCGACCTAATAGAATATTTGAATACCCAAACATAATGTGATTAATTTCACATTGGGATTCGAGCCTAATTACGACTTAGGAATTAAAACTAGAATCTAGTTTAGGAACCGAACCCCGAAATAAAATACAACGAATTATTAATACGTTGTAGGTATACATGAGGAAAATGAGTTACATTATAAATTAGAATAAGAATCCATAAAATATAAGTACTAAAAGAACCTATTTGTATTATAGGACACTCAGGAACAAATCAACTCGCAACTAGAGGATCGAGCGACTGAGCGAATCCAAGTAAGTTGGGTTATTGCTTAATGTAATAGAGTACTAGTTTCGTAGTACTCGGAGACTTAGGCTTGTATATGATTATGATTGTAAATAGTTTGTGCATGTGCTTGATGTATCTGAATTCGTGCTGGAATTTGTACTGTGAATGACTTTATGACTGATTGAATCGGTATGAACTTGTTGAACACCCTAACCGGCATTTAATCTCAGTCGACCCTAATAACCGAAAATGTCATGCATTGCAACCCGTTAGGGGATTATAGGACTCTCCAACCAAATACCGACCCCTTCGAAAGGGATAGCGCAGGATTGCAAAACGGTCCCTTCTTCATCCTCAGTCGAACTAAGTGACAGGAGAGGAGGTCGCGGCGGGGATGGAGTCAATGGTTCGAAGGTAGTCGCAGGAGGAGCGAGGTCTCCATTGCACAAGCCTGGGTTTGGTTGTGAGCTACTGCATAACATGGAACTCCTCAACCCGGATTGGAGCGGGTGAAATTTCTCTGATTTCACAACGGACCGGACTATGTTGTGCGATGACACTTGATTGTTGCATTGCATGAAAATAATTGTTTGATAACTCTGTTTGTGCTTGTATGCATTCATGAGTCTCCAATTCAACTTACTGGGCTTTAGTTGCTCATACCTTTATAGATCCTTTTGCAGGTTCTGATTTGTGAACACTTCAAGTACTATGCCGCCCTATAATTATCCAGAGGTTAGTCTTTTTGAAGCCAGGGGTGTGAGAATCAAGTTATTTCGCAAATGTGTAACTAGACTGACCTTGTAGTTAAAGGTTGAAGATTGTTAGTTATTCTGTAAATTAGTAAACTATAGTTATTATGTAAAACTTCCTGGGAAGCTCTGTGGACTTATTTATAATTATCTATGTTTTATAGGACTTTATGATAATTATCATAATTGTAGTATAATTATTACTCGAACTGTTTACTTCAAAGCGAGGAGTCGTCAACGCCTTGTGTAGATTATCTCTATGGTAGGCACTGTGAGGCCAGTTACTATCATAGAATGGTTTACACGGCGGGACTGTTGCGACTTTGCGACTTCGGGGCGTAACACCGAAGCCCAAGAGATGAGTCGCTATGGCATCTTCAAGTTGAGGATAAGGTCAATTAGAAACTAAGCACAGTTTAAAATTTATAATAACACATAATTATATAAAATTGCAGAAGCATCTTTTAGGATATACAACATAAGGGAATCATAATGCTCATGTCCATAAAAGTCACTCAAATTGAGCATAACTAATTTAAGATTTCAACATTTATTCATAGTATAGTAATATTTGATCCTTACCATCCTACACCTAAGCTCCAATGTTATCTCCATCTTCTAATCTTAAGGTTAGAACAAAACTAACCCCTCAACATCAAGCCAAGTGAGCAAAAGTATACATTAAATAATAAAAAACAATAAGAGAATATTCAATTACAAATATAATATCAATGTCACAACAATTTTAGCAAATAATAACACCAATCATAACCAAGCTTAATATAATTTTAAAATTCAATAGATGCTTATGCATGCAATATTATGCCATATTAATGTACATGACATGCATTGGTTAGTATCCTAACCAAGCAAATAATGAGTGGCACTTGGCAGCTCCCAAGAAAGATTTAAGTGGTACTTGGCAGCTCCCGAACAAAACATTTGAGCAATACACTTGGCAACTCAAAATCAAGCATGTGATCCTATATCTTAAACAATTGAGCTTTATAAAGTACGTGACCCGTAAGTTCCTTTATGTGAATCGAGCTTCAAATATGATCCTTAGGTCATTTTCTAAAATTGCGTTTTTAAACATGTAACCCTTAGGTCCCTTAATCAAGCCAAACTTTATAAAAATATGACCCTTAAGCCATTTTTCGTACGATGCTATGAATACACGTAATGCAATGAATTGCATTAAATAATAACTAAGCAAATATCATAAGTATGAACTATCTTTTTAAATCCATTAATCATCACGTCGAACATATCATCATAGTACTAACTACTATTTACCAACCATGACTATAATTTAGGGTATGTATAACAATCAACGTGTTGAACCATTCAATCAAGTATAAAATTCATTAAGTATAATTAGATCATGTTAATCGAAACCGAGCATTTCTTAAGTCAAACTATTCATATCAAGCATGTGTAATTTTAAGACTATTATCCACAAGCCATGTCTACGGTTTAAAAAAGCATGTTATCAAATGCTTAAAATGTGACTCATTGATAACTTCACTTCCAATTATAAATTTAATCAACTTACCTCAGAATATAGTATATCGTTCTAGGCTTAAATCACTTATATCAAGCATGCTCATCATATACTTATATCAATCATCTCATACCAAATCATCCATCAAAGAGTCACCAAGCATTTATCTAATCATTGGGTCCTACAATTCACTTAAGTGAAGTCAGAAGGATACGTTTAAACAGTGAGTGGTCATTTAATTTTCGGTCACATCGTATTAAAGCAAGGAAGGAAGGAAGTGTTTACAGTATACTCCTAGCATTCTCCGTTATCATCCATAAGATAGTCCATCATATCTGTGATGTCACCTGCATATATATATTAAATAACGGAGTAAGATTTTAGAAATAAATTATTTGAATGATTTTTTTTTAAGTCTCATCATTTCGTTATTCAATTTATTATTATAAGTCTCCATATCTTGAACCTTGATCGACATTATTTTTTTTTTCTTTTAAGTCTCATCATTTCGTTATTCAATTTATTATTATAAGTCTCCATATCTTGAACCTTGATCGACATTATTTTTTTTTTCCTCTCGAAAGTTATATTCTTTTCTCTTTATCATTTCTGTTAATATCGTTGCCCCTCATTACAAACTTATACACGTGAATTTTTCAACATCATTACGTTTTATATAAACTTTTCATAAGTAATATTCATTACATTTTATTCAAAATTTGCACAAGTAAAGAACCATATCTAAGAGTCTCTTTCTAGAATTATTTCTATATACTTCTTAAGAATAAGTATTTTCAATTATTAGAGCTTATCAAGAAACTATTTCTTATCAATAATATTATTTTATCTTTACAAATGTATATTAGTGGAGAATGTGAATAAATGTACATAGTATTTATATACATATACTTGTTCACATACTGATACAATAATACTATTCTTCAAAATATTAATAATATACTTTTTCCTAAAATGGATTTCATGTGGATACACTTAAATACTTTCAGTTGCTTCATTATTTGAAATTAAATGTTCAAAATAACATATACTATATGTTCAGAATAAATAAAAAAAATAAAAAAAAATAAAATTTCTAGGCCATAGTCACAGAAGGTCGAACTAGCCAAAGGAGAACAAACTAACTAAGTGAAGTAGACAAGGGAAATCAAATTGAACCAATAAATACGGTGCACACTGGTAAGACTTCAAATGTTGCTAAACGCATCAACATATATATGAAAATCTTTTATCCATAAACAATCCATGTAGGACAATGAAAAATCTGCACATTAATTGCAGAATTTTTATTCCAGTTGCATAACTTTTACCATCGAATTGACCACATTAATCATGATTATTGTTTGGTAAGATGACCAAACATGATACTACACCAAGAGTACAATATTATAACATGAAATTTCCTCAAAATATTTTACTTAAACTTCATCAAATTGATAGTTAAAGTTAGGGGATTGCATTGCATTTTCACAAATAGTAGCAACACATACATATATATATATATATATTTCGAAATTCTCTTGATATTTTGAGCCTTTCTAAGCATGATCTTTTGAGAAAATTGCTTGAACTTTATTCTAGTATTTACTAAGTTTGATTTCATCTAAGTTTTACAAAGATTCATTGATAAAAATCGAAACTTTGTTTGATTACAAATACATGCATTAAGCTATTTTTGCAAAAAAGAAAGAAGTGGAACTCGACTTTTCATCTTTAATTTCCTTACGACATAGTAGAAATTGGGTTAAGTTATTGGCTAATACATTTAGTCTTCCATGTGATGAATATATTGGCAATGGTGGCTCATTAAGTAGTAGCCACCAATGGAAGAAGTTGAAGCTCAAAGTGATAGGGTTAAAGAGGTGTTTCTAACACTCGGAATAATTCTAAGTAATTTAAGGATCAACTTGGTGGTCTCTCTTTGTGCATGATTTTCGAGAAGTTAGGGACAACTCCGCCTTAGTGGTGGTAATAGGTTGAAAGACAGGTTAGGTTAGTTTATGTAAGTGGGTCTAAGTTGTGGTTTGGTTGGGTGAGTAACGAGTTAGATAAAGGCTAAGTTATGTGAAGTCTAGAAGTGTGAAAGGAAGAAAGAGGAGAAAAGACAATCACACGTGGCTAAAATGAAAAGAAATTGACTTTTGTATATTTAAGCTTGAATAACCTCCATACTATAGTAGACATATGTTGGATGTAGGGAGAAGGGATTCTAAGGTGAATATTTTGTTAATTCTTTGTCATAGTCTAGCCTACATGTATGTGCTTATATTTCAAAACTACTACATATAGGTGCTTATTTATCAAGACTTCTATTAAAGGTATGGGTTTATTTTTCAAGACTTTTGTCAAACGTATGCACTTGTATTTTCAAGACTTTTTCCAGATGTATAGGTGCCTAAAAAGTAGGCAGTTAACTTTCAAAGTTTGTCATGTTTACTTCATTGTATGTATATAGGTTATACGCGTGATAAAAATAATTTCTACACCGTATTTTAACAAAAAATTATTAACAAACTTAAAATTTATTATATAACATGAAAATAGACTGAAGTTAATATTTTCATAGATTACTTTATATTTTGAAATAGTGATATTAATTCCTATGTTAGTTAGTTGTTCAGTATTAAGAACTCGATATTTTTTAGTTCCAACTTTTTATACTAGACCATGTATTATATTTGAACATTAAAATTTATAATAGTTTTTTTTTTTTTTTTTTTGCTTTGAAGTATCTTATTTTAATATTATTTCTTATTATTATTTTTTATAAGCAAACTTGATTCCTCCTTAAAATTTATTTAACTAATTATCTATGAAATGTAAGGTTTAAAATTTTATATTTCTACTTAATATAACTTCGATTATATTCTAGATCGTTATTTATAACGAAGTATTACATAGCTTCTGTTAATAAGCTCATTTATTTGTCTCTATAGCTCGGCAGCTTACTTAAAGATTCATTGAATGGGCTGGTTGACTTAGTAAAGCGACTTTAGGTTGTAAGTCAATGTCATGCTCTATTCCTCGTAATGGGGGCAATCCTTTCGGTAATTCTTTAGGAAATAGATTAGGAAATTCTTCTAGTAGTTTTCTGACCTCTTTAGGCAAGTTAGTTTGCTCTCTTAGTTCTACCAATATTTGTATCAACAAAAAGGTTGGTTCATCAGATGTTAGTACTCCTTTCAATTCAACTCATATCCAAAGTCTTCTTAGATCATCGGCTCAATTTAGATTGCATATTGCTGACTTAGCTTTATATCATAGGGATAAGGGTATTAGGTTGGCCATCCTTTTTGTATGTATAGTTATTTTTATACCCTTCATGCATAACTCTCCTGTTGAATAGCCAAGGTTGGCCAATTAGAAATAGGCAATAATGCTTGTTATGTAACGTGCAAGGATCATTTCTCATTTAACCAATGTAACTTGTACAATTTAAGATGTAGAAAGGTTAGCAATTGTAATTACTCGACTAAACTCATTGATGTAATATTTGTATAACTATCACTAACAATGATAAAAGTACAAAATTGATCTGTTACCTTACACGTATGAGGCTCTAGACTCTTAGCTCAATAGACAACTAATCTTAGCATGTTACCTTCCTCCAAATAAATGTTATCTCTCATAACTTCCACTTTACTCCATCTTTCACTTCTTCTACAACTTCACTAACTTCTTCGCCAATACTATATACCTCAAAGGTCAAAACATCTCTTTTAATTACCATAGTTCATCAATTCGAACATTGGGCGATCATATGTCCAAAGCCCTTGAATTTAAAACACTTAATCTCGTTAGTTTTCCTTTCTAAGGTTTTCCCTTATATAAATTCTTTCTCTTTACCTCCTTACTTCATTGTAATTCCTTTAACATGTGATCCATCATTCTTTCTTGCTCGATATTGAGCGACTAGGCTTCTTATTTATCACTCTCCGAAGCGGCAAAGTCATAACAACCTCGCTATGTAAACAATTCTAAGATAAAAATTGACCTTACAACTACTATCCTAGACTTGATCTACACAAGGCATCTACAACTAACTTGCTTTGAAGTAAACAATTTGTAATTTAAATAAATCGTTTACTTAAGAAAGTGAGAAAATATATATATACACTAGAATTCAATTATTACAATTAACCTTTACAACGCTTCACCATAATCTATTTCTCAGTTAATATATTATTTAGAAATGAAAAATTCTAAGATAAGAGCTTAGACCTTCCAAATATATGTCTGTTTTTCAAATGTTTTTCCTCGCTCTCCAAGATCCAGCAGTTTCTAGTTTCAGAGTAGTTATAAGCCGCTTCTTAGCCAACAGCTGCAACGATGTCTATAGGGATGTAAGCAACCATATTTAGTAAGTTAAGATGGAGGACTTAAAACTACGCCATAAACAAAATCAAGATTATCAACCAAATCATTTTGGTGCAATGCATATTTAAGCAAATGCCATTACACGACGTTGTCCAGCCCGTCGTAAGTTAAAGAAATTGTATCTGCTCTAATCCGGGTTGAGGAGTTTCCTTAATGCAACAGCTTATAACCAAACCCAAGCTTGTGCAATGGAGACACTATGACTACCTTCGAATCATTGACTTCACCCTTACCGCGACCTCCTCACCTATCACTTTTTCGACTAAGGATGAAAAATGGACCCATTATACTATCAAGTGCTACCCCTTTCGAAGGGGTTGATATTTGGCCAGAGAATCCTAAGTTTCCCTTAATGGGTTGCTATGCAGGTCTGATTTATGATTACGGCTCATATATTTAATTAGGTTCAATTTAGGGAGATCAATTATTTTATACAATACAAGCCAGAACAACAAACAGAATCATAGCATCACTCATAATCAAGCACATGCACACAACCAACTATTTAACAAGTACAACCAACTATTTAACAAGTACAACCAAGTATAATCTCAAACCTCCAAAATACAGCAACGTATTAATCCCAACTTACCTAGACTCCTCGCTTCCTCACTCTAGGTCCTACTCGCTCAGGCCATCGCCGATCATCCCTATAACACAAACATGGTTTCAGTTTTTCACATAACTATTATAAGTTGGT
The DNA here is from genome assembly GCA_024138005.1 of Lumnitzera racemosa. Classification (NCBI taxonomy): domain Eukaryota; kingdom Viridiplantae; phylum Streptophyta; class Magnoliopsida; order Myrtales; family Combretaceae; genus Lumnitzera; species Lumnitzera racemosa. The sequence goes on from JAMXBC010000004.1 coordinate 104,316,073, forward strand.
TTTATCCTATAACACTTATTGTTATCTTTTATTTAGGGTTTAATATACCTAATTATCTAGGTCTTAAGTCTTTTACAATTCTTCTTTAATCGTGTTAAGTTCTGTTTCAATTTTCGCATCGATTTCTAAATTAGGTTTTTAACTCTGTTTTTTGTTAGAGATTTATATGTACACCCTAAGAAATTATTTTGACCCATAATGTGAAATTAATTGCATTATCTTCGGATATCCTAAATATCGTTTTTAATCTCCAACTAGTGTTCTAGTTCGTGCAGTACATCCGAATCTTAATTTAATTACCGAATTCACCCCTATTATGAGAAAATCTTATATTTTCCATATAATTACCCTAATTTAAGTTTCCTATTAGATTTATTGTATATTCCTATTATTATCATAATATCAATTTTTATTATAATATTTTCTATTTATTATATTTCTAATAATTGCGTATTATGTATTATTAATTATTATGTATATAATATACATCTAATATTTCTATTACTCTAATTACCATCTCCCAACATCAATTATCATTTCAAAATGTCTAAATTCATCTTAAATCAAATTTTACACCTAATTAATCTTAATTTACAAAATTAACTTAAAATTTACTATTTTTCCCTATTACTTATTTACAACATAATTAGCCTAATAATTACATCTAACACCCTAAATGCTAAAAGTATCATACTTCATTAGATTTTAATATCATAAAATATATAATTATTTATTAAATCAGTAATTAACCATTTAATTACTTAATTAACCCTAAATTACCCATTTTATGCCTTATTTTAAGGCCTAAAAATTATCTAAAATTTTTGAGAATTTATTTTTGAAAAAAGGCTTCATAACACTATTCTATATCACCTTAGTAGTCTATAAAAAAATTTTAGACTCAAAACTACACTCTTAAGGTCATTTATTTATAAACCGAAACATGCTCAGTTTTGTATGATTTTTTAAGTACCATATATCACGGGACATATTTCTATCAAAATAATATTTTTCCCAAAAACTACATACTAAAATATTACATAATAAAAAAATCATAATTTTCTAAGAATATTTACTATTTTTATTCTTAGAAAAATTTATTCTTAGAAAATTATACGAAATCAGGCTGAAAATCGAACTTACCGGTTTGGGTAACTCCGGCTATCGTCGGTGGCCATAGGTATGTCGACCTACTTGGGCGCTGCCGCCACCTTATGGTGGTGGTGACTGTCCATTCCTAGTTGCTCGTTGGGTCTGGGTTCTCCTTAGAAGCCCCAACTGTACAGATTTTTGCTAAATTTTTGTAAAACCCTAATTTCCTCCCAATTTCGCCTCTCTTTATTTTTTAGGGTTTCAAACTGATCCAATAAGCTTTTGAAAAATTTAGAGTATTTATAGAGCTTTAGGAAAATTATTGTGCATTAATCTAATTAAACAATTGTCTTATCTTCTTCCAATTTGCCTTTTATGTTGTTCTAATTTAATTGGCTAATTTTTTCCTTATTTTCCCTAATTGTCACGACCCAAATCTAGATCATTCCTTATTTTTTTCTAATTTTTCTTTATTTTTCCTTAATTGATTATGAATTTTATTTGATTATTTAGTATCATTTTAGTACATTTCACATATTTTAAGTAATTATGTGTATTTTTACCTACATGTTAATTCATATATAGTGCAAATAAATATTCCTAAATATTATTTAGGTTATTCGATGATTTTTAGTATACATATAATTTATTTTTAGTGATTCGTTAATTATCGGAATACATTTTACGTATTTTTGATAAATAACGAGTTATCTACTTAAAATTTTAAAACTTTATATTCTTTAATTTTAAAACTTTATATTCTTTTATTTTATTACTTATTTTCTTAAATTCAAACTTACATGATCATTTTTATTAATATTTCTAACTTTACTTTATAATTTAGGTTTAATCAAATCCTTTAACCAATCAGAACCCCAAGTAATTGGTTGTGGAGCTTACACTATTACTCTCTTAGATAAGTCAAACTAACTAAATAAGTCAGGAATTAGGAGCTCCATAATGTCTATTCCTTTTTTATCTCTCAATTTGTTCAATAACCTTAATAGGTTCCTCGAGGGTGTGAAATAATTGTACCTCTCGGGCCAATGACAAATCTTGAAACAATTCGAGCATCGGGCTCATCTACTTCACTCTAATCATTAACATTTGGAATTCTTACACATACTCATCAAACGATCAGTTTTCTTGTCTCAATTCCTATAACTTCGCGAAAGCATCCTAATAATATGAATCAAGATTGGATCTTACTTGCATGACTATTTTTACTTTCTCCCATATTCTTACACTTCATTTACCATCCCCTTCTTCTCATCACATGTAACTTCGTCCACTTCACATAGTCATATCTAGTGAATTCTAGTGCAACACGTAGTCTAATCTTGTCCTCTTCAACATAGCGATAACATTCAAACAATTCCCCTATCCACTCTTCGCAATCTAGGTACTTATCAACAATCCTACTTCTTTAGAAGCTCGAAGTTTGAATCCTCACATTATCAATACTTCTGGGTGCTTAGACAGTACTTTACTCTTCATAATAATCCTCTTCAAACTCCTCATCAACTTCTCCGATAACATCAAGATAGATTCATTGGCAAGCAAGGGGATCTATTCTTTTTTGGGGATGCCGAACAGGATATTTAAATTTATTAAGTTAGCCTTTAAGCTTACCACCTTATGGTGCTTGCTCTTGCCTTTCATCAAGCTCATAGAATTCTCCATCATCACTCTATTCTTTTTCTACTACTTTCATTCTTCGTTTGACTCTTCATTCACTTTATTCCACTTTCATCACTAGGTTGATTATGTTGATATTTGGCTCAAATTTCCTTTAGAGTTTCATCAACAACATGGCCATCAGCTCAGCGAACTCTTTCAAAACGAGCAACAGTTTCTCTTTGCATAAAGACTAACATATTCTCCAAAAGTTTAGATACTTGATTTGTCCACTCATCTTTGGTTCTTGGAGTTTTCTCTACATGTCGACCTCGGCTGAAAGCATCGGTCTCATTATCTCCAACTACTGCATTGATACTAGGGTCTATCATCTCGCTAACAACACTAAATACCGTACCACATTCTAACAACCAATATCTCACAACCACTACTTCCTATTAATCAGAACAATATACAGTAGACCATTGCTACTCTTCAACTACTATAACTACTACATTTGTTACACGGTAAAACAATAACACACACAATACAACAGCTACTACTGCTCTTCTCATCAACCTTCGCTACTACAATAACAAACACATACAGAATAATAACCACACTTCTAACAACAACTTTGCTTCAACAACTTACGACTCTATTTCAAGGAATGAAAATAGAGCACAATAGAATACAGACACCCAATGACTAAAACTTCAACCATACTACAGCACAAACCTTTAACAAATACACACAATACTACTTAAGATACTCGGCCCTACTTAAAGCCTGGAGCTATAATACCAAGATGATGTGATACATGCTAGTAATACATACAACAACACAAATGCGAGCCCCCGATGAGGTCTTACCATAGTGTGCATGGGTCCTTCAAGAACTATTGAAGAAAAGGGGATAGGCTTTTTGTGGAGATATGTGTAATAGATTAAGCAAATCTATAAGTAGCTTGGTGGATGTGATGTACGAATAAGCTCAATGTGGCCTGTAACTAACCGGATGTAACTCACTGATTTGTGTTGAAGGGTCACTTGCTACACAACCTTACTTAAAGGTTGATATGAACTAGGGTTAGGGTTCTCATCTAAGAAAAGAGAGAGAAACTTAGATATTTCATTAACCATGGAAATGAATATGATTATAACAATTGCTATAACGTGATTTTTATACAAAGTGTCTAAGGTCACATTTTACACAAAATTACTAAAAAGAGAAAGGAAAATTTCACAATCCTTCTAAAAAGAGGATATCTAATGTTAGGTTATACATTTGAAGTTTGTGGGACATGTGTCTTCAAAAGAGAGGTCGGAAGATTCTACACATAACAGTTGCTGGCTAGTTTAGATAAGGTCGGTCATGTATGGTTCTCTACTCAGCTCAGAATGTCCTCTTTGGAATAGCTTGGCCATATAGGTCCGAGGTTGAGGTTAGCTTAACTTGACCTTGCTATCAAAGAGAAGACCGAATTCATAGCAAATCAAATGCTAGAGGCCCTTAGCTCGAAAGCGGGTAAGAGTCCCTGAAAGTTGATTCGTATCAAAACATACAATGGAATATTTTCTCTTTTTAGATTTACACACTATAAAGTTCATGCGATGCCTGATGTAGTAGTATTTAATAGCTCTTATAAGTTTTTCCTAAGTGTTGAATCTTATACCTCTACTAAGATCTTTACCAGCGTGCAAATTATTGAATTTAGCATTAACAGTTCCCTCAAAGTGTTTGTAATCATCATCTCCACTAGAATTGAAAAAGGGAATAGTATCCCTGATCACTGAACTGGTCATATGGACCTTTAGTGGATGTATTAGAATTAGAATCGACTTCATTAAGCTTAAGCCTGAGTTATAAGGAAGCGCAACGGGCATTTTAGGTATATAGGAATGTGTAGCAAGCATTTCAGGTATAATAGGATTTGTAGCAGGAATTTCAAGTTTAGTATCCTCATCGCCATCTTTCTCCTCATCATCATCGTCCTCCTCATCACCCTCGAGCTCATCATCATCATCATAACCATCATCCTCATCAGTTATACCTCTCATGTATTAAAGTACACAGTCATGTGATACCTCCTTTTGTAAGACCAATTCAACTACTTCATCAATGACATTATCACCACCATTGTAAATACAGGTATAGGTAGTGAATCAAACTCTTCCACCACAAGCATATGTTCCTTCATAGGTTGCACAATAGCTACATGGGCATATGTATGTGCCTGGGATGTATAATGCTAATTAGTTACTACTCTTTCTTCTCCTCTAATTCTCACATATAGGTGGTTAATATGAATCTGGCCAAAAGCTTCAATCATCTTAAACAAATTTTTAACATCATCGTCATCACTTATCAGAAGCAAGGAGTAAAAAACAACTCCTAAGAAAGCATTTAAATGTATTTATAGTATCTCCATTGTACTTAGACCAAGATCAATTACAATACTCTAGCAAACCCTTTGCAAAAGTTTAGCAAAATTCACATTGGTTCTCAATTTCAACACTTTAATAGAGTCCCTATTGTACCTTAGTCGTGAATTTCCCATCACAAGACTTCTATGAGCATAAACCATGAATTTAATTGAACTCACAATTTTCAACCTATCCATAGCATAAGTAACATATGGTCAACCTAGTGTACATCATGCATTTTGTCCACTTGTCATTATCGATGCCTTCATTGTAAACACACTCTCACAACCATTTCACTAAACATGTGGTGTACGTTATGTATTGTACTTGAATGAACGTTAAACTACGACTACAATTTAAGACATTATACATTAAACTAGATAATCGTATAAGTATATGTTATAACAGTAATATACAAGCACAAAATCTATAATTTAAATCAACAAAAGAAGTCATTATGGATGAAGTCATTTCTATATTGGGGTTTCTCAAAATACATCAAATTTGTAAAAAATGCAAGTAATTCTAGGGATGGAATGAGATAAATAGCATGTACCTTTGATTTTTAGCAACATTAGACAAAAAAAAAAGTTGAAGGAAGAGAGTTTGGATGAAGCTTCTTTTCTGGTTCCAGTACCCCACGTTAAAGGAGAGTATGTAAGGTTTTTGTGCATGTATGAAACGATTTGATATTGTTGGTCTTTTTTTCATATATATATATATATATATAACTCATAAAAAATACACTTTTTAGATGTGTGTCTTCCCTTTTATATTTAAACGAATATGCTTTTTTAAAAAGTACATTCCGCATAAGTTTTTTAACTAATAAAGGTGTCTTTTTAGGAAAGCGTTTTTTTTTTTCATATAGAAAAGAAAAAGTACTTTCCAAAAAAAATCCTCTTCTTTATACTAAAAAATTGTGAAGGCAGCTTCATAACCCATAGATAGAATAAGTTTTTCGTCTATCTCCTTTTAAGAATTTTTTTCAATGAACTCACCTGAGTGCAATCCTCCACATTATTGTATATAGCACCTTTTCATTGGAGGAGAGGTTTTCAAGCGATAGTAGAAACAGCATAGTTTTTTCCATGTTTCCTTATTCAGTGTTGCAGTCGCGAACATACTTTTAATACCATTCCATATTTATTCCTTATTGATGACTGTGTGCGTGCTTTTAACACTATGCTTGGATCGAGGAAGAGAATTGGGAGAGAAAAGGGAAGTGGGGTTTTCGAGAAAATTTCCTTTATTTGGGAAATAAGGGAAAGGAAAATGGAGATTTAGAAGGAAAATTTTTTTCTTGAACCCACAAAAGAAGTATTCTCTTCAAATTGGAGAGACTTAGAAGGAATAAACTCAAAATTACTATCTTATCCTTGAAATAAAGGGCACTTAAAGGTTTTAAGAACTTCTATATAACATTTTGATTTTTAAAAAATAAAGATTATATTACTAGCTTTTTCTCCATTTTCATTTTTAAATCAAGTGAACTTATAATTTCTTCCTCACTTTCTTTTTTCTTTAATTCATTATCCCTGCTTTCTTTTTTCTTAAATTCTTCCCTTTTTTTCAAACATGGCATAGATATCACGAGACAGTAATAGATTAGTAATAGTGAATTAAGTTATTCTTTTTATATTAAGGTAAATTGGAGAATCCTAATTCTAAAAAAGTACAACATTCTCAAGGTACCACATTAATACCGTAAGAAATTCTTTTCTTTAAAGGCCTTTCTACTTTGTCCATCTTACTACTTCTTTTTTTTTTTGGATTCCATACTATATTTTATAGTTTTTTATGTCTTTAAAATTACCAGATAGACTTCTCTCCAATAAATATCGTAATTTATAGGGTAAAAAAAAAAAAAAGAGGATTGCTCGCAATCCTTCATAGAGGACCGCCTCTAGTTGAAGAATCTTTGCCCAATGCTCAAGTGTCTAGATTGAGGTCCTTGTGTCCGAAAAATTTGCTAAGGGATGGGGATTCTTTAAGGATTGCACTGAATTAATTCAACGAGTTAAGTTACCCGCCCATAATAGAAATTTGAAATAAAAATATGTAAAAAGCAAAATAAATAAAAGTAATAATATGAAATGTCAGAAGTGAATTTGATGATCCATTTGACATTTTTTAAAGAGACAGAACACTTTCATTGAGGTCCGGTTCTCTAACCAACTCGGCTCTAGGCTGGTTTCTTAAAGATAGTTAAGGGACCATCGGTCTGCAGTTCCATTTTTCATGGAAATGAAACCGTAATCCACGGTTTTGAGACCGTTCCTGGATTCCATTCCCCCGCAGGTTTCAAACCGGCAATACTTCTACTATCCTTGGCCTTTCTAGCGACGCGTAATGTTAATGCTAATGCTAATGCTGCTTTCCTACCGTCTGGAAAAGTCGGAGACAATAAAGTGAGTCTCTGGAAAGTTTTCTAACTTTTCGGAAAACATGCGGAGCAGGTTTCCTCATACTTTTTCTTTTCAGGAGAGAGAACTCGTGATTGTGCTATTTTTCGTCCTTTTTTTATCTTTTGGAGTTATTTTGTTATAATATAGCTAGAAAATGCTTATTTAATCCTGCACGATTTACCGGATCTTATATATATATATATAAATGGTTCTTTTAATTTGAGTCTCTTGAAGTTTTAAAACTTTTATAAAAATAAACTTCCATCAACTCCATTGAATTTTCTATCCATTCCAACCTTCTAACTTTTAATCAGTCCATGCTAATTCATTTAAGAGAGTAATATTATTTAATATATCTAATTAAATTATATTATGATAGATGATAGAAAACAACAAAAAAAAAATGAAATAAAAAAAGCTAGAATATATATATATATATATATATATGCTTGTGTATGAATATATATGAACGAAACTTTTAAGTCTTAACTAGCCACCTTAAGGCCATTTCTGTTCAATTAGGTCACAATGCACTGTTATAAGTTCCCTAAAATGCGATTGGTTGGGATATAAAACTTTAAAAACATATTATTGACTCTTATATTAGATATTCTTACCGAACTCCTGGAAATTTATTTAAAAAATTAAATATAAAAGCGGGATAGGTGGATCAAATTCTAATAAATGTAAAACATTGACAACGTATAATAAATCTTTATTTCCGGTATCCATTCAAAAAATTTGCAAAAATAATTAATTTCTTAAATGTTTTTCCTCTGTCGTATCCCTCCGCTTTCTACCATTAGTTACGGTATTATTTTTTATTTATAAAGATTGAATCGTCCTATGGGGAAATGAAATAGCTATGATTTCTTACGTTCTTTAATAATTTCATTTTAGCTTTTTATTCTTCAGAGGTTAGAGGAGTGACCAAGTGTATGCCAGTGCAGAAGGCAAATGCTCCTCGTCGTACACACCCAATTCTTACATTTTCTCCTTTATTCTAGTAAGCATCTTCAAAGTAATAAACCATCTTGAATGCTTTCTTAGGAGAACAAGACACAGAGCTAATGTAATCTCAAACTTTTAAAAAGGCTAAAGGTATTGTCTGATTCTAAATTTATGAAAAGCCAACAAAACTTTCAGACCAAGTAGTAATATCTCTGCAAGTCATCTTGTTCCACTCCATTTCAGCAGAATCTAAGTATGAACTTTGCACTTCTTAGCTATTTGAGATGGTCAAATAACACAGTCGACAATTCGTATTGATTCTTGATTCTTCACTGGAAAACGTGAAGAGGACGCAAGGCAAAAACTTGGGTTGCCGCAGTAATGGCTAGATAATCGCCAGTTGAGTATATTCATGTCATGAGTGAGACAAAACATTGCTGATTGTTGGTATGTTTCAAAAGGGATTAAAAGGACAGAAAAGACACAACCTAGTTTCGTTCTAGGAGATTCCTAAACATTGAAAAGAATTCATGAGGTCTTGAGGTATATACCGGAACTCCAACGTCGATTAAAAATTAAAATCAATTTCTTGCCTTTTTAATTTTACTTGTCAGAATCTCTGATGTAAATTCCAGAAATTTTATTTCCTTTTGCGAATTCCATCATTCAAGTAATGGCTTAACAAAGGCCTAATGTGTAAGGAGCTGTGGCTGTGGGTGTAGATAAATGAATGAAATACTCGAATTCCATTCGATTATGGCGGACCTCGAGTTGGAGCTACAATCTATTCTACTAGTTTATCGAGTTGAAGTTTGAGCTTCATAATATAGAGCTTGATCGCACTCATCATTGAGTTCAAATCAATAATGGGCTTCAATATTTTTTTTCAAATCAATTTATTCAAAACTAAAAATGTTTCAACGAGTTCGATAAAGTCGAGGTCAAATTTCTCACTCAAACTAAGGTAAATCAAGCTCCAGTTTAGCCTAAGTGTTGATTTTTGAGTCGAACCCAAGCTTGATATAAATACTACTATTTCAAGTCAACTCAATTACAGTTACAGCCTCAAAAGGCCTTGTAATTCAAACAAACACAATAGCACAGATGCAGAGATTAAGGAAAGGGGGGAGAAAAGTTGATTGTATTTTGTGAGTATATTGTGTGTATATATATATATATATATATATATAAAGTAATTCCTTTTCTGGCCAGAATAGATAACAAGTCTTTAATTATTACTGAATTTCATTCCTTGCAAAACTATGTACAGCATCAAAACACTAATACACAATACCTGCTAAAACTCTTATTACTTGCCAGATAACTTGTAAGCATAGATATGATATTGGGGATCATCTATACTGTGTTTAAATTGTAGTGGAGCACTGACTTCCTTGCGTAGAACTCAATGGGCCTGTAGGTATGGTTGGTCCAAAATCCATGACAGCTACACAGTTAACATTGATTCGATACCGCCCCGAGACCCAGGTTCCGACTTTCCATCGAATCCTTCCATTCACCTTGAGGGTAATGACAAGTTTTCCAGCTAACTGATCACGCCCCACCTCATATCCAAAGGAAGGAGCCACAGGCAACGAGTTTCCAACCAACGAAGCCGTCAAGATGTTGGAATCTTCATGTCCTTGGTAGAATGCTGGAAACGAGGAATCAAGTGTTATCTGTTGTCCCTTGTAGGATGCATAGGCTTGCAAATCGTCGTAGTAGATACCGACTTTTGTGTTTGGGTTTTTGGATAGGAGGGTGAATTGGATTGAGGAGTTGAGGAGGTGAGGGCCAGAGAGGCTGAGGAGGTAGACGTCTGCAGCTTTGAGTGAGAACTGAGGCTTGGACGGGCGGAGGATAAGATAAACTAGCAGTATTAGTGAGAGGAGTGTAGTGAAGAATGTTGATAAGGTAAAGAAGAGCTTCTTGTAGGTCCTTTCAATGTTGAGTCCCTGTTTGCTTGCGCAGTGTTTTGGAGATCTAACGATGATTTGTGACATTTGCAGTGGTGGCAAGCACTCGCACCCGAAAAGGCAGAGAGAAAAGACAGGAAGCTTGCAACGCTAAGAAAAGAGAAGGTGATCATGGGTTTTATAAATAGAAGGAAAAGCTTGGAAAGTATGAAAGGGACAAGCCCTTTTGAATTTTCCCCTTTTTTGACCAGAAGCCGGAAGAATGGTTGGAAGGTGTCAAATAAGCTTCTCAAATTCATAACATTGATCTGATAAAAATTTTACAGTACCAAAGTTTTGGGAGTTTTTGGTAGTCCTTGTAGCTTATCTTCCATTTACCAATTCTCTGCTCATCATATGAATTTCCTATTGGCCTTATCTCCCACTTTGAGTTTTTTTCTCGACATAAATAGGGAGTTTCATGTTTATGACTCGGTTTTCCCATTTTACATTCATCATCCAGCTGCATGTGAAAGAGATATTGAGTCTCACCGTCTAAAGTTTGAGGTCCTTATAGACATTCCAATAATGTTACCTTTTAATAGATGAAACATTTGGTTTGGAGAATTTAACATGTTCTTTTTATGCAACAAACAAAAATGAAACCCAAAACTTATTACTATCAGATAAATTCGAATTTACTTGTCCTATTATACCATTGTACTCTATCATATCTTCGCTAATATCTAAATATATTTCTATTGATGGTCGCTCTTTGTTTCGTTATGTAATCACCCATAAAATAGAAAATAGTTATTTACATTGTTGAAGGGTACTTATGAAGATAAAAAATTCTAATGAAAAGGAGACAAAGAGAGAGCAAAAGAGTCCTTTTATTTAGGAGCTCTCCTCTTTATAAGCAATGAGGTCGAGATATTTTAAAAAGGATACGAGAGCTAAATCTTTTCAAATGGAAGATAAATATAAATGTTCTATTTTCTTGTTTTTTTTTTTATTTAAATTTCCAATGACCATATCAGCTTGCACGTGTAAACAAATTCCATGTCAACATCCAAAGTTTTTTAGTTAATTGCTATGTTATCAATTTTTAACCCTGTTAAGTTAACTCCATAAGATCATCCTACAAATGACTCAATTAATAAATGTTTATCCTCTCTTTTAACTTCTTAAGAATCGGATCCCCATGGATAAACTTAATCCTAAATATTTTTACCACACTTGTAATTCTCCCTTTTTTAAATAAAAAAAAAGTATTTCAAGTTAGATAGATACATATCATTTAGAAACCATAGTATATTTAGTCTATTGGAGCTTGTCTCTAAATCTTGAACCAGTCGGTTTCGGACTTAAGGCTTATGAATTAAAAATACTTATTTTAATAGTTTTTATCATTTTTCATTGCTTCTCTCTTAAGTTTTTATTGATCTCCAACCCTGTCCTTTTTTTTTTTTTTTTTTAGCCGCTAAAGTCGCATAATAGGCCTATCTAAAGAACAAATATGGCTAAACCATCTTATATCTAGCTTCTCTCGTGTTTTAATCTATAAATGTAGCTTCAACCTTCTTTTAAATAACATCTTTTTTTTTTTCTTTTTTACATTCATATTTAGTCTCCCTATTGAGTTGGGTCGATTATATTTCAACCAATCATACTAAAGCGCCTAAATAATAGAGATAATATCTACATTTATTTTTTTGCACAATTAGCTTAAATATTAGATTATGATTGATTTGAATACCATTTTTATACCAAAATAGAAAGTTACAACCGAGCAATGGCAGGCTGCCAGGCTTCCATTTCATTAGTAATGCTTGCTTAACAAGGTGACCTTTTTCTTTGAGTCGTGTTCATGAGATGAATTCAAAGGGCAAGCTCCCCATTCACTTACTAATCATTCTGCAGACTCCTGTCCTATAGATCAGCCACCTTTCTTCATTTCCATTTTACTTCAGAAAATTTCCAAACATGTGACGCCAAGAATTCCATCGTGCACAATTACTTGTACGTTTCATTCTGTTCTCATGGAGGATGCAGAAGTTGAGTGTATCCTTGTTAATTAGTGAGAAGTGGCACTCAGCAATCTGTTGCTTGTTGAGAAAGGAACAGAGTGGGAAATCTGTCGTGTATGGTACTTGGACCGGTGCCGGATGAATAGCCCCAACTGACTGCGAAATACCGACGAAGGATGAGCATGTAGTAATTAAAATGTAGTACGTGTAAATTACATAATTGGCCATAAATATTACCATAAGTCATAATTTTACCGGTTTTTTATCCATCATTAATCATGCTAAATAACGTGTCACTTTTATCGAGTCGAGTAAGTTTTTAAAAAATAATACATACGAATACATATCAAAAAGCTCCATTTAGAGGGTTTTTGTTGTATTTGTATATGACATATTTTGACGTCAATTCCATTGCTCTGAAGCAAAACTCACCAAGTTAAACTTGCGCATCGAGCTAAATCAATCTTAAATCATTGATTATAATACGGTAAACTGTAACCGGTTCGTAAACTCACAGTTTCGAGCCGACTTAAGGTCCTTGAATCAGTTTTTTTTTTTTAATTTTATTAATTTCTTTATTTTATATACATTAATAATTTTTAATAATGTGATCTTTTTTTTAAGTGTACTAATTTATTAATAATTTCTAATTTTTTATTAATTTCCAATTTAATGCGATTCCAACTATTTTATTTTTTTTCCTTATATCTATCCTTAATACATAATTAACTTATGATTAGTCATTTATTATTAGTTTGATAATATTATTTAAAAAAATTATCTTTTACCATCGCAAATAAAATAACTTTAATATATAATAATTTATTAGATATTATCTAATTATTTTTTCCAACTTAATAACCTCTATTTTCTTTCTTTTTTTTTTTTAAAGAAAGTAAACCAATCAAGCCGACCCACCCGATAGTTCGCTAAGGTAGTTCAACTCAAACACTACCGAGTCGGGCCAGTTCAAGACCCGTCTGGACCGATTCACGGTTCGGAACCGATCCTTACTCTAGTCTACACTAAATATACGATTATGCTTAATTTAAATAACCCTATACATATATAGCTAGGATTAGCCAAATAGATTATTTTACATATAGTAATTAAAATGTCATTTGTAGAATGGACACCATGCATCTATATCCATAACACGTCCTTATCATTAATATGTTAGTCATGTAATGAAATGAAAATATAAACTCCTATAATTAGTCACTATACTTAACCGTATAAAACTAAAGTTCTGCAATGTCGATAGTTAACAGTTGCGCGAAATATAATATAGTACAGAAAAAGTAATGATTGATCAGGCTGGATACGGGGATATTTTTCGTCTTAGTTAGAATCGGTGGGGATATTGCTTTTTAGAATTATTGAGTAAAAGCATGGCTTTTCAAGGAGGCTTGAGAAGTTGGACTAGCATAGAGGCAATAGCCTTTTTTGGTTGATTGGAGATGTAATAATATAAACTCAATGATTAGGTGGAGGAAAGTAAAAAAAAATCCCTCCCTTCATTTTCTTAGGGGAAGCTACGGAAAAGAGTAAATAATTTTCGCCAATTAAATTTGGTAAAAACATTGTTCGGAAATCATTCTCTCTATTTTTTGTTATTTGTGTGCTGAGGACTCTTTTAAGTAGAAAATTCCATTAAGACGAAAATAATAATTTTCTATAGAAAATACTTACTCTTTTCAAAAAGAAATGTCATTATTTGAATTAGTATTAGTATGCCTTCTAACTCTAAGAAAATTATTATTATTTTATTGTAATTGATGTATAAATTATGTTTTAAACTTAAAAAGAATTTAATGGGAAAAAAATAAATTAAAAAATTGTTTTAAATTATCAAAATCGACTAAAAGGGCTATAATAATACATATTTAAAATTCATTTATATTCATACTTTCACTTCTAAGTAAAATGTTTGAAATAATATTTTCACAGTAACAAGATGATATTAATTTTTTTAGGTACGACCATGAAAGATATAATATTCACGAATCAAGTACCAAATTTTTTTTTCAACAAATCTAGATGAATATAAGTAAACACATGAAAACATATCATTTTTAAGAAAATGTTTTTAGGAAAAAAAAAAAACATTTCACACATAACAAGAGATTTTTCTTGAGACAAAATATGTATTTGTTTTTCCTTGAACTATTGGGCCAGTTTTAGTTAGATGGACTTCCTCCGATATAATCAACTAACCAACTGTTGATTTATATAATGACCTCAAACAAATTGAGATATTAATGTCTTGATTTTTTGTATTTACTAGTAATATATTTTACATTTACGGAAAGGGGAAATTGAACCTATATTATTATAGAGAATAGTATTTATACTAACTAAAATATTAAGTTTAAGCTATATGTATAGATACATACGTACATATATTAATTATCATACTAATAGTTATTTTGTGATGCAATATCATTTGATTAACAAAATATTATTATTGTTAAGGTCATTGTAGTATAATAATATAACTACTAGTCTCTCGATGAAATAAACTAAATTTGAATTCCCCCTTTATTTAAATTATCATGTAGTTGGAAAATAAATAAAAGAAAAATAAAGTATTTGTCACGTTTCAAAACGGTAAAGTCGTAACAGTTTTAATGTGCAAACCATTATAAGATAGAAACCGATCTTACAGCTGCTATCTTAGACCTAATTTATATAAGGCGTTCATGACTAACCCGTTTTAAAATAAACAGTTTATAAATTAAGTAAGTTATTTACCTAAAAAAGTATGAAAATATGTACATACATGATAACTCTTATTTTAAATACGTTTTACATGGTGATTTTACAGTATTTCCCTTACCTCTTTACTTTTCTTTAAAGAAATCGATACTTAATTGAGTGAAATTTTAATTTTAAGGTTTAAATGCTTTCTTGGATTGAAAACGAAGAAAATGAATCAAGTTTCACTCAATTTGGAGTTCAAATGAAGGAGTTATGAAGTTTTGAAGTTACACAGCCTATAACACAGCTGTGTCCCCAAGCTGTGTTTATCTAGGAAAATATGCTGAGGTCAGAAAATTACACGACTTGGGGACACGACTGTGTCTCAGGCCGTGTCTGATGACGAAAATGGAAACCTTTCAATATATTATAAGAGGATATACTAGGGTTTCGCATGCATAATTGGACATTCAAAAAGGAAGAGGCTTGAGGAAAAAGAGAGGAAAAAGGTGAAAGAGAGGAAAAAGGTGAAAGAGAGGAAAAATGTGAAAGCAACATTCAACTTCAAGATTGAAGAGATTTATCATCAACAAAAGGGGTTTTTCATGTTTTATTTATTAATTTTGCTGCAATTCGTTTCAGTTTCATTATGATAACTTAAGATTCTTATATTTAGGATTTCATGTGACTATTAGATTGATTTACAATTTTCAATAAAGTTTCTATCTTTTCTTGATTCAATTATGTTATTTAATTGTTAATTGATATTTCTAGAGTATCAATCTATGATAATGCATGATGATTGAGAAATTACATGTATAAAGAGATCTTGACATAATTGGAGAGAATTACATATATACTTGGAGATAAGATATATGTTTATTCCGGAAAATTGTTCTTTGTATGGGAATTCATCATACATGAATGCAATTATAAATTATATTACTAAGTGAAGAAATTCTGGTAAATAATTTAGGATTAGGGTTAATAGGCTTGAGAAAGATATTAACTTTAATTGTGAATCCCTCAGATAAAAAATAATAGAAATTGAATTGGATATATTTTAAACGGTCACATGTTAAATACTAGGGGAAATAATTCCTAAATACGTTATTTACATTCTTGAAGCCGTTCTTAGTTTTCTTACTTTCTAGATTGCTTAATCAAGTCTCATAATCAGTTTAGTTTGTCAATTTTAGTATTTTTAATTCACTCAACCCATCACAATTTTCCGGTTAGATAATAAAGCTAAGTTTAAAATTAGTATTTGAAGTCTCTGAGGGATTGACTTAGACTCACATCCGCTATATTAAAATTGATAAATGCACTTGTCTGATATCAATACACTAAGATTTAAGTATTACAAATAATGTTTATAGGGTTTTATTATCCTATACTTCCTAAGTAATACATTATTTGGAAATGAAAAACTCTAAATAAAAGCTAAGATCTTAAAAATATATCTGTTCTTCATATATATCTTCTCACTCTTTAATATCTAGCAGTTGCTAGCTTTAAGGTAAATGTAAGTCGCTTTCTCACTAGCACTTGCAACAACATTTATAGGAATGTAAGCAACCACAGATTAGTAAGTAGAGATGGAAACTTAAAACCATACCGTAAACATAAACGGGGTTATCAACCAAATTATTAGGTGCAATACATGTTCAACCAAATGCCACCGCACGACGTTATCCAACCTATCGTGAGATTAGAGAAATTACACTCACTCTAATTCAGATTGAAAAGTTTCCATTAATACAACAGTTTACAACCAAACCCAAATTTGTACAATAAAGACACTACTCCTCCTACAACTACCTTCAAACCATTGACTTCACCTTTACTACGATCTCCTCACCCGTCATTTAGTTCGACTAAAGATGAAGAAGAGATCAATTATGCTATCCAACACTATCCCTTTTGAAGGGGTCAGTATTTAGCCGAAAAATCCTAATGTTCCCTTAATAGGTTACTAAGTAGGTCCAATTTAAATTTATAAATCAGATATTCAATTAAATTCGATTTAAAGTGTTCAACCATTTTAATTAAATCACACAAATATAAGCCAAAGCAGCAAATCAAAATCATATCAATAACTTAAAATAAGCACATGCACATAGCCAACTATTTAACAAGTATAATCAAGTACAATTTCAAGCCTTCAAATACTACAAATTAGTCCTCCAAAATACAATAACGTATTAATCCCAACTTACCTAGACTCTCCATTTGCTCACTTAGGATACAACTTGCATAGGTTGTAATCGTTAAACCCTATAATGCAAATATTATTTCAATACGTATATAACTATCTTATATAAACTCTATTCTGTAGTACTTTTATGTTATCTTTAGTTTAAGGTTTGACATACCTAATTATTTAGGATTTTAATTCTTTTATAATTATTACTAATTTAGGTTAAGTTCTAATTCAGTTTCTAAATTAGATTTTTAACTCAGTTTTCAATTAGGGATTTTATATGTAAACCCTCGGAAATCATTCTAACCCATGATATGAAATTAATTACATTATTTTCGAATATCCTAAATATCATACTTAATTCTTAACCAGTATTTTAATTTATACAGTATACTTCCGTATCCTAATTTAAATACCAAATTTATTTTCAATGTGAGAACATTTTATATTTTTTATATAAATATCTAAATTTAAATTTCCTACCAGATTTATTACATGTTATTATTATTATTATTAGAATATCAATTTTAACCTAATATTTTCCTACTCATTCATTTATTATATTTACATATTATACATTATCACCTAATATGTCTATAATATACACATCTAATATTTCTATCATTTTAAATATCATCTCCTAATATTGACTAATATCTCAAAATATCTAAATTCATCCAAAATCAGATTTTGCACCTAATTACCCTAAATTAAAAAATTAATTTAAAATATACTATTTTTACCTATTACATACTCACTACATAATATCTTAATAATTACATTTAACACCCTAAATGCTATAAATAGCATACTCCATCAGATTTCAACATTCTAAAACGTATAATTATGCATTAAATCAGTAATTATTTATTTAATTGTCTAATTAGCCTAAAATCACCTATTTTATACATCATTTTAAGGCCTTAAAATTATCTAAAATTTTTTAAAATTAATTTTCAAAACAAAGCTTCATGGTATTGTTCTATATCATCTAAGTAATCTAAACAAAAATTTTGAGTCTTAAACTATATTTTTAAGCCTATTTATTTCTAATTCGAAACATGCTTCCTTTTTACATGATTTCTGAAGAACAATATATTTTTAGACATAAATTCATCAAAATAAAAATTTTTCCTAAATCTAAATACTAAAATATCCTAGAATAACAAAATTCATAATTTTCCAAATATGTTTAATATTTTTAACAATTTAAAAAAAAAAATCAAGAGGGAATCGAAACTTACCGACATCGGCTACTTCTACCACCGTTGGCCACCAGGGCCTTGTCGACTAGCTTGGGCATTGCCACCACTGTGTGGCAATATATTTTTAGACATAAATTCATCAAAATAAAAAATTTTCTTAAATCTAAATACTAAAATATCCTAGAATAACAAAATTCATAATTTTCCAAATATGTTTAATATTTTAACAATTTAAAAAAAAAATCAAGAGGGAATCGAAACTTACCGATGTCAGCTGCTTCTACCACTGCCGGCCATTAGGGCCTTGTCAGTTAGCTTGGGCATTGCCACTACTGTGTAATGGTGGCTGTCCACTCCCAAGTCGCTGTTAGGTGATGGTTCCTTTCTAAGACCCTAATTACATACTAATTTTCTAATTTTTCCTAAAAAAACCATCTCCTCTCTTCTTATTTTCTCCTTAATTTTTCTGAATTCCAAACTAACTAAATTGAGGTTTGGATGGCGAGTTTCTAAATTTATAGGGTTGGTTAGGTATTTTTCTTTAGTTTTCCACTTGATAAGTGTCATTATCTTCTTCCAAATTTGTTTTTTGTTTGGCTGAATTTAATTGGTTACTTTTATTTCTCGAATACCAAGCTACCACACCTCAATTCTGGAATTTTCTTTACTTTTCCATATTTTTATTTATTTATTTATGAATTTTCCTTAATTATTTAACATTATTTTAGCATATTTCGTTTATTTTAAGTAATTATGCGTATTTTTATATACATATAAATTTGTATATAGTATAAATAAATACTTCTAAATATTATTTAATATATTTTATGATTTTCAGTGTGTATATAATTTATTTATTTCGATTTATTAATTATCGAAACTCATTTTACACGTTTTCAATAGATAACGAAAAATTTACATATAATTCAATATTACCGTAACTTATTATTTTGTTATTAATTTTCCTAAATCCAAACTTATAGGATCACTTTTACTAATATTTCTAATTTCGTCGTAAAATTTGGGTTAGATCGAACAATTTGCTCGATCGTCCTAATTCTATAAACCAAATTCCGAATACCTGATTATGGGTCTTACGATATTATTATTTGTAGGTGAAAATACAATGGCTCCCTTGAAAGTTGAAATTCAAAAAAAAAAATTTATGGGACTTCCTAAATTTTCAAACTAGCAAACTGACACCTATTGAAAAATATTGCTACGACAAATTTTTTTCTCTGATGCAATATAAATTTAATCCATTACATCAGTACTCAGTCATAATTGTTTCTTATGCGAAATCTTGATTTGATTTAGCCCATATTAATTATTATTTAAATATTAAATTAATCAAAGAAAATCCCCGAAATCAGGCAATAAACTGGCTTCAAATAAATATTTACGAGCATATGAAAACTCCAATGTCATTCAAGGGTTACGCTATTGCAAAATTTGAAACCACGATTCATCCTTATTTTGTTTATTGAGTAATAGACTTTCGAGACTCTAATTTTGTGTTATTTGAATAAACCATGCAGAAGCCAAAGCAAATATAATCCAATGGCATGAAAATTGTTCTAAGTTGAAATACATACCCCTTTCATAATACAGTTGAAAGGAATAAAAAAAAAAAAAAAAAAAAAAGGGGTCATGGACCAAAAGATAGAAAACTTGAAGAATCTAGGGATCTAGCTTTTGCAGACGACAACCCTGAGAGTCATCCTTTAACTTTACTGGAATTATAAAGGCTATTACGTGTCTCATCTAGCCGTTACTTTTAAGTTAAGAAAAGGCCACGTACAATATCGACAATACCCTCAAAGATTATTAGTTTACGAAGTAATCTCTTCTATCATCATGCTAAAGTGATATGATACCACTAGTAACCTCAGCCGCCCGATGTGAGAGAGAGCTTGCAATTACCATGACCAAGTGATCAGCCATTGATTTGAACCCCTCCAATATGTCAATGTTACACGTTTTACAATTGAGCTATGGCTTAAGTGGCTCGAAGCGACTAAAGATATGTGCTCCAAACACTTCAAGCTATAGATTTTAGAAAAATTATAGAATTTCATTCCCTATTTCGATAAAATCGATTATACCTTTTATTTCATAATTTATTTTCATCATTTTAAATTTGAATTGTTAAATTTATAATTTTTTATCTCACTATTTATTTTTATCATTTTAAATTTGAATCGTTGAATTCATAATTTATTTAATAATTTAGATTTTAAAAAATATAAATCAAGAATGAGATAGATAATAAGATTGATTTCCTATAAACTAAGGATAAAAATGTAGAAAATCCAAGATTTCCATAACACAAACTTCAATAAGCCAATTGCTCCTAAGTATAATAGGTATCTCAGTATTTATTTCCACCATTTTAAATCTAAATCATTAAATTCACACAATTTATTCAATAGCTCAAATTTAGAAAAATATAAATAAAAAATAAGATAAATGATAGAATCGATTTTCTAAGAAATAATGGTGAGACTATAGAAACACAAACTTACCTAAGCCAATAGCTCCTAAGTATAATAGGAGTATCCATCTTTCATGATCTCAAAATTATTAACCAACTAGAAGCTGACCGATATTCAATAGTCCTAAATATCTTTAGTTGTGTGAGAAAACATGGTAATAGGTGATATATTTTTGTGAATATGTGAGAAAACATGGCGTATATCTTTAGTTTAGAATATGTAATGAGGATCGCTTAAAAGCGTCTAGAGAAAAGATATATATTTTTAGTCGTGCTAATAAGGCGATAAATGTTAAATAAAGTAGTTTAGTCGGGTCATCTAGTTAACACTTGGTCAATGTATTCACGTGGACCGTTTTATAAAACGTTTGTTATGTATTTATATCACTAAAAACATACGTCACCTTTTGCGTCATTGTGTTCGTCTCTTATTTACACAGCTTAAAACATCCATAATCTTTTTTGCATTTGGAATAAACATATAAGTATCCTTGTGTAAATATCACGAAAGTGAAATTAATTAAGGGAGGATCTTCAAAAGTATATACAGTCTAGGAGGAAGATACGTTTGAAATAAAAAAGAAAAAAAGATTTTTGCTTTTGGAAAACTACTTTAGTTTTTTATCCCTTCAATTAATTAATGAAAATCCGTTGACCCCATTTACTTAGTGATTTCTCATCTGCTGTTCCCTTTATTGCCGGATGTGGCACCATTTTCCTGGCTCTGGTCCCTACCAAAGGCAAATTATGTTTGCTGGTGACAGAAACAAAAGACACTTAAGAGATGTCCATCGGTGATACTGATGACAGGTGAACAAAGTACACGAACTAGAGCAATGCCTCTTTTTGATCTTTTGTCGTTAAGTGGTCAGTGAGAGGAACCACGATCAACCGAGGTATGGATCAAATATATATCAAATACAGACGGAACGTAAATAATAAGATCGAAAGTAAATAATAAAAGAGATGAAACCAATAGGCCTAATTTTCTAGCTTAAGCTTCATAGATGTAAGGGTTTCTTAAATAAATGATTGAATCTGAAAAGTTAAAATTAAATAGATCGCTTTTAAGGAATCCAATTCCAAATGAATTCATTGATCTAAAACTCGTTAAAATAGGTTTAATCATATGAATTATGTTACTGATCCAAACAATTAGTCTCCAATGTTATTCAACCTGGCCATTTTTCTACATGCTTTTAAATATATCGGTTGCCGTCCTAATTAGGATTTTCTATTTCTAACGCAAAACCCATTTGTAGGATGGTATATGCAAATTTCTCGATTTGCTCCGTGAACCATCCAAGCACGACAATCTCAATGTTAAAGCTTTAGCTGGAAAGTTCTTTTTCAGAAGAAAAAGTGTGAACCATCACTCTATAAGACTACAGCAACGAAATGAAAATGATTTGTCCTCTACCGCTCGAATTCAAATGTAAATTGTATTTTCTTACAAGCATTTTCTGGGGCAAAATATTCCTTGCAGAAAAGTTAGACGCTTGACACAGGTGAAAGAACATCAAAACATGCTCTTTAAAAAAACAAAGAAAAAAAAGGACAACTTGTGTACAGAAAACGTGAACCTCCTACTTTATATTTTTATATAGAGAAAAGAAAGACCCAGGCAGGATCCATTTTTCTGCATATCGTTCCAAAGTCCCACGAATCCATGAACTTTAAAAGATGCAGCTAGAAAAGGGTGTAACCATTTCACTCGACAGATGCTAAAACCGAAAATTCAGAAGAATATATAGAAAGTTGCAGCAAGCCTCCGACTGAGACCTGTTTGAGCTTTGAGAGCTGTTTCAGCTTCATGGCACTCCTTGTTAGTTGCTTCGCGCTCAAGTCTCTTAAAGCTTGCAATGACTCTCTAAAAGCAATTTCAATAAGAACTAATAAAACATAGCGATGGTTCTAGAAGCAATTTCAATCAGATTAAACAATTTAACTTCCATAGGATCTAAACTATGAACGATTGCATTAAGCTCTCTATCTCATTGGACTGGTAAGTAGCAAAGATGGATCTTTGCTCAGCTAGTTCAGACAGCTCGATCAAATTGTTCCTTAATTCAGTTGCAACTTTAGACGCTTTAATTTCAAGCTGCATTATTGGAGAGGGTAATAAAAGGGGGAAAAAGAAAATCAGGATGCATTAACTAAAGGTTTACATAATTTTAATTGGTATTAAAAAACGTAAAAGAGACATATCAGTTTGCTTTATATTGAATGTCTACAACACTATCTACCTCTGAGTAGGGATATAGGACTACATACACAAATTATAGGAACAAAATAAAAACTTAAATGAGTAAAGAAAAAAAAAAAAAAAAAGCAAAAAGGTCCCGAGCCATATACAGACTTACAAGGAAAGAAAGATCCAAAACTTACAGCAATATACTACATTACAATGGCCTGATTTTCTTTCCATAAGAAAGGATAAACAAGCTTGAGCTTTCAGAAGAATGTGTTGAGAAGCCCTCGGAGTTGACTACCCTCAGTTACTCAGCCAGCATCGCCAGCACCCAGCTCAACTAAACACTATTTCTCGGTTCAAAAATTACGGGGATATGTAGCCAAGCACTGGGATGGATTCTCGCATTCTACTATTAAGTTTCTAGTGGCACAGGATCAACGTGCACTTGACGAACAAACTGTCCTTTTACACGGGGACGCTGCTCTGCAAGTTTTTTTCTGCTTTCGTACCGTACCTGAGAAAACATATCCATTGGGTGATTATTTTAAGGACACGTAGTGAAAATGCGATACATCAACCATTTGGTTATCATGAAAATTTAGACATAAAATAATTACTACTAAAGTGAATCACATTACAGCAAGAACGACGGTGATGAGACAGGCTCAATACAGAAAAGCATAAATAACTTGCCCCTGCCGCAGCAGATTCTTGGAATCCATAGTGCAAGACATACCAAAATGTAAGGTCGAATACTACCATCAGGAAGCGCTAGGAAAGCAAAGAAGTAAGCTTACATGGAGAAACAGTTGCCATGATAACTTTCCTCAAGTTGTCTAACATATTAGAATAAGAAACAGGAGAGGTTCGAAGGTGCTTAAGTAAGCACTTTCAATCACTTGTGGCATTTGCTTTATCCTCTGTTTTAACTGCTGGCTAAGATCTAACGAAATCATGTCTATGCAACTCATTCATACAAAAAATCAACTTCACGAGTCTCATGTTTCACTAAAAAGGTACCACATGACAGATGATTGAAGATAAATGACTTGATACATACCTTTTTCTCAAAGCTCCTATCCTTTCTCTTCAACCGAAACTTTGTTAGAGCGGCTTCTCTTTGAATAGATTTTTGGGAATTCCCATCTTTTGTAATGTAGTATCTCTCAACAGTGCTCTCTTTCCCTATCCTCGACATGGTTACGTGATTGACATTGCCACTACTTTCACAAACACTTCCACAGTCCATGCTATTAAGACGATTCAAAGCACCATCAAGCATGCTGCTTCTCCCACTTTTATCAGTGGCTGCAGAAAACTGTTCTCGATGGTCCACAGAATCAAATCTAAGCTGCTGTTTTTGTCTAGACTGGTTCAGAGAGCTCATGGCATTTTGTTCAAGTGGATGGTATTGACACTCCATGTTATTGGTTTGGCAGATGGATTGGTCAGAAGAATCTCCATGGAAGGATTCTTGCTGGCAAGCATTACTTGGACTTGGCACAGGGGATTGGCTTGATCGAACACAACACACACTACGAAATATGGAGCCAGTGTCATGGTTCAAACAACCAGTTTTCATTTTTCCTGATGGAATGGAGGCCGGATAAACTCCCTGTTGAGGATATGGAAGAACATATCCAGATTGTTTACTTTGACATGTGGCCAGAGATAGAATACTCTTTGGAGTGCTTAGACCGGGACTTGGAGTTCCGGAGTGATAACCATTTACTAAATAGGACATATCTTTCTCAGTACTATCATGTTCTTTCTGCTGGTGAGCAAGAGAAGTTGATCCAGCAATGAACGGACAAGGCTGTGATGACTTGCTGACATACCTTCATTTTGTTTCAACATGCATCGGAAAAAGCGAATTAGTTGAGAGAAAAATAATTGATAGAAAAAATCGACACAGAAACAAAGCACGTGAACTTATTTACACATACTTCAATTTTAATACATCCTTATGGTCTACACATCCAACATCGAAATGAAACTCACCGTGAAAAGGCTGAGGCATCAGAATGTTTGAGTGTAGCTGTTTCACTGACAAAACTACAAGGATCAGATCCTTTCAAGGAAAGGTCCAGTTTTAGGGATAAATCGATTTTTCTGGCACCATGATGAGCTGAAGGGTACGTAACATTTCCGTGTTGGTAGCTATCAAATGCTCCAATAAGGTCAATTGCAACCTTGTATGAGTTGAATTCTGCATTGCTATGGCTGAAATCTTCAGCAACAACATTTGGATTTCTCTTGTCAACTTCAGGTTCGACCTCCTTCCTGATGCCTGTAGATGGTATATGAACAGGTTTGCATGACATGATTGCCAATTATTGCAAAAGATACAACAGATGCTCCCTGCTGAAATGAAGAGATACATATATTGCAACCGAAAAGTTGAAGGGCCATACCAGCACTAACTGCATTTTCTTGCACAAGCGGTGACTCCTGACTCGGCATCAAACAATTTTCAGGCTCTTTTATCCTTGTATCGTTGGTATTAGGTGTCTGTTCCACCTGTTGTGGAGAACCCTGCAGCCTATTCAAAGGTTCCTTCTCAGCTTCCAGCACCGGAGTTGTGCATGAACTCTACAAGAAACAGCAAAATCCATGTGGAACACATAAAGTCAATACATTTGTAGGAATTTCTCTTGACCAGCAGTACTAATAACAATTGAGAGTAATCTACCCTGGCCTAGTGCCAATATTAAGCTCTATTAGAAATGAATTGAAACCTCATGGGTATAGTGATAAGTCTTTTTACGCACAGAATAACAGATGCACAACAAATTGCCAATGACCATATAGACATAAAATTCAATATGGACTGATCGTCCACTGCTGTGATTTGCCTACCTGAGATTATTTTCAACCAATGATCAAGGTATGCTCTTTCTCAATGCATTTTTGAAAAGTTATGATAAGATGACAAAGATGACTTTCAGCCATCCCTAAAAGTTCGTGTAGTGGTTAAGGCTCAAGAAACTCATGACAACTTGTGTAAGGTTTTTAGGTTTAAGTCCCACCACGGATATCTCTTAGGGTTACCTACTAATTCAAGCTACATTAAATTGATGCACAGATCTTGTAAGGTAGTTCATGTGCCTAAAGGTAACCAGTTATACTACAATCATGACCCTCTATTACCCAAAAAAAGAGAGAGAGAAGGTGACTTTGACCTAAAGGAGACTACAAGAGATTATCAAGTGATAATGGGTATCAAAAACAGATAAAGATTGAAACCTGTAGGAGAGCATTAATATTTTTACACGTATTGTAAGTGAGAAAATCTAAACAGGTTTGCAAGATGACCATGATTTGTGCAAAGTATGCTGACCTAGATTGCATAAAACCCACCCAATGTAAGAGGAAATACATGTGACGAATGGCTATCTTAGAATCTCTTCAACTCAGTAAAGTATTTGAAAGAAGTTCGAACCTAGGCAATTCTGGCATATACTAGCCGTGGACTCAACACTAACCTGAGCATCACTTCCTTTCTCAATGAATCCATTCTCTTGCCGAGCAGAAGCAATATAACCACTTGATTCATTAGCCTCACCATTATTCTCTGCCATAGCTTCCACCTTTTGCTGTGCAACATTCTCATCTTGGATGCCATTTCCATCAACAGTTGACTCGATTAATGAAACAAACAAAAGTAAGAACCTAGGAAATAATCAAATTTAAATAAACAATGACAGAACAATATAAACTTTGACCAGCAATTATATAAATAGTGGCTCACTGTTTGTCTCCTCCAAACATGTTGCCACAAATTTTGCAACTCGTTTCTTCTGATCGGCTTAACAAGATAGTCGGCAGCACCCTTCAACATGCATTTGTAAACGATGTTCATCGAATCCTGTTTTGACATCACTGGCATTCACAAAATGACCGGTTGTTTAGTACTTGTAAATAGGGTAATTGGGAGAACAAGCAAGATTTTGGTGTTCAAAACATACTAATGACAGGGGTATTTTTGCAAACGTCATGCCCCGTAACTAGCGTGAGAAGCGCGAATCCGGATATGGATGGCAATTCAACTTCTGTCAAAACAAGATCCACATTACGAGGCTTTCCTTTTAATATCTCCCATGCCTTTAAGCCATCTGGCACAGCTGTTACTGCTTGAAGAGAAGAGTTTAGATATATTAGTTCTCAAACAAACCACGGGCATAGCTTACTTCCCTTACTTGATAATCTTAATTCTAAAGAATTGAAGTACGACCTAACTAATATATTCTTGTTTTAAGACAAGTTGTAATTTGGCTACCAAAGCTATTAATCGTGTACAAATATGTCTCTAAACTTTTTTTCTCTTTTTTTTTTTTTTTTTGGCCACTATCATGTTATAACTTTTAGAAGAAGAGGAATCGAATCCAATCTAATCCATCTCGTTAGGAAATCAGTGTTCATATTACTATTTACCTTAAGAAAACATGATTTAACCTTAAAAAAAAAAAAAAAAGGACTCCAAAAAACTGGCAGGTGGCAAAGGCAAAGCTCCGCTGCAAATATACTCATAGTTTGGCAATATGATGCAATTATGTCTTATTCTGTTTTCAGCATATATATGGCTAATAACAGAGATAATTTAAAAAATAATTTTCTCCATATTCGCTACAAGTCATCATTGATGCTGCAAGTAATTGGTGAAAAGTGGAGGCTTTGGTAGTCTGAAATTGTTGAATATGACTGTAGCAGAAGATCGTTACATTAATAGAGACGAACAATTGACAGAGCTCTTAGTTTTCTCCACTTTTTAGTAAATCATTATCCTCATCCTAATTGAACGAAACTCGAGTAACTTTCATTGAATAGAGATGCATATATACCTCAAACTCTGGAAAATTACAGAAAAACCTAATTTGTCAGACAATTTTGTGAAACTACCTATACTTGTATCTATGTTGAACCTCATGGTCCTAACTAAAACCATGTTTGCATAACTTCAAAAGCAACAAATCCAGATTTAGATCTGCAACAATTTTTTAAGTTCAGACATATTCACACGTGAATAAAATTAAAAATAAAATTCAGTAAAGCTAAGATTTAAAGTTATATAAACCATCTGGTTTCTCTTTTAAATTTTAATAATCACCTCACTTGTCTGTGCTGAAGCAGCCGTCTAAACTCATAAAACTCCTACTCCTCAGATACATATAAAGCTCAGGCCACAAGTAATTAACCTAACAACCTTAAATTTGCATGTCCTATCGGACCATTTCTTTTTTCATGATCATCATTCCTACTTCAAAACCATCACAAAACAATATAACTTATTCAAGAATAATCACATTGATTCTGTCCAGAACAAGCTGAAATATTCTATCTTTTTTTTTTTTTCCTATTAAAAGATGAATGTATTTTCTGAACCGAAACTGACAATTGAATCAATTGGGATCAGGTTCTGTGAAATGATTTCTATGAGTCTATAAATACAGCATTCACTCAATTCACCTATCAACGTTTGCTAGTAAAAAGATCGTTTCAACAGAAACAATTAAAATCAATCTAAAAGCAGACTGAAACTTAGCTCCATAGTGCATGTGGCAATTAGAGTCATCTGGTTCGTCATCAGTTTCATTTTTGTGCCTATTTCTAAGCAATCACTACATGTGAAACAAATTAAGCATTACAAATGAAGTTCATTTTATAAACGTTGATCCCATGTATCGTCGTGACACGTTAGTTTTGAAGTTCAGTTTCTACAATCAATAACATACAGCCAATGAATTCAACTCAAGGATCAAGTAAAAAATAAAAAGGTTACTTTTAAAAATTGATATTTCACGTAGCGGAATCGATAGCGAACCTCTGTAACCGCATTTTCTGAGCAGAGCACCAACGACCTGTCTCGTTGAATCATCAGCTTCAACAAGCAACACTGTCATCGTCATTCTCGGCATAAACTTCTCCCACTTCAGAACACCACCACCATCACCAGCGCCGCCACAATCTCTCCTCTCTACCTCCACCTCCGCCACATCTCCGCCACTAATAACCGCCTCTTCTTCCATCTCTCTCTCTGTCTCTCTCTGTCTCGCTATAAGCAATACGTGGCACAGCGAGTGCGTGTAAATTCAGTTACGAAAGAAAGATCCATTTGGTTGATTTTAATTTAGAAATAGAAGAGAGGAGAGAGAGAGAAAATATCTAAAATATCTAAAGGTAATAATATCCGGAAGGAGGACTGGGGACGATCGTACGGTGGTCGTACAAACACGAGTCTAATCCAGCGGTTACGATAAATAACTAACAAGCACATAGGAATTGAAAATATCTGATGGTGCTCAGGTGGTCAGGTGCCACGTCATCTCTCTATGTTTTATGCTCTTGCAAGGCTCTTTGAAGCTATCATTACAATAAAGAAAAAAAAAGAGGATTTATCATATATCTATTTTTCATTTGGATATATGCGGGATTTGTTAATTATTATTAATTTAGTGTTTGAATTGAGTGGTTGTGCATGAGTGTAAAAGAAACTGACGGTTTTGAGTCTTGGTTTCATGATGATAGTTATATAAAACCCATATTTATTAATAGTTCTTTTTTTTTATTAAGTGAAAAATGTAAAAAGTTTGCTTGAATATGATGGGGATTTTTATTAGTAATTGTCATCGGGCATTCATTAAGGATGCCTCTAAGAACTCATCACGCTTTTAAGATTAATTCTGCACACAAAAATTTAAGGTTTTTTTTTTTATTTAGTCTATTAACAAAAACTATATTTATAATCTATTTTAACATTACAACAATTTGAAGGTGGCTGATATGATTTTAATTACATATTGTCATGTACTAATAAAAATATATAAGGTAATAAATTTGTATACATAATTATAATTTAAATAATCGAAAGTATAATTATAAGATCTAAGTAATTATAACTAAGAAAGCAATGAAATAGATTTTTTTTTTTATCTTACAATTTTATACTAATTTTTTTAATGTGATAGTTATACAATCGTGCTTAATAAAGAACTTCATATCTTAAATCCCATTGGAAAAAAAAAAAGAAAAAACTTTGTTAAAGGGGATTTTATTCAAATTCCCCCGTGGAAGCTAATTGCTAACACCGTCATTTGTCATGTTAATATGTTATTGTGTTGGGTCAAGAAACTAAATAAGGGCATCGTCGGGAAGAAGACGTCTGGTAAAACAAAGAATGTTTCTCTATTATGTTCAAGATATTGCGCGGAGTAGGGGCACTCACGGTGGCATATAGGCCCCACCTACAAAGATATTACAATAATATTAATGAAGATATTTTCGGAAGACAAACTGAGGATTGGATCTCATGGACAGGACTCCGACAAGTGTCTGCGTTCAAACCGCTACCTTGATTTTGTGGTTTCGATGCTGTCAAACGTTATCCTAAAAATTATTTAATTTTATTTTTCTAAAATTGCCCGGATGATTAAAGACAATAGATTCATACTTGTAGATGAATTATAAGATTGAGAAACTTTTTATTTCGAGGATATACTTGTAAATTACTTATAATTTAGATAAATATCTCAACCCTCATCGCAGGTGTACACCATCCTAAAAGTTAGTGTGTCTTTTCTTTGGAGGGGAGATGCTGAGCTGTAACGCTCTGAGGGGAGGGGGGGTAGAGAGAGGCATGCTTGTGAGTCGCTTTTTTATTGGACGGCTATAATTAGTTGGTGAGAATTTCTGGTCTGGGATGAATATCAGTGACTAGTGATTGGCTATTCAAAAAAGTTCCAATACATTTATTCCAAGTTAGATTACTGCACACTGTACCAAAATGGACATGTGAATCTAAATCCTAGATCTTGCCGAACTCAGTCCCAAGATATTTTTAAGGCCTGGGATATTTAGGGAGTTGTTTGTTTTCCTGTATCACTTTACATCGTCATCATCTTATTGGCTGGTTTGGACACGTATATTTGTGTAACTAAAATATGAAAGACGGGAGGTAAATTTTTCAGCCAGTCTGCCAACCTGTCTCCTTGCTCCGTTTGAAAGCTTACGATTTTACGTTACATTTCACTAGACGGTGCTTATAGTTAGCATCACAATCCAGCCAAATCAAAACGATGTAGTATTCAGTTGGTTCTCCACCTCGAATTCATAATTTTAAAACTTAAACTTAGCTTGAAATTAATAAAACTTAAAATTTTAATTTTAAGCTTGACTCGAAATAGTATTTAATAAACTTAATCTCAACTTGATCAAAATTGTTTGAGCTTAATTCATTTAAAAATATTTTTTAATTTTGATTATAATAATATTAATATTGAAACTCAACTAATATTAATATTTAACTCAAACTCGATTATGTTTAAGCTAGTTGAGCTAAATACTATTATGTTCAAGCTCAATTCGATTAACTACTCAAATAGTTCGAGTTCGAATTTGAACTTGACTCGATTACTTTCATGTCGAACTTAAATAAATGTTAAGCTAAACTCTAATAGCTCATAAATAGTTTGACCCATTTACATCCCTAGTTATAGTCATTCTTTTTTTTAAAATGCTACTATTCTATTATCCTATAGTAATGAATTACTCTTATAAATAAAAATGGATAGGGTGCAGTTTAATTCAACTTCAACGATCTTAAAAACCACCAAACTTTCATTAGAAACCGAAAACTAAGATAAAATGCAAAGATGAAAGAATACTCGAAAACACATCTACAAACGCTTTGTATAGGGATTCATAAAGAAAAAATCCTATTGATCAAAATGCATAACGAGGAGCATATTCATACGATTTTGCACTTACCAACAAATATAATCCATTTCATTAATTTATCTAAGATTTATCTTGTTAACCATAAGCATTCCTTCAAGAGCAGAATGGTTTAATGAGGCTTGGGGATCATATTGGAATTATTTTAAGATGTTATCATTTAAATCTTCTTATCCATTAAGTTTATCTTGTATATGTATTGTTATCTTATTATATAGTCCTACCCAATTACCTTCTCAGCAGAGAAGAATCACATACAAACTCACTCCACATGACTAAGTGGTTGCTTTCCTGTCTCTGGGCTACCACCAACCCACCATCTCGATCAACTTCCTCCTAGCCAAACCTACCCTTAGCCCATCCCAAGATCGACACGCCTCATACTACCTTAACCACAATGCTAGCATAGTGACAAGCCCTTAGATGGGTAAGCAATAACTAGGACATAATTTCCCAATGAGCCACTCCTCACCTATCCATATGATACTCACATCATATTTAATGTAATCTAACAACCAATGGCTTATCTCATACCAACTAATATGGCCTAAATGTACAATATTGTACAATTGTAAGAAAGATGAGACAATCACAAGGCTTAAGAACAATCGTTTCCTCGACCAATATTAAGGAACTTTATCAACTTCCCTGAATCTCAAGGTCGCATGAACAATGGCATATCCTATAAATACCCTTCTTTAGGTCTTAAAAAGTAAGTCCATAATCCAAGTCTTTAGACAGAAGAGAACCATACGCTTACTGTCTCTATTTAATTCAAATCCATTTCTCCCTCTTACTAACTTAAGTATTAGAATAACTACACCAAATAATCACCCAATGTAGCCCTTCGCCCCTTATTTATCTTGTTAGAAACTCTAATGATCACTTAAGCCTCCCAAACAAAGCCTATTGCATCTCAAGAGGCTTAAAAACTCTACTAGCAAAAGAGTGCAACAATTACCGTTTTAAAGACTATGACATATCACGTATATTTATTTATATTATCTAATATACATACATAATTAGACTATGCTATAATATTATATATCATGTTTGATTTATGTAAATGTATGTTTTTAATGATGCACTAGTCATATTTATTCTTACACCTTGAGATATTCAAGATGCAACAGCTTCGCCTCTTGTTTCCATATATTGCATAAATGTGCAATGCTTTACAATCCTACTTATTAAAATTCACAAAATACATATAAAAAAACATATATGTATATATATAAACACTTCAAAACTCGAAGACTTAAACTCTAAGACTTGTCAACTAACATATATAAGATCTTATCTCAGAAGTAGAATCTCATAATTCATATAATCCAATTTTGCCTTTAATATTGTTAACATTTAGGACTCATTATTTAAAAATAAGAATCTAAATTATATCTATTTAACAGTGGTAGTTGTACAATGTAATGACATCATTCCCTCCTCCAGCATAGAAGTCATGACCTGACTATTATAAGAATCATCATCAAGAAAATTGTGTTCGCGTGTAGTAATAGTTTTGAACATAAATAAGCTACAAACCCCAATAAGGAAACAATATGTAGAATGCATACAAATGCCATACCGTATACATGCCTAAATAGTAACACTAATGTAATATACAACTACAAACACCATATAAAGGTTCTATTAGTTATCTTAGCGATGCTAGCAAGCATAAATAACCTATCGTCCCTAACAAGATACCAAAATGTAGATCTATTGATCTCTATAACAAAAATGCAATATCTAATGATATTTGTATCTATGAGATAAAATTGTCTAATACTAGGTGTATTGCTATATTAGTGATAGTCTAAGTTCTCTACCTTTACCCGCGATACTGTCCTATATTACTATTACAACCTACCAACACTTTTTCTCTAAATATCCAAACCAATGGCTCCATCATGAAAACACACATTTCTATAGCAAAGCTATCATTGATGTTTAAACTATTAGCTAATTTATTCCGAATATTTCACCTTTAACAAACAATCATTGTAATACCTCATAAATCAACAATCAAGACATCGACAGCTAAGTATTAGGATAAAACCCTGTCTTTGTTAACCCTAATCGATTAGGTTAGAAACTTATGAGAAACATGATAACCCTAATTGAGAAATTCCTATACGTTTAGAAATTCATAATATAATAAGAATATCAAGAATATAATCAAAATAGTGAGAATTTATTCTCTATAAGACCTAAAGTCGAATTTAGGGTAATTGTACCTAAATTTAAGGTTTTTAAGAAAACATATCTGATTAAATTCAAACTTTACAATTAAGTTAGAAAAGTTAGTTGAAATGATACGATAAGGTTAAATTTAAAAAATAACGATCTAAAATCCAAAATTTAACCTTAGAAATATAATTATTTAATATAGTATAAAAATAATCGAAACTTCTAAAACCAAGATTGAAATGCGATGAGGACTTAAAGATAAGTTAATTAGGCAATAAAATAAAATAATATAGTATAATATACTATATGAGTATACACGTATTTTTTATGAGTATACTCGGTATATATAATAAATATATATGTAAATTAACATAAAATTATATAATTATGCATAATAAGCGTAAAATCACAAAATTAAATAGGAAAAGTATCTTAAAAATAAAAGATATGCTAGAAATATGATTACAAGTATATAATTACCCACTACATGTATGACATATATAGGATATATACTAGTATATTAACAACTGGAATTATGATTAGATTAAATGTGGAGCAGCTTAAAAAGGACAGTTGTTTCAAAAGAAAATTTATAAAAAATTAACTTCTCCTACTACTCATTCTTCAAGGAAAATATTAAAATAAATTCCTTAATAATTAATAAAAATTTTCAATTGACCTAAATCACTATAAATAAGATACCAGGACTTAGATTTCACATTTTGGCAACTAAAAACACTTAAGGAAAATTCGAAAAGAAAAAATAGGAAAAACAGAGCAAAAGTCATGCTCGGCTAGTTCCTAACCCAATCTATTGTAGGAACCAATTGGCAACCATTAGTCCACTCACCACCTAAGCTAGCCGACAACCCCTCTTCAGCTAACAGTGGCTGGAGCTCCAATAAACTTAGGTTCCGAGTTTTTGCCATGTTTTTCTCTATTTTCAAAAAATTATTAAATTAATTAATAAAAATATAAAAAAAATAATTATTAAGTTATTTTAGATGTTCTTTCATTTTGTAAATTTATTATTACAAAATTAGGAATATTTAATGTACTTGTTTAGCAAATGTACTACTTATCCAAAATTTAAAATTCAAAATAAATATACTAAATTATATAGTTTCTAGCTCAAAGTTTGTGTATAAGATACATATGATATATAAATACTTGCTATGTAGCCCGATTTTTTATTTGAGTATTTTTAATATTTATTTTATTTTTCGGCTTAAAAAACTAAAAATTAGGGTGAAAATGTGAAATAAATAAGTTTTATGATATTAAATGGTAAAAATGACCTATAATAATTTCTAGTGAAGTATAATGATGTTAGGATAGATTGAAAATAATTTTGTGTAAGAAGAATAACATTTAGATAATTAAGTATAATTTAGGAGTAAAATTGTAAACTTGACTATATAGACGATAAATCGAAAACATGAAACTAAGTAATGACTAAATTCTCCATATTTTTAGGAGTCTATAAAATTTTTCGGGGAATTATTTGATAACCTAAGTTTTTTATTACAAATTTACATAATAAAATAGCTTAAATTATTAACCATGACTTATTTTTAGTAATAATGGGCTAAATTGTGATGAATAATCAAATAAAACATTATCTATATGTACACTAATCAGATTTAATAAAAGTATATATTTAATATATTTAATGATATTTTGATGATTGAGATATATTATATGTGTACTAGGGTTAGATAATATCTATATTATAGAGTTATGTTGACAAATTATGTAAAATATAGTTTAATTATATAAAATACTTATAATAAGATAATATTTACTTAGATATGTATAACTATATTAGAAATTTGAACTACCCGTTAGAAATCATCTTTAGAAATATAATCCGTAATACGTGTTACTAAGTCTGTATAAACCTAACAATATTTTATTTACAAAAATCAAACAATCCTAGATAATATAACTTATATCTCTATAATATTACAAAAATTTACATATTACAATAACCTTACCGTAATTGAAATATGATTTAATCGATTAAAAGTATGTTTCAATACAAATCGAAACGATATATTATACGTAATAGTATAATTATGTATATTATTAATAAGCAATAACTTGACTTGACTTATATAATAAAACTATATATTATTATTATAATATACTTTAGATAAGACCTTAATATTTTCATAACTATTACGAAAACTAAATTTACGTTTTGTATACATAAGGTCTCTTCGTGATCGAACCGTTGACATTACAAGTTTTTCCGCAATGAGCATCCGAACAAGTAAGTGAGTTCAATACTCTATAGCATTTTAGGGTATTATTTCAGAATATTTAGAAATTTTGGTATGCATTTACTTGTAACTGTAATTAGCTATTCGTGCATATGTAATGCTTATGGTTGAGTTTTGATTACTGTGATGGGGGCTCAACTCCATGTTATGGTTATTCAGTGAATATCATCATGCTTGAATTATTTGAGCTTGATTGATCACCTTAAAAAAATAAACTAACTCAAACTTGGCTTAATACCTAATATAATATACATCACAACTCACTAAAGGTAACGATTAGGATTCTTAGGTCAAATACGGACTCGCTTTGATGAGGATAGCTGAAATGGCCATTTCCTCACCCTTAATCGAACTAAGTAATAGAAGAGAAGATCGTAATAAGGTTAAAGGCCGTGGTTCGAAGGTAGTTACAGGAATAAGGTGATCTCTATTGTACAAGCCTCGGTTTGGTTTTGATTAGTAAGTATATGATGTCGATCTCCTCAACTTAGATCAAAGCAGACACAATTTCTCTGATCTTACAATGGACCAAATAACATCATGCAATGACATTTGCTTGTACATACATTGAATCTAACCAATTTGATTGAAAACCTTACTTGTAATATACTGAATATATGCTTCTATCTCTACCCACTTATTGAGTAAGTCGTCACTCATCCTCCTATAGTTTATTTTACAAGTTTCAAATGGATTACAAGTATCTACCTAACAACAGAATACTAATAAACTGAGACAGGGAGTCAGATGTAATAAGAAATTGCTAGTTATTGTCCTTAATATTAACTTTTTATCTTTTAAGGAAACCCACACAAGATTCCTTAATGTTATCTTTTAAGGAAAATTACACAAGATTCCTTAAAGGGTTTGGTAGTTTTCAATACTTTAGTCTGTACGTGAAATGATAGGTACCTATAGAATTTAATATTACTCTTTTATACGATCAAATTACAAATTTATTCGTAACAAATTATTTTAAATTATTACTCCACAAGTTTATATTAAACATATATTAAATTAGACGCTTCAAAGAGATAAAGTCGAGTACGTCTTGTGTGAACTAGGTTTAAGACAATAGCTGTAAAGACAATTTTTATCTTATAATGACTCATATAATGAAACTGTTACGATTTCACATTTTCAAGGCGTGACAATAAACACCCAATCTGTGACTCACCTATATATATATCTCGAGTGCACAATTGAGATTGAATTGTTTTAAGATGATTATTCTAAGCCCACGTGCAAACATATATATGCAACATCAATCCACTTGAGTAAAACTTTTCTAATTCTGATGTAAAACCAATAATCACACATAAAAGATCAAATTAAGAAATTTGGAGCTATTTGCATGAATAATTGACCATCGATTGAAATGATTAGAACTAATATGGTTTTTACCCTGTGGAGTAAGATAGTATTCCTATTAGAAAGATCATGTGATACGTCCAGTTTAATTTCACAACTTCAATTTGTCTTGCTATCAATTTATAGTCTTATCGTTCACCAAGTGGGGTAAGAATGTTGTTTGGTGCTCCAACCTTTGCCGGTTGATGGCCCTCTGCTTTTCTCTCGTGGAATGTTCTGCGGTATCTGTAGATATTTTTTCAATAAAATCTATTAATTACATGTTACAAATCTAGGATAAATTATAAATATACCTTCTTATATTTATGTATGTTTAGCCTTTCCAAGTTTGAGATTGGGTATCTAAACTCTTGAATATATGACCATTCTGCCCATGATTTTATGTGTTTTTCCAAATTTTATTATTTTCTCTAATGGTAAAATAATAAAATAGGATGTAAAAGCATGCTTTTAAAGATTTAGAAGTTTAAATGCTAAATTTTAACAATAAAGAGCTAAGCATACATGATATAAAAATAAGAGAGTGCATCTGCAATTTATCCTAAAATTTTCTATCGTAATTATATGTTTTGACTCGTGTCTTCATGAATCAAACATATGCTGTCTATCGTGTCTAAAAATATTTAATACAATTTTTATTTTAGGTATTATAATATATAATTAATGGGGATATGGGTGGATATAGTACTGCAGAAAGGGAAAAGTGAGTCGGTAATTTGCATTCTTCCATGTGATAGACGATGCCGCTCAAAGGCAGGCTTTTCAATTCAACATAATGGAGACCAGTGGAACAATGCAAGCCACTCGTGTCGATTTCAATGTGTAACGTTCAATATGGAACGAACAGCTTTTTTCACATATAGAATATAATCCATTGGTTGTGCTTTAATTTGACTTTTTCCTGTGAATACCATACTTTTGCCTCCACCTTTGTGAGATGACATGTCAGTTCGACGTTTGGCTGCGACGAGTAATGGTTTAGAATTTTCAACGTAATGCAAATGGTTTAAAAAGCACAAACAAAATTTGGATGATTTTTTTTTTTTCTTTCTTCTCTATTTTTTTTTCTTTTTATTTTTATTTAAAGTTATATCTCGTTTTATATCTATATTTTTGTTTTTTTTTTAAATACCATTGCAACAACTATAGAAAAGAGAAAAATCAAACTTAATTCATCCTATTAAAAATTCAGTATTCATTCTACTTGACTAAAAAAATATTTACTATTTATAAATATTTTAAGATTAATTTTTAGAATATTTTTGTATCTATATAGGCTCTAAATTTTGTGTTTCATAGGCTATCCTTTCTGCAGCTAAAAAAACTATTACAAAGAATACTAAGAACTTCAAGAATCATGGATCCAACCCATATTTTGGTTATAAAACTTAGAACATACTAAATAAGAGAATCAAGTAAAGGAAAGTGATAATTAGACATATATTTTTACGTATGAAAAACCAAAAAATCAAAGGTAGAAATCAAGAGATAAAGATGAAAACAAATACAACGATGTTGCGCATATATATAAGGTTCTAACATCACAGAGAGCAACTTTTGTCAAAATCGAGTCCCACAAGATTTTGTCATGGATATCTTTTCTATTTACCAATACATCGTTATAGCATATTTATAGAGTTACAAAGCTAAATTCTAACATAACTCAAAACAAAAAACAACCTAAATCCCATGCAAGGGTCGATCGATTCCCCACTCCCTTTAATAATTGATTGAAGTAGAGTGAAGTTGATCGATCTAGGTCAACTTTCAACCAATCCAATCTTCGTAGTATCTGTGACTGTGATTGCATCCACATATTCTAAACTTGAATCACTTACAAATTCAACACATAGTTTAGCTGCGAAAATGTAAATTTACAATTAAAGAATTTCTTGTTTTCAAAATATATAGTCCAAAAAATAAGAGTTGGTTCCTTGGAAATACGGAACTTTATTTGGTACATTTTTCAAAAAGGGGAAAAAATAGAGAGTAAAAAGGTTGGTTTACAAAAACATATTAGGTTTTCGTTTCTAGTGATATAGTTACGTATTGAATTTTCATTATTTTGGTTTGTTACATTATCAAGCGTCTCATTTGAAAATGGAATGAAAAAATTAAAAAAAAAAAAGGAATCAAACAGGCTCGTGATTTTGTTCAAATAATTTGAGTTGCTACGAAATTAAACAATTTTTTATTGGAAAATAGAAATGATGGTTCTGAATTACTAATGATGTATCAGGACAGTTCCACGTTCATCCAGGGAAAGAAAAAAAAAAGAAGAAGAAGAAAGAAATACAATGAAAAAAGAGGCCTTGATTGATTTTTATATACAACTATGTATTTCCACGGTGATTTTCTAATTCCATATTGGGAACAGCTTTCCCCATTTCATTTTATCAATTGAATTTTTAAATCCAATTTCAGTTATACTGATGTTATTCAAGTCTTACACTGAATTTGTATGGATTTCGTAATTATCTTAAAATACAACTAAATATGTATAAAACAAAAGTAGCAACTATTTGTTCTTAATGGCTACACAAGATTGTAGAATGTTTGAAAAGTTATGTTGTCGTTTTAATTTTGCTGGTAGAGATTTTCCCTTAAGCTTCAGAGATGGCCTTAAATATGTAAAAGAGAACATGGTTTGTGGATGCTGACGGTTATTTGGCCCAACCCCTCTGATGTTTATGTTAGCAAATCTGTGAAATTAATGAGGAAGAGTCTAAATTGCCCATCAACACTTGCCTCCCCTCCGGTCTTTTTTAATGTGTTTAACAAGGAGACTAAGTACTTATATAGGCTCTCAAGGTCTTAAACTGAGCTGCTGCGTTGTGAGGGAACTTTTCATAGATGTTTTTTACCTTTTTCATGATCTAATAAGCTAGAATCTTGACTTAAACGGAGTAAAGTGCACAGTTTGTCGTATTTTCTCGTGGCTTTCATGCCAACAAGGGTAATCGAACAATTTTAAGAGGAGAGTCGGATTTTCCTCGAGCTTATATGCTAATGGAGGTAATCTAAGCAATATTAGTGGACTCTTCCTAAGCAAGAGTGCTACAAGATCATTTGCGAGAATAGGATTTTTCTTGAACAAGTGCTATGAGATTATCAAAGAAAGTGCTTCTACTTAGCATGTTATACCCTAAAGTAGCAGAATTATAACAGTTCCGTCATATAAACCAATTTATGACAATAACTAACCTTACAGTACCTATCATAGATACGATCTACACAAAGCGTCGATGACTACTCGTATTGAAGTAAATAGTTTAATTAAAATTTAAACTAAAATTTACATAAAAAGTTAAAGCTATTATTTATATATATATATATATATATATACATTCATATTATTGTAGAATTCTCAAGAGGTTCTACATATTACAACAATCTGTTAAATTACATATCATACATTAGTTCATATACCTAAAGTACTGTTAAGACATTAAAAAGACTTAATTATAGCCATTTGATCATCACTCTTCATGGCTTCAAAAGAGAACTAACATCCGGATAATTGTATCATGGAATGGAAAACAAAAGTCAGAACCTGCAAAAAAAATTTTATGGGAACAAGAAACTACAGCTCAATAAGTTGAATTGGAGACTTATGATAATATAACAAATAGAAACAAAGTTATCAGAACAATTAATTATATGCAATGGAACAAACAAGTGCCATCAGACAATGTGGTTTGGTTTATTGTAAAATCAGAGTAATTTCACCCGCTTCAATCCAAATTGAGGAATTTTCTTTAATGTAATAGCTCATAACCAAATTCAGGTTTGTACAATGGAAACACCGCTTCCCCTAGGACTATCCTTTGAACCAATACCCTTATCCTCACCGCGACCTCTTCTTCAGTCACTTAGTTCGGCTAAGGATAATGAATAGACTCTTATGCTTTCCAACGCTAGCTTTTTCGAAAGTATTGGTATTTGGTTGGAAAATCCTAATAATCTCCTAAAACGTTACAATGCATGTCAAATTAAGATATATAGGTCGATTCTAGTTAAGTACGGTTTAGGGTGATAAGATAATTTCACACTAGTCCATACACATTAATCACCAAACAAAACAATGTTTCAGCACGAAATCAAATACTCAAGCATATACATATATAACTACTTACAAACACAAACAAATACAATCCTAAGTCTTCGAGTACTCTAAAATAATATTCCAAAATATAAAGAAATATTAAAACTAACTTACTTAAAATCCTTAGTCGTTCAATCACCTGTCGCAGGTCGACTCGTCTCTGTATCCTATAATATATAATATAAATATGTTTTTAGTATTATATCCTAATAATATATATATATATATATCATTTATCATCAATTCATTCTATGTTAGTTCGAAGTTTGGTTTCCAAATCCGATTTCGATTCAAGCTCTAAATCGGTTCTAACTACGAGCAACTCCTAAAATATGTTTCAAACCTTAATGTGAAATTAATCACATTAGGTTCGAGTATCCTAAATATTACTCTTAGTCTTAAATCAGCATTTCAACCCACTCGATACGGTCTAATCCTCATTAGTATACTGAATTCACTCCCTATGTGAGGAAATTTTATATTTTTCGTATAATTATATAAAATTAAGTTTTATACTAGATTTAATACGTATTAATATTATCATTATATTATCCAATTTAACCCCATATTTTATAATTACCCTAATTCCAATTGCACATATCGTCAAATATCCTATATTATTACATAATCCCCATGATAATTATATTTGATACGCTAAATGCTATGATTATGTTACTACATCAAAAATTAACATCTCTAAATATCTAATTACCCTCTAAATCAGTAATTAGTCATTTAATTACTCATTTTATCCATAATTTTAGCGATTAAAATTTTCAAAAATTAATTTTAAAAAAATGACTTCATAACAATGTTCTATATCACTTAATTAGTTTACAGAAAAAATTCAAGCTCAAAACTACACTCCGAAGTCTATTTATTTCTAATTTAAAACATGCTCTATTTACAGATATAATTAAGCCTAATCAATACTTTTCCCTAAATCTACATACAATAAAACATTAGAATAATAAAATTCATAATTTTTTGGATATAGTTAATAATTTTAATACTTTTTGTAAAATTGGTTGAAAAATTGGACTCACCTAGTTCTTGGGCTTCCAGCCACTAACGCTAAACTAGTGGTTATTCACCGGTCTAGGCGTAGGATTTGGATTGTGGCGGTGGCAGTCGTTTGGTTCTAAGTGATGGTGGGTTGTGAATTTAGCCTAATTGCTTTAACTGTACAGATTTTTCATTCTTTTGTAAAAATCCTAATGTTCTCTCAAATTTTCAACCCTCTTAATTTTTTAAGGTTGCAAGCTGCCCAAATGAGTCTTTATAAAAATTTGGTTATTTATAGAGTTATAAAGTAATTTTAGTGCATTTAATTAGACAAGATAATGACCTATTCTCTTCCATTTTGCCTTTTTTGTTGTATTAATTTAATTGGTCCAATTTTTTTTTTTTTCATCCACCAGCTGCCACAACCGAAATTTAGGGCATTCCCCACTTATCTTTTTTTTTTTTTATAATTTTCTTTAATTATTTAGCTATTTTATAGAAAATTTCAAGTAATTTAGGTAATTTCGTATATTTTTACCTACACGTAAATACATATGGAGTACAAGTAAATACTCTTCAAGATTATTTATGTTATTCTATGATTTTTAATATGCATATAATTTATCTCTAATGATTTGTTAATTATCGGAATGCATTTTATGTATTTCCAATAAATAACAGGTAATTCACTTAAAGGTACCCCATGCATTTTTACCTAACTTTAGTTTTGTTGTTTACTCTACCAACTACAAGAAACTTGAAGGAGTTTTAAGATAGTGTTTGATTCCTTTGGAAAACATGTTTGAAATTTGATTATATTTAAGATGCTCAAAAGTAAGTTTAAGGCATAAAATATACTTTATAATTTAGGTTTGATTGTAAGGAAATTGAGTTGATGAAAAGGAATGGAAGAAGAAAAAGAAAGGAATTCGACTAGCTTGTTGAGTAAGACCAACTACACAATTCACTCGGGATCAACCAAATGGTTGTTACTACTGAGTAAGGTCAACTACATAGTTCACTCAGGACCAGCCGCACGACTCATATTAGCATTTTATGGTTAAGATAACCACCCCCACGATTCCATTGGAACCAACCGATTGGTTCAAATATTGTAGAATCTATTTTATGAACCTTTACAAAATGTTCACTTTTCTTTTAAGTACCATATCAAATTTTAATCCGCCAACTTAACTCAACTTTTCATCATCAAAACCCTTTTTTAAAATTCCAACTACATCAATCTTTCACTAACAATTTGTACAACACATCCTATACTCACTCTAAAAATACATTCAATCAATACAACCTTTAACAATAATGAATCTTGAGATAAATTAAGGGTTTAGGTGTGACTAACTTGTTGATCCTAGTATGGGAGCACTTTAACCTATGATTCCCACTCCCTAACTTCTATAAAAATAAATTTCCTTAAGTTTTTTGCACCAATTCAAGAGAAAAACAAATTTTCCATGAAGTTTATTATGTAACCTACTTGTATTTATTATTTCCTTGCAAAATTTTGGGTTTGCTTTACTTAAATTGTGCAAAACTCCTTGAATCCGAACCCTAAGTTATCCTTGAGATGTTCTTTATAGGTGTTTTGCTTATGGGAAGAAAGAAAGGTAAAGAGAGATTTTAAGGGGTGGGGTAATAGTGGGATAAAAAAAAAAACGTAGTGGGAAGGGAAGGGATTTGAACTTTTTCTTTGGACAACTTTACCCCCACTAGTTACACCTATTTACTAGCTATACCAAGCCTATAATTTATAAATATTTTTATTTTCTTTAATTCCTTTTCATTTATGACTTTAGGTTTTACAGCTTTTCCCCCCTCAACAAAACTTTTGTCCTCGAAAGTTTACATACATGGATCCTGAAACAAGTCTAAATA
Organism: Lumnitzera racemosa; assembly: GCA_024138005.1. Classification (NCBI taxonomy): domain Eukaryota; kingdom Viridiplantae; phylum Streptophyta; class Magnoliopsida; order Myrtales; family Combretaceae; genus Lumnitzera; species Lumnitzera racemosa. The sequence goes on from JAMXBC010000004.1 coordinate 104,360,867, forward strand.
CTTTCTCCTGATTTTTTCCTTAAGCTTAAGCTCCCAAGTAGCATCTGTTTTTAATTGATTCAACTACTATTCCTTAACATAAGGGATAGATCTTCTTCTTAGCTATCGTTCCTAGTGTCAACTATCTTTACAGGTTGTTTAACTAGTGACATATGTAACTATAACTCCAACAAATGCAAATCAACTATCTGTACATGTGGCTCTACTTCATGATCTAGACTGGGTTTCTTATACTTCCTTAATATAGATACATGAAGCACATTGTATATACCCTCCAATCATAGCAAGAGTTCTAATCTGTAAGCTAACTTTCCAATTCTCTTTAAGACTGAAAAGGCCCACATACCCTAGTTTTAACTTTCCTCTCAAATTGAACCTAACTACTCCCTTAACTAGTGAAACTCTCAGCAATACCTCTTCTCCTACCTAGAATTCTAAGGGACGACATCGCTTATCAGCATAACTCTTTTGCTTACTCTAAGCAAACTACATCCTTTAACAAATCAGCTTAATCTTATCTACTAGTCTTTGCACAAAATCTAGTCATGCCAACTATCTCTCGCCTACCTCATCCTAATAAATAGGCGACTTGTGCTTCTAACCATATAAAGCCTTAAATAGGGTCATCTGGATAGTAGCTTGATAATTGTTATTATAAGCGAAATCTACTAAGGCTAGACGCTTGTCCTATTGACCACCAAAGTCAAGTGCACACGATCTTAACAAGTCCTCCAAAATCTGAATGGTACACTCAACTGATCATTTGTTTGTAGATGAAATGCAGTACTAAACTAGAGCTTTATACCTAATCCATTTTGTAAACTTCTCCAAAGTAACTAATAAACGGAGTGTCCTTGTCAAAAGTGATGTAAGCCCTAAATATAAGTTAAGTAACCATAGAATCAAACTAAGTATATAAAGTTTAGGACGATCGGTTAAAGAATTTATTTAAACCTAAATTATAAATTAAAGCTAAAAATATTAGTAAAAGTGACCTCGTAAGTTTAAATTTAAGAAAATAAGTAATAAAATAAGAGAATATAAAGTTTATCGAAAGTGCGTAAAATTCATTTCGATAACTAATAAATCGTTAGAGATACATTATATACATACTAAAAATCATAAAATGAGCTAAATAATATTTAGGAATGTTTATTTGTACCCCACTCATATTTACATGTAATTAGAAATATGCGAAATTACTTAAATTACCCAAAATTTGCTAGTAAATTGCTTGAAATTTGCTAAATAATTAAATAAAATTATAAAAATTAAGGAAAAATTAGAAAAAAAAATCAAAGAGATAGTGAATGATCTGAATCTAGTTGTAGCAATAAGTGGAAAGAAAAGAAAACACTAACCAATAAAAAAAACAAACACATAAAAAACAAAAATAGAAGGGGTATGGGTCTTGTCTTGTCCTAATTAATATACAACAATTCCTTTATGACCCTATAAATAGCAAGAAAATTTTCGGAGCTCATTTGGTTAGTTGGGAGCTGAAGAAAATTGAGAGAACTGAAATTTGAGAGGGAAATTAGGGTTTAGGAAAATTTCACCTAAAATTGTACAATTAGTGCATTTAGGCTAGACACACGAGCCACTACCATCAAAAATCGAACCACCACCACTAACCCACTCCATACCTATTGCCTGAACTAGCCGACACAGCTGAACTGGTATTGGAGGCCAAAAAGTTTACGAACCAGGTGAGTCTCAAATCTCCTCCGATTTTGCAAAATTCCTTAAAATTATTAATTATGCCCAGAAAATTATGAAATTTATTATTTTGATGTTTTATTGTATGTAAATTTAGAGAAAAATAGTAATCAAGTTTAATCATGTCTATAATTATAAGGCTCTTAAGAAATTTGACAAAACCGAGCAAATTTAGAATTAGAAATAAATAGGCTTAATAGTGTATCTTGGAGCTCAATTTTTCTTTTTTTTTGTAGAATACTTAAGTGATGTAGAAAAATGCTATGAAGCCATTTTTTTTAAAATTAATTTTCAAAAATTTTAAGTAATTTTTTAGCCTTAAAATGATGAGAAAATAGGCAATTTTGGCTTAATTAGGTTATTAAATTATTAATTACTATTTAGGAAGTAATTAGATCTTTAAGGATGTTAATCTCTGATATGGAAACATAATCCTAGCATTTGGAGTATTAATTACAATGAACATGATAATTATATAGTAATTGTGAGTAATTTAGTAATATGTAAAATTAGAATTTTAATAAACATGAAATAATAGGTTAAATAATAATAATATCAGTACATATTAAATCTGGTACAAACATTAATTCTAAATAATTGAATCAAAATTATAAAATTTTCTCACATCGGAAGTAAACTCGATACACTAATTAAAATTAGAATGTATTGAATAGGTTAGAATACTGAATTAAAACTTAGTATGATATTAAGATACTCGAGCTTGATATGATTACTTTCACATTAGGGTTCAAAGCACATTTTAGGGTTACTCGTAGTTGAAATTGAATTAGAACTTGAACTGGAATCGAATTTGGAAACCGAACCTGAAACTAATGTAAGATGAATTGTTAATAAATGATAGGTTTATAAGGAAAATTTAGTTAAATCTTAACTTAAAATATATATCATCTAAGTATAAATACTAAAAGAGCGTATTTATATTATAGGACACAAGGAGACGAGTCAACCTGTGACAAGTGGTTGAACGACTTAGGATTCCAAGTAAGTTGGTTTTAATACTTTATTGTATTTTAGAGTACTCGAAGACTTAGATTTATGTATGATTGCGATTGTAAGTAGTTTTATGTATGTGCTTGTATATCTGATTTCGTGCTGAAATTTGTATTACGTTTGATGACGATTGTGATTGGAGTGGTGTAGAATTGACTGGTTATTCTAAACCGAATATAATCTTAATCGACCTAAATACCAAAAAAAAAAGACATGCATTGCAACCCTGTCGGAGATCATTAGGATTCTCTAACCAAACATCGATACCTTCGAAAAAAATAGTGCTGGATAGCAAATTGGTCTTTTCCCCATCCTTAACCGAACTAAGTGACAAGAGAGGAGGATGCAATGATGATGAGGGCATTGGTTCCAAAGATAGTCTTTGGAAGAGTAGTATCTCCATTGCACAATCTTGGGTTTGGTTATAAGCTGTTGCATAACATAAAAACTCCTTTGTCACGCCCCGAAGCAGTAGAGTCGTAACAGTCCCACTGTGTAAACCATCCTAAGATAGAAGTTGGCCTTATAACCGCTATCTTAGACCTAATCTACACAAGGCGTCCACAACTAACCCACTTTGAAGTAAACAGTTTATAATTTAAATAAATCATTTACTTAAGAAAGTGAGGAAATATATATATACACTATAATTCAGTTATTACATTATTCAAAAATGAAAAGTAATAAAATATGTGTTGATTCTTCAATATTTTTCCTCATTCCCCAGGATCCAATAGTTGCTAGCTTCAGAGTAGTTATTTGCCGCTTCTTAACCAGCACCTGCACGACGTCTATAGGGATGTGAGAAACAATAGCTTAGTAAGTTAGGATGGAGAACTTAAAACTATACCATAAATACAACAAGGTTTTCAATCAACTTATTAGGTGTAATGCATGTGCAAGCAAATGCCATTGCAGGACGTTGTTCGGCCCATCGTAAGATTAGAAAAAATTGCATCCGCTCTAATCCGGGTTGAGGAGTTGCCATTAATGCAACAGCTCACGACCAAACCCAGGCTTATGCAATGAAGACCTCGCTCCTCCCGTGACTACCTTTGAACCATTAACTTCACCCTCGCCATGACCTCCTCTCCTGTCACTTAGTTCGACTGAGGATGAAGAAGGGACAAATTGTAATCCTGTGCTATCCCTTTCGAAGGGGTCGGTATTTGGCCGGAGAGTCCTAAGTTCCCCTAATAAGTTGCCATGTAGGTCCGATTATGATTATAGGTCGTATATTTGATTAGGTCCAGTTTAAGGTGATCAATCATTTCATATAAACCATACAATACAAACCAGGACAACAGACAGAATCATAGCATCACTCATAATCAAGTACATGCACACATCCAACTATCTAACAAGCACAACCAAGCATAATCTTAAGCCTCCAAAATACAACATCGTATTAATCCCAACTTATTTCAACTCCTCACTCACTCACTTGAGGTCCGATTTGCTCAGGCCATCGCCGATCATCCCTATAACACAAACGAGGTTTCAGTTTTCCATATAACTATTACAGGTTCATTTAATCCTGTAACGCTTATTGTTATGTATTGTTTAAGGTTTAATATGCCTAATTATCTAGATCTTAAGTCTTTTACAATTATTCTAAGTTTGGGGTTAAGTTCGGGTTCGGTTTCCGCATCAATTTCTAAATTAGGTTTTTAGTTCGAATTCTAAGTCCTAAATATACTCGAATCCTAATGTGAAATTAATCACATTAAGCTCGAGTATTCAAATATCCTAATGGGTCTTAATTCAATATTCTAAACTATTCGGTACACGTTATTCCTAATTGGGGTATCGGATTTATCCCCGATGTGAGAAAATCTTACATCTTTATACAATTACTTACAATTCAATCTTAATTTAGATTTAGTATTATTCTAATTTTTATTTTAAGATTATCTAAATAATCCTAATTTTTTAGATTTATTAATTTTCAATTCCACATATTACTAATTTCTTACAATAACTACCTAATTTCCTAAATTAACTATACTTAATACTCCAAAGGCTAGGATTAGGGTTCCACATCAGAGATTAACATCCCTAAACATCTAATTACTATCTAAATCAATAATTAGTATCTTAATCACCTAATTAACCCAAAATTACCCAATTTTTCCATCATTTTAGGGCTAAAAATTAACTTAAAATTTTCAAAAATTAGTTTTAAAAAAATGGCTTCATAGCACTATTCTATATCACATAAGCATTCTACAGAAAAGAAAAAATTAAGCTCCAAACTATATTCTTAAGCCTATTTATTTATTGTTCTAATCATGCTCGGTTTTGATCAATTTGTTAAAGACCCTATATTTTCAGACGTAATTAAACTAAATCACTATTTTTTCCTAAATCTACATACAATAAAACCTCAAAATAACAAGTTTCATAATTTTCTGGGCAAAATAACTAATTTTACTAAATTATACAAAATTGGGACAATTATGAGACTCACCCGGTTCGATGCTTTCTAACCATCCAAACCTGGTCCAAGATTGTCGGTCGGCCTAGACGATGGATCTAAAGTGGGGTGGTGGTGGTGGCGGCTCAGTCCCAGGTGGTAGTGAGGTGTGGGTTTGGCTCACTTGCCCTATCTGTACAGTTTTCTTTTCTTTTTTTTTTTTGTTTTCTAGATTTTCTCTCAAATTTTCAAGTATCTTTATTTTTATCTAATTCCTCACTATCCAAATGAGTTTTGAAATTTTTTTCCCTATTTATAGACATTTTTTGCAATTAATATGCATTAATTAGATATGACATTACCCCAATTCCTTGATTTTTGGCTTTTGTATTGTCTAATTCTAATTGGACAATTTTTATTTTACAAATCCTGACCTGCCACGACCATATTAGGATCATTTTATCCTCTTCATATTTTTTTATGATTTTTTCATAATTAATTTAATAATTTTCTTTAATTATTTCTTATTATTTTAGTATATTTCGCATATTTTAAGTAATTACGCGTATTTCTACATACATGTAAATTCATATAGAGTACAAATAAATATTCCTAAATATTATTTAGATCATTTTATGATTTTTAGTATACATATAATTTATCTTTAATGATTCGTTAATTATCGGAATGCATTTTACGCATTTTCGATAAATAACAAGTTATATACTTAAAATTTGGAATTTTTATATTCTTTTGTTTTATTGCTTATTTTCTTAAATTCAAACTTACTGGATTATTTTACTAATATTTCTAGCTTTACTTTATAATTTAGGCTCGATCGGGTCTTTCAACCGATCAAAACCTCGAATGGTTAATTTTGAGGCTTACATCCTTAACCTGAATTAAAGTAGGTGAAATTACTCTCATTTCACAATAGACCAAACTAAGTTGTGTGATGGCACTTATATGTTGCATTTCATGAAAATAATTGCTTGATAACCTTGATTGTGCTTATATACATTCATGACTCTCCAATTCAACTTACTAAGCCGTAATTGCTCATACTTGCATAGATTCTTTTGCAGGTCCTGACTTCTGATTTATGATGCTGCAATACAATTACCCAGAGGTTAGATTTCTTTTGAAGTTATGGGAAGTGAGGATTTATTGGCAAAAGATCAAGTCTTATTTAAAGTCTTACTAGTATCTTTAGGTTTAGGATAAAGAATTGATATATGATATGTACATTAGTTAACTGTTGTATTATGTAGGATCTCCTAGGAATCCTATGATAATGTGGATGTAATTATATATATATGACTTAAGATTTTACTTTTTTTGTAAATTTTAGCTAAAAATCTTGGTCAAACTGTTTACTTTAAAGCGAGAAATCATCGACACCTTGTGTAGATCGTATCTATGATAGGTACTGTGAGGTTAGTTCCTGTTATAGGTTAGTTTACACGATGGGATTGTTACGATTCTGCAACTTTGGGGCGTAACAAGTGATAAACACTAGTACCCCATGCAATCTCACCACTTCTTAAATATACAACTTAGCAAGCTTCTTTAACTAGTATTTAATGTTTATAAGAATGAAGTGTTCAGACATAATCAACCTATCCACTATCACCCATACAGCATTATGTTTTGCTAAAGTTTTAGATAGGGTAAAGACAAAATCAATAATTATAGGCTCTCACTTCCACTTGGGTATTGGCAATGACTGCAATTCACCAGCCTACCTTTAATGCTTAATTTTGATCAGTTGGCATATCTAACACTTGGACACATGCTCTGCTATCTCTCTCTTCATGTTGTTTCACAGGTAATGGTCTTTCAAGTCCTTATACATTTTCATGCTCCCTAGGTGAACAGAATAAGTTCAATAGTTTACTTCTTTTAGTATCTCGCTTCTTAACCTCGGCTGTGTGGGTATATGCAATTTACCCCTAAACCTCACTACTCCTTCAACATTCGCTGTCAAGTTTGAAGCTTTCCCTGCTTCTATCTTACCTTTGATCTCCTAAATTCCTGAATCCTTAACCTGTGTAGCTTTAATTTGATCTATCAAGATGAGTTATATTCCCAAGCTTGCCAACTTAGCACTTTCCTCTTTAGTCAATAACTTCAACCTAAGTCTGTGCATTTGTTTAAGTAACGGCTTTTGAGTAGTGATCAAGTTAGCTAAATTTCCTTACTTCTTCCTACTCAAGGCATCAGCTACCACATTAGCTTTTCCTAAATGGTTTTGAAGGTCTAAGTTGTAGTCTTTAATCAACTATAACCAATACCTTTGCCTCATATGTAAGTCTCTTTAAGTGAAAAAATACTTAAAGCTCTTATGATATGTATATACTTTACACTTCCCTCTAACCAGGTAATGCCTCCAAAACTTTAATGCATGTACCATAGCTACCAATTGTAGATCATATATCGGGTAATTCTTCTTATATAGCTTAAGCTAATAAGAGGCATATGCAATCACCTTACTGTCTTACATAAGGACACAGCCTAGTCTCTGTCTGGAGGCATCATTGTAAATCATGAACTCTTCCCTATTGCAGGGTAAGGTCAGAATTAAAGCCATCACCAATTTGTATTTTAAATGCTAAAAGCTTACTTCATACCTATCATCCCATTTAAACTTGAACCCATTCTAAGTTAACTAGGTTAAAGGTGCTACTATTTTTGAAAGCCCCTCTACAAACTTCTTGTAATAGCCGACTAACCCTAGAAAACTTTTAACCTCTAACATTATGGTAGGTTTAGACTACACAACAACTGCCTTTATTTTCTCTAGGTCCACAACTATACCATCTCAGTTCACAATATGACCCAAGAATGCCACATGCTCAAATCAAAAGTTGCATTTGCTAAATTTAACATAAAACCTCTCCTCTCTCAACTTACCTAAAACAATCCTCAGGTACTCTTCATGTTCTTTGCTTTTGGAGTAAATGAGGATATCATCTATGAATACCACCACAAACATGCCTAATAACTCCTTGAAGACTTGATTTATAACATCCATGAATGTTACTGGTGCATTTATAAGGCCGGAAGGCATCACTAAAAATTCATATAACCCGTACCTAGTTTTGAAAGTTGTCTTCTCCAAATCTTCTACTCTGACCCTCAACTAGTAATAACTCAAGCACAAGTCTATTTTAGAAAAGATCTATGCACATTGTAGCTATTCAAAAAAGTCATTAATTTTTGGGAGGGGTTAGTCCCTATAATGAATACGCAACTGTAGTGTCTATTACGTCCTGAAGTGATAGAGTCGTAATAGTCCCGTTGTGCAAACCATTATAGAGTAAAAGTAGACCTTACAACCTTTAAACCCTGCAAATTTAGCTATTTAACAGTAAAATTAAATCCTAATACTGTAGATAATCTCGCAAGTCGATAAAACTAAATAAGATTAAAAATTTCTAAATTATGAAATTGAATATATTATACGTAATAAAAACCCTAGAATTCGATCAAAACCTAAATCGTATATGAAAACCCTAAACTCAATATATACATAAATATTCAAAATTGAACTCAAACTTGACAAAAACCTTAAAACTATAATTTTAAGCTTATAAAATGAATATATTTACCTTAATAGTAATGGAACCCTAAATGAATATAATTATCAACTAATACACGTAATTGTGTAAAATTATTAATGAATACATTTAGACAACTCGTAAATATTATAAATATAGTGGGTAATAATTTAATTAATAAATTTTCAAATAATATTTATTAATTACTATTTTATGAATTATATTTGGAAATTCCTAATTGTCTTATTTTCCTTCTCTTTTTCTTTTCCATCTTTTCCCTTTCTTTTTTTTTCTCTTTTCTTCTTCAATTTTTTTTCCCTTACCACGTCAAGATACAACTCACGATTTGCAGTTGCCCATGTGATTTATTTTTTTCCTCATATACTTCATTATGTGGATGAGGATAACTTACATGGCAAGCGCCATCACATGCATTTAATGCTTTCATTTTCTCTTCTTTTTGCTTTTGATTGTATTTCCACCGTAAGCTCTATCCTGGATATTTATTCTTCTTGTCTCCAAAACATACTCAATTTCACACCTACCAAAAATGACTTCCCATTTCCCTCTTCTACTAAGTTTATTTTCTCAATTTTCTTATTGATTTTCAATAAATTCAAGAGGAAGAAGATTAAGAATTTCGAATCACCACATATCAAGACATCAAAGGAGCAAACTAATAGCCTTTTGAAGTATATATTTTGTTAACTTGTACATACTTTAGGTATATATGTAGATTAGTAGAAATATACGTATTTTAGGATTTTGTAATTTCAATGGATTTTTATAAATTTCTTGTATTTAGATTAAGAGTACATGTACAAATACTAAAGTATGTTTATGTATCCATACATGTTATACTTACTATATATATAGATAGATAGATATATAAATATGCATATATCATATATATATTTATGTTTATTTATTCTATTACTTATGTTTATGTACAATATGTCACCTAAAATATATATATATATATATTTATGTATTTATAAAGTATAAAATACTAGTATAATATAGAATATTTATAATAAGGTATATATATTCAAAATATATATGTGTATACCATAGTACATATATAATGTATTTTCATTTTATAGATATATATATATATACTATCATATACAAAATAAAATATATTAAGAAATTTCAACAGATACATACATATAGGTAATTATGGTTTTATATGTATGCATATGTATAAGATACAAAATATAAAACTATGTATCTATATATCCATATGAATAGTATATGTAATATATTTATAAACATATTATCATATTTCACAAGTATACACGTATGTGTAAAATACATATATTGATAATATAGTATAAATCCAAATATGGTTATACTTAAATAATACATACATAGTATACTATAATAATAGATTAATAAATAAAGTAAATTAAAATATATATATATATAAGAATATATACTATGAAATTTAGGAAAAGGGGAAAACAATTAATTTACCCAATGTAATAAAATATAACAATAAATATAACTATATACATAACACGTAAAAATATACAAATTAGGAAAAATATAGAAATTATACAAAAATTACAAAAATGACACGTGACATTTTCCTTTGTTGCCACGTCAGCATATAATAAATTTTAATTATATTCGTAATTAAAAATAATAATAAAATAGTTAATTAATAGGAAAATGATTAAAATAGTAAAAATGAATTAAATAAGTCATAAACCTTAAAAATAGAAAAATACGTAAATTATAATTAAATAAACTCAAAAATAAGAAAATTGTAAAATATAAGAATTAGATATTATTTAAATCCTAAATATGCAAAGAAAAACTTAAATTAATATTTTATAAGTAATTAAGTAAAAATATTGAAATTCATAATATTTTTACATCATAATTGAAACTGCGGATTACAATGTCCAAAATAAACCCCACTATAAGAAAGTATATCCAAAATCAACAAAAAATAAATTATAAGTTCATAAAAATTGAAATTAAAATGGAAATGTTATACACAATTAAAAATTTAAGACAAACCGAGAAAAGTAAGTAACATATTTAAGTAAAACTATGTTTACACTATACTTGGGTTATAGTAGAAAACTAGATGAATAATGATAGATATTAAGTTAACTGGGAAACCTAGTTTTCAAAATACTTATAAGGTTTCTTATCTTTTAGGTATTCGATTACTGAGTTCTCATGATTCGCTATCTGTTTGCTGTGTGTTATTTGTATGTTGCTTGTTGGTTGATACTGATTGTTGTTGAATGACTAATTTCTCCATGTAATATTTTCTGTGTGATCACTTTATTAAATTGGTAAATATAACTATTTGACTAAACTAATCAGTTATATTTGTCTCATGTCTATGACTCTATTGGTTTATGGACAAAGAGTGGTAGCTTTACACATTTTTGAGAAAAAGTATTTTTTGGGTAAATGTTTTTCAAATTTTAAATACATTTTAAATGATTTCTAAAAGGGCTTATGGTACCTATAAATGATGTTTTTATTATGAAGACAAAGCTAGCATAATATCTCTAAATATTTACGAGAGGACTCACATATTTATACTTGTGAGGCCTTAGATATATGTTGATTGCGAGATGGACTCGCTTTCTATGCCTAAAAGGCTTTTGATATGTTTGGTGGGTGAACCTAGTTGGAGTCTACCTATATTGATTGTTATTTATCGGACTAAGGTAATAATCGAATATCGTCTGGTGGGACATTGCCTTTAGGTAGCCTCATACAATTAAGATGAGATGCTCCATACAAATAAGTATGGAGGAAAAATCAACGTGTACACGATGTAAATCTATATCGTCCATAATTTCAGACTCCTATGGATCTATTGCTTGCATTCATCTCGAATGTGTTGCTTGTATTCATTGCGCTTGTATTCATTTCGTATGTAGATAGCTTACATGTGTGCTAAAAATGATCAATAACTTACTTGAAAGGTAATAATGAAGAATTAACTCATTGAGCAGTGGTTTGTTCATTCATAGGTTTCTTATAAGTAGGGATTGGAATAAACTTGAGAGTAGAGTACAAACTAGAAATAGGATTGGCAATGTTAAAGTTGATTAAAAAAGTGTATAGTGGAACAGAATCAATTTATGTAGAGTATATTCATATGATAGGATTATGTAGTATTTTTTGTAAATTAGTAAGTTGTTTTACCTTGTCTTAGCATTTAGTCAGGGATATCGATTCTTTACAGTTCTTATAGACTATGGTCTATCGGATATCCATAATTATAGTCACTTATATTTTATAGTAAGTTAATTAATCAAAATTGAAAACTTTAGTGATTAATTATTTAGAGTTTTGTAATTTATGACTTGCGAGACGGTTTTCATATTATGAGTGTACACGTGATATGAAAATTTTAGGCCATCTAACTAGGCCTCCTTAGGGTCATGATACAACCGCTATCTTAAACCTAATTTACACAAGGCATTCACGATTAACCCGTTTTGAAATAAATAGTTTATAAATGAAATATGTTATTTACCTACAAAAATAAGAAAAATACATAATAACATTTAAATATCTTGAGTAATCTTTATAAGAATTAGTAACTTAATCTTTACTTAAGTAATACATAAATTGATATTAAAAGATTTAAAGATAACACCCAAACTTCAAGAGTATAACTGGTCCTCAGTTTTATATCTTCGTTCCCCAAGATCTAACAGTTGTTAGTTTCAAGGTAATTATAAAACTGCTTTCTAGCTAGCACTTACAATAACATCTATAAAGATGTAAGCAACCAAACGCTCAGTAAGTTAATATAGAGACTTAAAAACTATACATTAAGCACAAATAAGGTTATCAACTAATTATTTTAATGCAATGCAACAAATAAATGCCATCATATGACATTTTCTAGTTTGTTGTGAGATTAGAAAAATTACACCCATTTTAATCTTGGTTGAGGAGTTTGGCGTACATATCGACAACTCACGACTAAACTCAAGCTTGTGTAATAGAGACATCGCTCCTCCTGTGACTAACTTCGACTCACTACATTCACCATTGTCACAACCTCTTCTCCTGTCACTTCATTCTATTAAGGATAAAGAAGTAACCATTATACTATCCAGCGTTATCCCTTTTTAAAAAGTTGGTATTTGGCTGGAAACAAATGGTTACAATCCAGAACATTACACCAAAATCATACAGTCATACCTAAAAACACATACAAAAACGTGTGCACAATCAAGTTATTTAACAAACACAATTAAGTATAATCTCAAGTCTCCAAATGCCATAATACAGTACTCTGAAATACAGTAACGTATTAATCCCAAAATTACCTAAAGTCATCCATCTACTCATTGAAATTTGATGCAAGGTCAGATCGTCAATGCTTACTCTTATATTATAAATATCATTTTAGTATTTATATTTTTATTTATATAAACTTTAAATCATCAGTTTTAATTTATAATTATAACCTTACTCATTTTATCGAGTTTTATATTACTTATAACCAAACTAGTTTTTTATTTAGTTTGTAAATCAGTTCTTGAATTAGGTTCTAATTCAATTTTTTATTACAGTTTTTTATTTGTAAACTCCAGGAATTCCTCCTAAACTAATAAGTGAAATTCATCTAACTATTTTTTAGTATTTCAAGTATCCTATATAGCTCATAGTCAATATTCTGATCTGTACTATACACTTTATTCTTAATGTAACCCCTAAATATGGTTTTGATGTGAAAATAATTTATATTTTTCATATAATTTCTTAAACTTATATTCCAAACCAGATTTATATCCTATTATTAATGTCATAATATTGTTAATTTATTTTAATAATTTTTATCCACTTAACTTCCCATTTCCATATATTATTCATTTACATCTAACCAATACATAATACACATATTTACATCCCAAAAACTACAATTATCATCTCTCATCACCAACTAATATTTCAAGGTGTCTAATTACACACTAAATCGGAATTTATAAGACCATTATAAAACAACACTTATAAATATAGAAACAAAATTACTTACAAATATTAGACACTAGAAAAATTAAACCTTCTAATAACTTTTTCTACTTCTTATTCTTCTCTCTCTCTCTCTCTCTCTCTCTCTCTCTCTCTCTCTTCCTATCAAATTCTTATCTTCTACCCTTTATGGCTTGAAGCCATTTATATATATTATATACTTTTATCGCCTTGATTAAAGTAGTGACTCATATATATATATATATTGTGGTATAATTTTACGAGACTTTTCAACTGTAATTTTATCTTGATTTATTATTTATAAAGTTTCACAATATATTTTAAAAATATTATAACATTTTATTATACACTTTATCTAAAATTTTTATTTCTACACTAATTAAAATTTAACCCGATAAACATTACAATCCAACTTTACAAGACTATTCCTTCTTATTTTTATGGGACTCATATTACCATTTGGTGTTATTCGGAACTAATTTTTCATTGATCTTAATTTTCAAGATAAGACCCTAAATACATTTTTCTTTAATATATGATATATATATAAGTAGGTTTCAATTAATTATTTGGGACTTATTCATATATATCTTATGTATAATTTTACATACAAATATTGATAAATATTAATTTATTAAGATCACGTAGTTGATTTCAAGAAATTTATCGTAAGTTATATCTAAAATTATGAAATTATACGGTATAGCGATTAAATTTGATAAACTTAATAATTCTAATAAAATCATACATACATGAGCTTTATTTAAGATATTAAAGTTATATAGTTATTTTTTAAATTTTTTTTTATTACCTTTTTCATGAGGGTTTAAGTTAATTCATGGAACGTTGATATAATTCATAATTTCTAAAGTATGTCTTAAGTATTAAACTTTTTATTTTATTTCTTATTAATTTATATAATTACATGTAATTCATCTCTAACGACTCATTAATTATCGAAACCCGTTTTACGAGTTTAAATAATGGATAATATATATATAACATAATAAATTAATATTTTATTATTTTATTTTCTTAATTCTAAAGTTATGGGGTTATTTTTACTAATATTTTTAATTTTGTTATAAAATTCAAACTCAATCGAATAATTTATGTAAGCTCTACAATTAGCTACTCATAATTTAGTTCATAAAATTTAAGGTGATGAGTAAATTACCTGATTCAGCCCAAATTTTATGACAAGACTAAGAATATTATTAAATGTAATCCTGTGAGTTTAGATTTAGGAAAATAAATAATTAAATAATATAATATTGAATTATATATATTATCCGTTATTTATCAGAAACGCATAAAATGAGTTTTTATAACTAATGAATCAATAGAAATGAATTATATGCATACTAAAAATCATGAAATAACATAAATAATAGTTAGAAATATTTATTTGTACCACATATAAATTTACATGTGGGAAGAAAATTGTTTAAAATACTCGAAATATGCTAAAATAATACTAAATATTTTAAAAAATTCATAAATACTTAAAGAAAAATAAAAAAGAGGAAATTTCTAGAAATTGGTTGTGGCAGCTTGGAAATGCAGTAACAAAATCAACCAATCAAAATTAAATAAATAGAAAGTAGAAAATCATAAGATAAGGCTAATGTCAACTTAAATTAATGAAAAAATAAAAATTCTAAGTAGCACTATAAATACTTAAATTTTTTAGAGGCTCATTTGATTAGTTAGGAGTGGTGGGAAATTAGAGAGAACTGAAAGAGTGAAGGTTAGGGTTTAATTACAAAATTTACAAAAAATCTGTGCAGTTATGGCATTTAGACCTAACCCACGACTCACGGCCACTTAGAAGTGAACCATCACCACTACTACACTTCACCACCATTGCTTGGCCTGACCAACACACATCGAGCCACCTTTGGTGGCCAAAAGTCAATTGAACAGTAAGTCCAATTTCCAACCCAATCTTGTTTAATTCTGTAAAAATATTAAATATATTTACAAAATTATGAAATTTGTTATTTTGAGGTTTTTAAGTATTTAGATTTAGGAAAAAAATTTACTTTGATAAATTTATGTTTCGAAACATATTATCCTTAAGAAATTGCATAAAACCAATTATATTTCGAATTAGAAATAAATTACCTTAGAAATATAGTTTTGAGCTTAAAATGTTTGTGTAAGCAAGTTAAAACATTTAAAACAGTGTTATCAAGTCTTTTTTCAAAAATTTATTTTTGAAATTTTTAGATCTTAAAATGAGGTATAAAATGGGTAATTTTGGGCTAACTAGGAAATTAAAGGGATAATTGCTGGTTTAGTGCATAATTATATGTTTTAAAATGTTGAGATCTGATGTAATATGATATTTATGGCAATTAAGGTGTTAGATGTAATTATTAGGTGTATTATGTAATATATATGTAATACGTAAAATGATATATTTTAGGTTAATTTTTTAATTTAGGGCAATTAGGTATAAATTCTTATTTGGGGTGAATTTAGATATTTTGATATGTTAGTTGATGTTGAGAGATGATACTTAAAGTGGTACGGATATTATATGTGTAAATTATGTACATATTAGGTGATAATGTATAATATGTAAATATAAGAAATTAATAAGTAGGAAAATATTAAGTTCAAATTTATATTATAATAATAATAGGAATATATATATAAAATCCGGTAGGAAACTTAAATTCACGTGTTTATATGAAAAATATAAAATTTTCTCACATCGATAGTAAATACGATAGTTAAATTAGGATAAGGGATATATCGTACAAATTAAAATACTGATTAGTGGTTAAATATAATATTTAAGATACCTAGAAATAATGTGATTAATTTCACATTATAAGTCAAAATGAGTTTATAGAATTCGTATATAAAACCGTAATCAGAAACTAAACTAGAACCTTATGTAAGCACCTAATTTTTGCCCTTTTTATTTTTTAAATTAGGTTATTGGGTCCTAAATTAAAAAAAAAAAAAGAAATTTAGAAAACTCAAAAAAATGAAGAAATTTAGAAAAAAATAGGAATTCTAGAAAAATACAAAAATAGGAAAAAGTAAAAAAGAAAAAAGAAATTTAGAAAAAAAAACAAAAAATGGAAAAATTTAGGAAAATATATAAGAAATTTGAAAAGTCATAGAAAATTTTTAAAAAATAAGGAATTTAGAATATAATAAATTTTTTAGATTGTTTAAATAGAATAGGATTTTAATTTAAATAAATTTGAATAAAGGATCATTAGACCTAGGCTTAAATTTAAATCTAGCTTAAGTTGAATTGCATATATGGACAAAACACAGGTTAATGGCCTATTAGTTAAACACATGGACATAACATTAGCATTAAGTATGAGGTCTTAAGCTCGAAGTTTGGCAAAGGTAGAGAGGACTTTTTCTTTTTTTTTTTCAATCACATCAGATATTACCATGTGTTAAGATCTAATTGTACCACATGTCCTGATACGTGGTAAGACTGGATTGGACGACATGCTGACGTGATGCCACATAGCACATTGGGGTTAGTAAGCACGGCTAACATGGCGCTACATTAGCCCTTTTTTTTTCCCTCCCCTTCTTTCCTTTTCCCTTCATTTTCCTCTCTTTCCCTCGTTTTTCTCTAGATTTCTAGCACTTTCCTTTTCGAACAGCCAACTTCAACACAATTCTTAAACTTTTTCTTGTTGCAATTTTGCCAAATTAATGGCGAAATTGCAAATTAGACATAACTTACTATGAATCGAGCCCTTTAACACATCTAAAGACAATCAAAGGAGCATTCAATTTGAGCTTCGAAAATCGGAAAAAAGTTGTTTTTCTAAGCATTCTTCGTTAATTCGATCTAAGCTTTCCATGTTTTTTTCAAAATAATTTGAGTATAAAAGGAGTTTTAGGGAGTTCACATGAACACATGCAACCATTCATGAGCTTTTGAATCAATTCCCAAGCCCCCTCTCTCTCTCTCACGACCACTTTCTCTCTCTATCTCTCTTCAAATCTCTCTCTCTCCAACTTACCACCACTACCACCTTAGCTAACTTCGCCACCTCGTAAGCTCCTTAACTTAACTCACCTCGTCCTTCGTTGTGCCCCTCAGCAGCTCTACTAAGTTCATCGCCACCTTAACCTTAATCGTCAAACTCCCTCTCCTCGAACCACCACATCCACCCATTATTACCTTAAACCAATCACATGACCAAGCTCTTAATGACTCTAAACCCCCAACCCAATCATCCACTCACACCTAGAAAAGACCACCTAACCGCTGTGTAGACTATCACTAACGGCTACTTCGCACCACCCTCAAAACTACCTCTAACAACCATGACACTTTACTTACTCCCCTATCCCTAATAAGAAACACACGAAACATCCCTTACTTACTCGTTTTGGTGGCTAAATCGTGTTGAATCACCCCTGGTGCCATGTTGAGCTTGAAGAAGGAAAGTCTGACCCGACCCCACCAATTCGACTTGACTGACCCACCAAAGTTCGACCCGCGGGTCCAAAATACATCCAAAGCTTTTTGTTTTATTTTTTTTTTTGTTTTGTTTATTTATTTGTTTTACTTATTTATGTAAATGTAATCAAATAAAAAAAAAGGAAAAAAATTATTTAGTTTTATTTTTATTTTAACAAAAGGTTAAGTATAAAAACAATAAAAAATAGAAAATAATAATAATACTAATAAAGAAAAACATTTTACCACTTAGAAAAACATATTTTTCAAACAAATAAAAATAAAACGGATCTTTTCCAAGTTAGGGGACATTAGATTTTCCAAAAATAAATTCAGGATCCTTACAAATTTTTTTCAAATAAATCAAAATAGGTAAAAATGTAAACCTGGCTATTTTAAAAACTAAAATCAATTCAACCCACTAAAGTTTTCATTAAAAAGAACTACATACATCTGATCCCAAATAGCGAGTACATAGGCACCTACAGAGTAACCATAAAAATGAAAAAAACCTAAATTTTCTTTTTTAGTTTAGATTGTTTCATTTGTCTAATTATAGTAACCAATAATTATGTTTTGTCTTTCAAAATTAAAGGTGATTTTTAAGTTTAATTTTAATTTTGGAAAGTTAGTGGTACTTATAAGGATTTAAAATTCCTAACCACCGAACCTAAATCTCTGGTTTTCAAAAACCGTTTTCTCAAATTTGGTTTTAATCATTAAACTAATAGCTAAGTTATAATCAACTTAACTGTTTTTCTCGACTTCAGTCGGGTGACGATTCTAAAGTTGTTTTCCAAACAAAAAGAAATGGTTTTTTAAAACCCTAATAGAGAATCAGTATTAAACAGGTAGGGTTTAGCGTTGATAGGTTTAAAGAAGGCCTAATTTTACAAAAAGAACTGAGTGTGTGAAAAACCAGGATCGATACCTTATTTAGAAATCAATTTGAAAACTAAATTAGAACTTAGCCTAAACCAAGAATAATTGAAAAAGACTTAAAAACTTGAAAAAAAAAATAGGTATATTAAATATTAAACAAAATATAACAATAAGCGTTACAAGATAAAACCAATCTATGGCAATTATGTGAAAACTGAAACAACGTTTTTATTATAGGGATTATTGGCGATGGCTTATACGAGTCACACCTTGAGTGATCAAGCGAGAAATCCAGGTAAGTTGGGATTAATACATTACTGTATTTCAAAATACTAATGTGTAGTATTCGGAGGCTTGAGATTATACTTAGATGTAATTGTAAGATAGTTGATTGTACGCATGCTTATATGTGTTTGTTTTTAAGCCTAATGTTGTGATTCTGATTTATTGCTCTAACTTGTATTTATGTGATTTGTTTGAAATGATTGAATACCTTAAACCGAATCTAATTAAATAAATGATTTAAAATTCTAAATCAAACTTGCATAACAACCTGTTAGGGTTCTCCGGCCAAATACTAACCCTTTAAAAAAGGATAGCGCTGGATAATATAATTGGTCTCTTTTTCATCCTTAGTTGAACTAAGTAACAGGTGAAGAGGTCGCGATAATGGTTAAGTCAATAGTTCGAAGGTAGTTACGAGAGGAGTGGTATCTCTATTGCATAAGTTTGGATTTAGTTGTAAGCTATTGCATTAAATAAAAACTCTTTAACTTAGATTAGAGTAAATGTACTTTCTCTAATCTCATGATTGACCGGACAATGTCTATAATGGCATTTGCTTATACGTGCATAGCATCTAATTAATTTAGTTAATAATGGTGTTTGTAATTGATGTATAGTTTTGAGTCTCCGTCCCAACTTACTAAGTTGTGGTTACTTACATCCCTATAGACGTTGTTGTAAGTGGCAGTTAGGAAGCTACCTATATTTACCTTGAAGCTAGCAATTGCTAAATCCTAGGGAGTAAACAAATACATCTGAAGAATAAATATATCGTAAAGGTCTTAACTCTTATTTTAGAATCTTTCATTTTCAAAGAATGTATTATTTAGGAAATATAGTATGATGAAACCTTGCAAACATTATTGTAATATTTGAATCCTAACGTATATATGTATTTTCATACTTTCTTAGGTAAATAACTTATTTAATTTATGAACTATTTACTTTAAAACATGTTAGTCATGGAAACCTTACGTAAATCAAGTTTAAGATAGCAGCTATATGGTCAACTTCCATTTTAAAATGGTTTGCACAGTGGAACAATTATGATTCTATTGCTTCAAAGCTTGACAATTTATACGATCACCCTAAATTTTACACATCACCTCCGAATAGACCAATTGCGAGTCAATCATAAGTTTATTAGTAGTTTTTGTAAGATCTCACAAACTCCCATCTCTCCTCTCCACAAACAATATTGAGGCTCCCCAAGGAGACCAGCTGGGTCTAATAAAACCCTTATCCTGCAGTTGCTTCTTTAATTCTACTAGCTCAATATACACCATTCGATAAGCCAATTTTGAAATAGGTTTTGTTCCTGGATGGTATCAAATCAATTTTAAACTTTACCTCTTTATCGAATGGCATACCAGGTAGATCTTCTAAAAACACATCTAGATACTCCTACACTACCGGCATATGGTTTAACTTCGACTCAACTTTATTTGAATTTGCCACTAAGGCGGCTATAGTAGGCCTTTCCCACAGTTTAAAAGTCATATATCAAGTCAGCCTCTAAACTCCTACTTAATAACTAAAAGGTGCTTCTCCTGGGGGTTGAAAGGATACTACCCTATTATGACAATTAATCGTATCATCATGTTTTGAAAACTAATCCATCCCCAGAATAATATCAAAATCTAGCAGCTCCGAAACTATCAAATTTGCCAACAAATGTCTTCCCTCAATCTTCACCTCCACATCTCTATGAATATGGTATAGAACCATTCTTCTCCCCAAAGGCAAATTAACAATTAGATAAGATTCCATACTATAACATGCAAACCACACACATGCACAATAGATTTAGCTACATATGAGTAAGATGCACCAATATCAAAAGTGCATAAACACTATAGGATAAGATAGAAAGTGTACTTACCATGGTGTCTAAGTCATTTATGGTATCTTAGTGCTAAATGGTAAACACTCAAGTTGGGGTACTCTGGCATACGCTTGCCTATTGAGGATATGTCACTCAGAGAATAGCCATGGGTCTCACAATTGGTAGCCATTGGGCTACCTAGCTCCCTACAACCCTAATTCTACAATCAATCATATAATATCCTCTTTAACTACACATATAACAGAAACCCTGATCTAATATGGTAGTCTCTTGCAATCTTTGCCTAAATGTCCGGTCTTCCTACATAAGAAACATGGCCCTAATGTCTTTTTATATGTTGAAACATCATGTAGCCCAAAACAACAGGTACATTTCATAACTGGTGTAATAGCTCTAATCTACTCTACTGATAGTAGTGCCACAGGTCTGAGCTATACCACCACTAGCCTATCTCCACCCTCTCTAATCATAATCCTTGAGGCTAGCTTCTTCATCTCCTCTAGTCTTAGCAAGACATAACCTGACATAGGCCTCTTCCCTAAGGCCATCCTCACCTTGCGAGCTAGTTGCTCTTACTTTCTCGTTATGAGCTACTCCAAACACTTAGCCTTATCAACTGCTATCAAGTAAATTATAAGTTGAAAGGCTGCAACCTTCTCTTACAACTCAGGCTCCAACCTATATATGAATTTATTAACTCGTGACAGCTCATCCCTCCTAGAAGCCCCTAGTATAAAACGGACCAGACAATCTAACTCTGCCTCATAGGTTGCCATAGTTTACTCTCTTGCTGAAGTGTTTGGTAAGCTAGTTACATCTACTCTCTCACACCAGTGAGGATAAAGCACTCAAAGAATCTACCCTTAAACTTATCCCAATTCCAAGCCCCCACATCAAGCTTTGTGCATAGGGCACCATCCTATTACTTAAGTGCATCTTCCCTCAACATATAAGGGAACATAACCTACCTTTTTGTCATTCGGTACCTTAACCATGGCAAAAGCTTCTTATGTCTATCTAATCCATTCCTTAATAGCAATAACATCATCTAACTTAGCATCAAACTACTTAGCCACCTTTAGAAAACAGTCCATACCTGGCTATCTAACTGCTTGCCTCTCTTGACGCCAAGCCTCGGCATCAGCCTGGATCATCTACACATCATGTTTGATCTGCTTTTTCTACTATACCGTAACACTTACTAAATTATTCATAGCATTCAACAACTAGGTAACATCAACTTCCATCGGTTTATACTGTAATGACCTAGTCGGAATTCTTCCTATTAAGGAATTATCAACTTTGGTGTAGAGCACTATACGGTTTTGTCCCCTAGTGTAGCAACTTCCTAAGAAGTCACCCATCTTGGGATTGCTCCAGCTCAAGCATGCTTAACTCCAAAGTTTTGACATACTCCAAGTTGCTACACCAAAAGGTGCTTTGATGATTAGAGTTCCTTCTCTAAGCATATAAGGGATATTACAATTTACCCCCCTATAGAATTGACGTCTTCGTTAATATCATTACACAGGTCCAAGACAACTACCAAGTACGGACTTGCCCCTTTGATTGGTAAGGTGTTTTGATACCATTTGTAACAACTTGGTCGGAACTCTTTCCATCGAGATATTATTTGCTTTGGTGTAGAATGCTATATTATTTTGTTCCCTAGTACAGCAGCTTCCCAGGAAGTTACCCATCCTGAGATTACTCCAGCCTGAACATGCTTAACTTCAGAGTTTCGACATACTCCGAGCCACTACACTAAATGGCATCTTGATAATTAGAGTTTCTTCTCCAAGTATGTAAGGGGTATTACATATACCCCTATTAGCCTTACTGCCTAGTACCCTAAACACCTGGTAACCCAAATTCTCCCTATAAACCATGACCTTCCTGCATATTCTTACCACCTTGAGCATCTTCCCACTAACTGGGTAGTCCTAAGGTCATGAAGAATTAGAGTTTGCTCTCTTAGGTAGCATTCTAAGGGAAAGAAGTCATAAATAAACAACCAATAGGAAGTTAGAAACAAATAGACAAGCGAATACAATAGGTAACAAAATACTATGGAAGTAGTGAAAGAAACAAAAGCATATGCAAAGTCAATACTCAAACACTTAGTCAACTCTATTTCTCAAATTCAAGTCTAACCCTTAGCTACCCCATGCCTCTCAACTCTTACAAACCTATATATTACCTTCTTAGTTTCCTAGAGATCTTTAATCTAAGCTTTGATACTACCAAAAGATGTAATGCCTTAGAACCCTGGAAACCACAACTCTACCATATGTTAGCTTTAGAAGCGAACACGCTAAGGCATATAAGAATCCTAGTACTTGTTGATAAGCTCTTAATTGCTTGTATTTTATTTAGTGAATTTTAGTGATTTTTCCTTGAAATATGAGATTATTTTAAGAGAATGATACTTAATTGATTCAAATCTTATTTTCTAAGTTTTGGAACAATCTTTGGAAGAAAACGAGAAAATGAAAACAAGTTTTACTCAAATCAGACCTAAAATGAAAAAGTTTTGAAGTTTTGAAGTGATACGAGCAAATGACATGACTATGTCAATTTAAGTAAAGAATTTTGAGTAGATAAGTGGAGTGAACAATGAGTGACATGACCGAAGAGACACAATCATGTCCCTAGTCGTGTCAATTACATATTTAGTAAAGATTTAGGAGATTTGTTGAGATATGGTGTATCAATGAGTGATACGACCAAGTGACATAACTGTGTTACTAAGTTGTGTCATTTTCGATGACTAAATGAAATCTGCATCTCTTATATAAAGGCTTTTTAGGGATTTTTTTCATATTCTTTTAGACGAATTTTTGAGAGATTGAAAGGAGTAGAACGCTCAAAAGAGTGACATACTTTAACATTCAAGATTCAAGACTTTTTATTAATTTCATAGCTTTTTCTTCTATTTCTTCTTTAAATCTTGTTCAAGATTGTTGCTTTGCCATGAATAGTAAGTAAATGTATTATATATAGGTTTTGTGGAACTTAAAATTACTATTTGACACTGGGTTTTCTTAGATTTAATAATGATCTTTAATTTTCTTGGTTCAATTATGTATACTTGATTGTTTTAGATTAATATTTCCTAGGATGTTAGTCTAAAATATGATATTGTGTAAGAAAATCGAGAGATTTCTTATATGATTAGATCTAGGAATAATTGATAAAAATTATTGCAAGTTTAGAGATAAATTACAAAGTCTTTCCGGATCTTCATTTATATAGTTAGAGAATCTGTTATTCTTTAATGCGATCTTTGATTATACTTTTAAGAAGATATTCTAATAGGAAATCTAAAAATTTGGGTTAATAGAATTGAGAAAGCTATTAAATTTGATAGAGAATTCTCTTAGTGAAAAAAAAAAATTAAGCATTGAATTAAATAATCTTTAGTAAAAGTTACATGTGTAATTTTAGGGGATGTAGGATTTATTTCACATAATAGAAAATAAATATATTTTTAAAATTTCAAAAATAACCCTATACCAAATCCCATATCACAACATTGAATTTTATCGAAACTTATATTATGAATAGTTAAATTTTTTTTTTTTTTTACTTTTCAATCATAGAAAATTTGCATCTAGTACAATAAAATTATACCGTCCTATAGCCCTTATTTTATGTTGTCCATAGGGTTGTTCATCAAGTCAAACTGAACCAAATCAC
Organism: Lumnitzera racemosa; assembly: GCA_024138005.1. Classification (NCBI taxonomy): domain Eukaryota; kingdom Viridiplantae; phylum Streptophyta; class Magnoliopsida; order Myrtales; family Combretaceae; genus Lumnitzera; species Lumnitzera racemosa. The sequence continues at coordinate 104,385,727 of JAMXBC010000004.1, forward strand.
AAAATGTCGTTCGTTTATATTTTGATTCAATCTATGGATCCACTCTTTGAAGGTTCAAACAATTCGTAATTCAATTTGAGAGGTTGAATAAAACCAAATTGAATCACTTAAATTCGAAGTAAAATGTTGCTTATTTAAAAAAAAAAAGAAGAAGCAATATTTCTTTAGTTTTCAACCCTATCGACATTTCAAATTTAACCTTGTTTATGTTTTCATTTTTGTCATCTGTCATTTTGCTCTCGGTCTCTATAACCCACTCATTTTTCCTTCAATATCGCCTCTCATCTCTATTATACTCATTTGCCTTAACTATCACCAAAGATGCAATGTCACCGTGATAATGTTATGTGGTTTTAATTTTTGTGTATTGAGTCCTAATTTGAATATTAATGTTACTTGAGAACTTCGATGACTATTAATATTATAAAAAAAAAATGTTACTTTTAAATGCGATTCAAACCAAATCAATTCACACCAATCCAAATTTGAAGTGGTTTGGTTCAAAATGTTAAATTGTTAAAAATGATTTGATTCATTAAACGTTTGAACCAAACCATTTCAAATACGGTTTAGTTCGATCCCTAAACCGAATCATGAATACTTCTAGTTTTTCAATTCTCCTTATTCACTCTAGTTTTAGCAATCATACACTACCTAAGATTAAGGAGCATTAGCCATTACTCTATAAAGCCATCAGTAGCAATGCTTAGGCAATCCTTATAACCCCTTCTAGTCCAACCACAAGTCTCTCGATGCAGCTGAAGCTGCCAATAAAATTAGTAACAACCTGTATTTAGAGTTGGAGATGTTGTGTCAAACCATGTTTAATTTCGGTCTTCACGAGTATATAAAACAAATCACCCATCAGAAGCTGCTCACGTTTGCAAGATGGTCCTTCATGCTCTGGGAATCGTTGCACCGAATCCAGCAAAGTAGGTGTTGAACTATGTCGAAAGCCAAGGCTTGCTCCTATTTTTAGCTAGCATTGGCATTCCTAAAATATTTTAACAATGAAAGATACTTACCTTAGATGGTGGCTAAGGCTAGCCACCCTTTGACCTTGGGTGGTCGATGACAGCTAAAGTTCTTTTTAGATTTTTTTTTTAATATTTTGTGTACTTATTATCACATTATTAAATTAAATGTTTTTAATAATGTTAGTATATTAAATTATTTATAATCAATCGATCATATTCAACACATTATGTCACATCTCGAATAAGAGAAGTCGTAATAATTCCACCGTATAAACTAACTTAATATAGAAGCTAATCTCATAACTATTATCGTAAATATAATTCACCCATGGTGTATACGATCGAACTAATTTGAAGCATTAAGTATAATACCTATCTATAATCAAATTTGTGGTATAACTTTTCAAAATACCTGTTCACGACAACCTATTGTTCAATAATATATCAGTTCTTGTGTAGCATTTCCACATATAAAGTTATAATTTATATTAAGAGTTTACAAAAACTACAAGTCTTTGAAGTCTATCTACAATAAGATAAGAAACTAACAGGAGTCCTAAAGAATTTTCAATTAGTTTCTTGAAAACGAAAAAGAAAAAAATGAAAAACCTAGATTTAGTGGATTATCCTTTCCTCACTTTCCCAGCTAACAACACATTAACCTAGAGATTGTGATATCTGAACATTTTGAACTCTTACTCGTTACTTCCAAAATAGTCTATAGAGATGTGAGTAAAACTAGCTCAGTAAGTGGGACAGAGTTAAAATAGTACCATACAATCACAAACAAGGTTATTAATTATAATAAAAAATAATAAAATCAATCACTTAAAACATTACACAATGTTATCCAATCCATTGTGAAGTCAAAGAAATTATATCCACTCTAACCCAAATTGAAGAGTTTATCATGACTCAAAATCAGACCAAACCCAAGCTTATGCAATAGAGAACATCTTCCTCTAGTGACCACTTCAAACCACGACCCCCACCCTTGTCGTGACCTCCTTGCCTATCACTTAGTTTAACTAAGAATGGAAAAATGACCATTTCAACTATTTTCATCAAAGGGAGTCGGTATTTGGTCTGACACTTGTAATCGTTCCTTTAACGGTTGTTATGCATGTCTAGTTATATTAGCGGACAAATCACTATTAATTCCATTTAGGGGTGGCCAGACGAGTTCACACCATATAAAACTATGTAATCACGTAGAATAGCACGCTCAAGAGTCTAACTCCTATCACAAACAAAATATCAATCACACACATGGCATATGCATAATTAGTTAATTTACAACTACAAGCAAAAGCACTTTTAAACGTCTTGATACTTTATAGTTTGATACAATATCTCTACAAACGGTAAAGCTACAATCCTAACTTACCTATCCTAATGCTCACTATGGAAAATTTGTATCACCGACGCTTTGTTCATTAGGAGATCCTATGTATATAAAACCCAAATTTAATTTTTGTACGAGTTACAAAAACGTTAAGGTTTTATCTATTTTTTTATTTCATTCTAAAGTTATATATATATATATGTATATAAATAAATATACATAAAAATTTTAAGATATATTATTATTTAAATAGATATTTATTACCGTTCTATTATATAGTTATGTAAAGTTATTAAGTATCAATAATATACGTAGTTATATTATTACTTATAATATATCATTTCAATCGTATCAAAATATATTTTTAATCAGTCAATTTACATTTTAATCACAATAAGGTTATCGTAATACATAAATTCTCGTAATATTATAAAGATATGAGTTATATTACTTAGGATTATCTGATTTTAGTAAAAGTAATATTACTAGGTTCATACAAATTTAACAATATGTATTACGGGTTTTATTTTTAGATATAACTTCTAAAAGATATTTCTAGTTTCAAATATACCTATACATTCCTATAATAAGTATTATCATATTATATTCATTTTATGTGAATGGAATATATTTTATATAATTTACTAATATAGCTTAATAATATCTGTATATCATAACTCGGTCATATAATTATCACTAAATAAGTTAAAAAATTCATTTTCACTATATCTAACCAGCATGTATATGTATAGGTTTTATTTTGATATATATCACATTTTAGTCTATTATTACTAAAAACGTGTTCCGATTGGCAAAATTAAGTCATTTTACTAAGTAAATTTATAATAAATAGCTCGAGGTTTTTAAATAATTCTGTAAAAATTTCTATAGATTCCTAAAAATATGGGTAATTCAATTAGTATATGGTTTCATGCTATTGGATTTATTGCCTATATACGTATAATTACCTTGTTACCCCTAAATTACATTTAATTAAGCAAATATTATCATTCTTATACAAAATTACTTTCAATACATCCTAATATTATGATAAATCACCAAAAGTCAGCAGACATCCATAAGAAATTTTATAAAAATTTATTTATTTCATAATTTTGCCCTATTTCTAACTATTTTTAGGGTAAAAAAAATATACAATAATTATTAAGATGCATGAATCAAAAATGAAGCTACATAGTAATTAACTATATGTAATATGTATTCTATATAAAAAGTCTGACCTAACAACAACATCATTTAATATATTTATTTTGAATTTCAAATTTTGGATGATTAGTAACTTATTTAAGCAGGTATATAAAATATTCGAAATTTTATAAAAATAAAAATACAACATTTGGTATTTTTTTGAATTTAATGAAAAACACGACAGAAAATTAGATAACCTATTCATTGAAGCTCCAGTGACTGATGGCAAATGGATGGTTATCAAAAAGCCTAGGCGACGGTAGCTCTACTTGGTGGTGGAAAGGTTTAACAATAAGTCAACGTTTGGTCTAGGAACCATTCTAACTTAGCAAATTGCTTTGCTTTGTGTGGCTTTTCTAAAATATTTTTAATTTTCTACAATTTTTCCTATTACTATCCTAGATTCCCAAATTGCTAAAACAATGGAAGTCTGATGTCCTTTGCTATTTATAAGATGAATGTTGGCCGTAGGAAATTTTCTTTTTCTTTTTTTTTCCTTTTTAATGCTAGCAAGAGGTGTCGCCATTTGATGCATTTTACTTTTGATTCATCAAGTCCCTTCTCAATTTGATGCTACAGTTGCTATCCACTGAATTCTAAATTAAACTTGATGGTTTGGATGAGTTTTCATTGATATTTTGCTTAATTATTAGTATTTTGTATAGATTATATTAATATTTAGTATATTTATTAATATACGTATATATATATATATATATCCTCTATATATGGTATATGTAATGTGCAATTATACACATATAATTATATTTCTACCAAGTCTTTTATTTTTAACTTATATTTCTTATTTATTTTTATGATTTTATTACATATTATATATAATTATATAATTTCGTATTAATTTATAAGTATAATTATTATATATACCAAGTATACTCATAAAAATATATGTATTTTTATATAATATATTATATTATTTTATTTTATTTTATAATTTAATTAATTTATCTCTAAATTCTCGTCGTATTTCAAGCTCAATTTTAGAAGGTTTAATAAGTTTTACGTTACATTATATATATATATATATATATATATACATTCTAAGGTTAAAATTAGGATGTTAGATCATTATTTTACAATTTTATTTTACAAGGTCATTTCAACTAACTTTTCTATTCTAATCGTAAAATTTATACTCAATCGAATAAGTTTTTCTGAAAGCTTTAAATCCGAATATGATTGCCTTAAATACGATATCCATTAATTACTAGTGAAATACAAAATATATATATAAATATATATATTTTAGTTCCAGCATTACCTTAGCTAAAGGAGAGTTAAACGATTGATTATAAAGGTATTGAACTCTAAATAAATAATGGTTCGGAGTAGTAGTACTCACTTGACGTTAACTAGAAATCTATTCACAAAAGCATTTTAATTTTTTATTGAGAAAGGTATATAAAGACTAAAAAATTCTAATATTAGAAATTTAGCTTACGGACATTATTACATTAAGTTTCAACTAACGTAAGTTACATGTTTAGTTATACTTTGATTCTCATAGGATGGTGTTTCCCAACAGAAGGCAAAAGGTAACTAAACCTCCAAACTTTTGGAACAATATCATAATTTATACCTTAATTTTAGTACTTTTGTACAATTATATATTTAAAATTTTAAATTTTTTTAATTATATATCTAATTAAAAATTAAATTATCACTTTATATATCTTAATTAACTCTTATTTATAATAATAATTCATTTAGTACGATAAGTTAGTAGAATAACTGCTCATGACCTTAGAAGGGTCATGTGACCTTAGAAGGGTCATGTGACCTCTCCGAGATAGTGCACAGCCACCTAAGGTAGTCAATGGGTTTTGTGACCTATATTTTAAGTAGGTTGCAAATAACTAATTTGTAGTGATTAACCAACGGCTATCTACGTAGATCAAACAAGTCCTTTAAGACAATAAACGGCTATCTCATTAGCTAATTGTATTTACTAGACTAATGGTTTAAATTAAAATTAATTAAAGTGTAAGTAGTAACAATTAAATATTTAATTAAATAAGTTAAAAGTTCTGATTTATAATTATAAAAAAGTGATAAACTTCAAGTGTAAATCTAAATCGTGATAATAACTCTTAACTTTTTATTCTTTTTTTATAACATTAGTTGGTTCCGTACGCTTCCAAAGATGGCATTTGCTCCAAGATTTTAATTCTCAGAACTTTAATTTTGCAAGTGGGGAGCCTTTTCAGATTTTACAAGTAAAAAGTCGCTTGTTTGAAGTTCAAGGATAGTCACTCACGCTGTAACCCAGTCAAGTCAAAGTGATAAAATACTTCAAACTTCGACACAAAATTTCAATCAACGAATATAAAATTTGCAGTTTAATCTTTACTTGAAGTACTGCCAAACGATCTCGAGTTCAACTAAACTCATAAATATTTATCTATACAACTTTGTTTCTAATTAAAACAATATTATCATTCAAACTCAACATTAACTCGATTAATACATAAATTTGATTAAAGCTTCATGGAGCTTGTAAGGTAGTTAGCTAAATATTGTAAAACTTAAACTCAATCTAATAAGCTATTCAAGTAAAACAAGCTTAAACTCAACTCAAATGTTATCAAATCGAACTTGAATAGCTTTCGAGTAAGTTTGATTCACTTACATCCTTGAAAGTCAAATATGCTTTCAATTGGAACATAAAAGTAAAAAAGCTGAAACAAGATACCCATAAAAAAGGATTGCATTACACCACGAACATGAAGCAAGACCATGGTGAGCGACCGTGCGTACAGAGTTAAACACCTATCCTATGCTTATACCCATGGCCCAGTGCCTATGATGATCCACCGCCATGCCTTTTGCTCCTTACCATGTTATGTCTGTCAGGATCCATTTTATCAGTCTGTAGATCTTTCAAACAACTCTATCACGGAACAACAAACAACAGACTCATTAAGAGAAACACCAGAATACACATTCGTCACAGCGCATGGATATACCTACTGAACTATCTGCTCTGACTTCCAAATAACATCAAGAGCATGAAAAAATTAATAGGTTTGCGAGAATGAAGCCATAGTTGAAGTGAAGTTTCCTTGACTCAGTCTTCCGTTACAATATTTGATTCTGCACGATGTTAACCTCATTCCATTTCGATGTTACTGCAAGAAATAAGTATTAACCGCATTGATCTGATCAGCTATTCATAATCTCGTAAGGTGCTATTGGCAAGCCAAATGCAACACCTTTATTTACATCATTTAGGCGAAAAAAGGCAGGAAATAAGTTTCTTTATTACATATTGCAGCTAAACGTACTTAGCCATCAAACCACCAGTAACTTATATAAGCAAATAAACTGTTTACTAAAATAAGTTAGCAGACGAATGGAATATTATCTACTGCCTCTAACAAAGCAGCAATACATTTCGTTGTTTCTTCCCTGCTGGAATAACCACCACTATGCTACAAGAATCAAAAGCACAAAGGCTGACTAAGCTAAAATCTTCATCCAAGGAGTTCAATATGAAAGAAAAACTTTAGGTAAAGCCTCAAGCTAACTTCCAAGTTAGAGGGTAAAACTTCAACCTCAGTGAGGAACCACTACAGAAGACAAAGAATCTCGACATCTAATTTTGTTATGCTTTTCGTGCCAGCTTTTCTTCCTCTTTCCTAGTGAATCTCTCCGTTGAGACGCTCAATAATTTATTGAGCGATATTCCCTCACCTCTAGTCTCCCTCTTCTCCTCGTATCTACGCTTAATCCTACGATCAAGGCTGTAACCAAGGAATGCAGGGAAAGCCAATAGTTCTTCGACTTTGCGACCCATCTCCCCAATTAGATACTCCACCTTCTCCTCTAGAGAATCAGGATTGTACTGGAGAATCTGAGGATGTTTCTTACTCATCTCAAGAATGCCTTCAAAAGAAAACCCGTAACGTAGAAAGAGCTCAATAACCTTCTGCAAATTTTCACAGCTAGTCCTAGTCACAGCCCCCATGGCCAAAGCCAATTCTTTTGTTCTATATTCATAGCCAATCTTCACCAAAATGACTAGTTTGAGTGTAAGGTTTTCTTCAAAGGAAAGACCCAGAAACAAAGGAGCTTTAGTTAAGAACTTGAAAATTTCATTTGGACTTAAACCAGATTGCTTAAGAAAATCAATTCTGGGACGCAATTTCCTATTTTTACTGGCACTGATCACATTAGGGAACACAAGAAAGATTTTGAATATTTCCTTATCCTTTAGACCAGCAAATGACTTTAATAACTCCACATGACTTTCCAAATGTTCTACACTGTAACTCAAGATCGCAGGAAGTTTACGCAAAATCTTTCCCACAGCCTCCTCATTTCCACCACTAAGCTGTAGAAGAACCTCAACTCTTGGAATCACCTGTCCGTCCAAATCATAGTGGAGAATTAAAGGACGCCGAACAACCAAATCAATACCACCATGATATGTCAAGAAATTCAATAACCTTTGAATTTCATCGACAGACTTGACACAAAAAGCCTTAATTAAGTTTACATTGTTGAGAATGTGAACAACCTTATCCTTGGGAACACCATACTCAATCAGCAAGTTCACTTTTCTATCAAACCCCACCAACAAACTCGGCTCATCTGCACTCAAGAGACGCTTAACTTGCTTAGGACTGACTCTACCCTCTAAATCCTCCCTTAAAAAGCAGACCAGAGGATCGATCTCTAACGCAGTCAATACAGAAGGGCATTTCACTATCAATCGGGAAAGTAAGAGCTCGTCAATCCCAACAGACTGTAAAGAACCAACACGAACCCTGTAAGAATCAAGTGGAATATACCATAAACCCGGGTTCTTGCTAAAAATCAGTTCTGTTTCCTTTTCATGAAGACCCAATCCTTGAAAGAACGCAATGAGCTCCCCTGAAACATCTAAAATGCAAAGACGTCAATTAACTTCAAATGCCCATGAGATGTTTGATAAAATGTCTCAAAGAGATACATACCCAATTCATTTTGAGAAGCCTGAAGTGATATCACATGGGAGTAATGGACAAAAGGAAGATGCCGCGATTGAGGTAGTGATGTTGTGAGGTTTAGGTTCTTGTGAGGGGGAGGAGGAGGAGGAAGAGATGTTGAGCAAGGGAATGAAGAATATAGTGATAGAGTTGGAAATGGGAGATGGTTTGAGGGACGGAACGATTGAGGAGAGATAAAGCTTGCGGACATTTGCGGAAATGGTTGGAAGGTTTTGCAGAAGTTTAGAAGAAATAATTGGCGACGATGAAGGTCAGATTCTTTTTCAGTTTGTACGATGTTGATGTTGATGTAGCAAGAAATTGAACTTCTGGTTGGATAGTAAAAGACACCGCTGTTTCTATCACTAGCATTATATCATATATAAATCACAAGAATTTTGCATTTCTATAATATAGATTACAAAAAAAATATATTAAAATAGCATATCTTAAAATTTTTTTTAGGAAAATAGTATAGCATGAATTTTTTTAATTAAAGGCGTGCTGTACACGTGTGCCTTCTATGTTAGTAAAAAAAGCACATACAAGGAGTACACCTTTTTATTGAAAACTAAAAATGCACACCTTGTACATGCTTTTAGTATCGATATTTTGTTTTTAGAACATTATTTTATCTAATTAGTCAAACTGTTATCTAGATGAGCGTCTTTTTTGCACACCTTCAGTATCACTATTGCATGCCTTTAATATCACTACTACGTACATTTAGATAAAGCTTTATACTCTCTTTGCCTAAGTACTTTTAATATGACAAATTAGTTTTCTATTCCACTCTTAAGTTAAATTCACATTTCATATTAGCTCTAGCTAAGTGTACTACCTATGAAAACTATTAATAGAGCGGGTTGAATTAAATAATTTATTAAACTACCAACTAAATCTATTAAAAGTAGCTATAATGTAAGCCTTAAATTTAAAATTTATAACTATACGATCAAGTTTAGCACGTAAAGTTTTAGGCGATTGGTTAAATGATTCGATTAAGCTTAAATTATAAATTAAAACTAAAAATATTAATAAAAATGATCTTATAAATTTGAATTTAAGAAAATTAGTAATAAAATAAGAGAATATAAAATTTTTAAATTTTAAATATATTGCTCGTTATTTATCGAAAATATGTAAAATGTATTCCAATAACTGACAAATCGCTAGAGATAAATTATATATATGTTAAAAATCATAGAATAACTTAAATAATATTTAAGATTATTTACTTATCCTCCATATGTATTTATGTATAGATAGAAATACATAAAATTACCTAAATTGCCCAAAAATTGCTAGAAAATTGTTAAATGATTAAAGAAAATTATAAAAAAAATTAAAGAAAAATCAAGAAAAAAGATAAAAAAATAGGGAATGATCTAGATCAAGTTGTGTTAGATGGGGGAAGAAGAAAAAAATGTGACCAATAAAAATCAAGCAACGAAAACGACAACAAGATTAGAAGAAGGTAGGCTTATCTTGTATAATTAATGCAAAGAATTTGTTTTACACCTCTATAAATAGTAAAAAAATTACATAAACTAAGTTGTTTAGTTTGCAACTTTAGAGAATTAGCAAGAGTCTAAAATAAGAAGAAAATTAGGGTTTAAAAAAAAATTACCCAAATCTGTACAGTAAGAGATAGTAAATAGAAGCCACAAATCACCACCACTTGGAATCACAACATCGAGCATCTAGATCGACCAACATACCTTGAATTGGTGTTGGTGGCCAAAAGCTGAAGAACTAGGTAAGTCCTAAATTTCATCCGATATTCCAAAATTTATTAAAATTATTAATTTTGCCTAGAAAATTATGAATTTTGTTGTTATGATATTTTATTATATATAGATTTAGGGAAAAATAATAATTAAATTTAATTATGTCTGTAAATATAGAGTGTTTAAGAAATTAAGCAAAACCGATAATATTTAGAATTTCAAATAAATAGGCTTAAAAGTATAGTTTTGAGTTTGATTTTTTTCTATAGACTACTTAAGTAATATTGAACAATGCCACGAAGCCTTTTTTTCAAAAATTAATTTTTGAAATTTTTAAGTAATTTTTTAGTCCTAAAATTATGAGAAAAATGAGTAATTTGGAACTAATTACCGATTTAGAAGATAATTAGATGTTTAAGAATGTTAATCTCTGATGAGGTAACATAATCCTAGCATTTAAAGTATTAATTGCAGTTAATATATGAATTATGTAGTAAATGTGAGTGATTTAGTAATATATGAGTTGGAATTTTAATAAATATAAAATAATGGGTTAAATTGGATAATATAATAATAATGTCAATATATATTAAATCTAGCACAAAAATTAATTTTAGGTAATTATACCAAAAATGTAAAATTTTCTTACATCAGGAGTAAATTTGGTACACTAATCAGAATTAAAATGTATCGAGTGAGTTAGAATATTGAATTAAGACGTAGCATGATATTAGAATACTTGAACTTGATGTGATTAAGTTAAAACCGAATTAGATCTTGAACCAAAATCTAATTCAGAAATCGAACCTTAAACCAACGTAGAATGAATTGTTAGTAAATAATAGGTATATAAGGAGAATTGAGTTAAATCATAATTTAGAATATGTATCATTAAAGTATAAATCCTAAAAAGTGAATTTATATTATGAAATACACAGAGACAATCCAACTTGTAACCGATTAATTGAGTGACTGAGGATTTCAGGTAAGTTAGGTATAATACTTCACCATATTTGGAGTATTATTTTAGAGTACTCGGATACTTAGTATTGTGTATAATTGTGATTGTAAGTAGTTTTAAGCATGTATTTGTATATCTGATTTTGTATTGAAATCTGTATTGTGTTCGATGATTGTCATGAGTAGATTGGTATAGAATTGTCTAAACACCCTAAATCGAATCTAATCCTAATCGACCCTAATACTTTAATTTGTCATGCATTGCAACCTTTTAGGGGATTATTATAATTCTCCAACCAAATACCGATATCTTCGAAAAAGATAGTATTGGATAACATAATGGTCTTTTCCTCATCATTATCTAAATTAAGTAACAGAAGAGGAGGTCGCGATAAGGATGAAGGCAGTGGTTCGAAGGTTAAGTCTTAGGGGAGCGGTGTTTTTATTGCACAAACATGAGGTTGATTGTGAGCTATTGCATTAACAGAAACTCCTCAACCCGGATTGGAGCGAGTGAAATCATTTTAATTTTATAATGGACCGAACTATGTTGTGTGGTGCACTTGCTTGTTGCACTTTATGTAAATAATTACTTGATAACCTTGATTATACTGTATACATTCATAAGTTTCCAATTTAACTTATTAAGTTGTAATTGCTCAGACCTATATAAACTCTTTTGCAAGTCCTAACTTTTAATTATTCTGACTTCTGATTTACGATGCTATGTTATAATTATCCAGAGGTTAAATTTCTTTTAAAGCTATGAGGGGTGAGAATCAACTGGCCCAATGATTAAGTTTTAATTTAAGATCTTACTAGTATCTTAGGATAAAGAACTGATATATGATACGTAAATTAGCTGGCTGTTATGTAGAATCTCTTGGGAATTCTATGGTAATATACATGTAATTATATATATTAACTTAAGGTTTTAATTGTTATTATAAATTTTAGCTAAATTCTTAATTAAACTGTTTACTTCAAAGCGAGAAGTCATCGATACCTTGCGTGAATCATATCTTTGATAAGCACTATGAAGACCCACATTCAGCTATTCAGAATTCAGTTTGTAGAATTTAAGGTGATCGAGCAAACTATTCAATTCAGCCTAAATTCTATGACGAAGTTAGGAATATTAGTAAAAATAATCTCGTAAGTTAGAATTTAAGAAAATAAGTAATAAAATAAGATAATATAAAAATTCTAAATTTTAAGTATATTACTCGTTATTTGTTGAAAATATGTAAAATACATTCCGATAACTAACGAATCACTAGAGATAAATTATATGCATACTAAAAATTATAAAATAACTTAAATAATATTTAAAAGTATTTACTTGTAAGTAGAAATATACGTAATTACTTGTAAGTAGAAATATACGTAATTACTTGTAAGTAGAAATATACGTAATTACTTAAAATATGCGAAATAAGCTAAAATAAGGTTAATTAATTAAAGAAAATTCATAATTAATTAATGAAAAATAAAGAAAATTATAGAAAATTAAGGAAAAGTCTAGAAGTAGGTCATGGGATCTAGGGGGAAGAAAGAAAAAAATTGGCCAATTAAATTATCATAACAAAAAAGGAAATTTGGAATATGATAATGTCTATATCTAGTCAAATTAATGCATTATAATTTCTCTAAAACTCTATAAATAGTAAGAAAAATTCATAAGCTTATTTAGTTTATTAGGAGTTGGAAAAAATTAGAGTGTCGAAATAAGAAGAGGAATTAAGGTTTACAAAAAAAATACTCAAATCTATGTAATTAGGGCCATGAAGAAAACTAACACCTGACGATAACCTGGGGTTGAACGGCCACCACCACTACCACATGGTAGTGGCAACACTTAGATCGGCTGACAAGGGCATGGTGGTTGGAACCACCCATATAGGTAAATTCGATTTCCAACCTAATTTTGTGTAATTTTGTAAAATTATTAAATATTATTAGAAAATTATGAAATTTATTATTCTAGAATATTTTAGTATGTATATTTAGGGAAAAAATTTATTTTGATGAATTTATATCTATAAATAAACCGTCCTTAAAAAATCATACTAAACCGAGTATGTTTTGAATTAGAAATAAATAGGCTTAGGAGTGTAGTTTTGGACTCAAAATTTTTGTGTAGATTACTTAAGTAATATAGAATAGTGCCATGAAGCCCTTTTTCAAAAATGATTTTTTGAAATTTTAGATAATTTTTAGATCTTAAAATGATGAGAATGGGTTATTTTTGGTTAATAATGATGGTCTGTGTATAAATGGACCCTTTGATAGTTAAGGCTTAGATGGATATAGAGGAGTATTAGTAAAATTTACATGAGAAACTGGAGTAGGCGATGATGGTGATAGCTAGGTATCAGCCTCCTCTATGTGTACTATTTGAGGCCATCCTATATGGCGTTTATGAGGAGCTGGCGCTGTCAACTGCGAATACATCCACACTTGAGCATCAGGAGTGTCGAATGAGGTATGAATCTAACTAGAGGCATAAGTAGGTGGTACACTATTACTAATCTCATCCAAGTTAATGAAATAGCGAGATCCCGATAGCATAGAATCATCACCATGTCCCCGACTATGTTCCTATACTGGTCGAATCCTCTTGTGCAAACTCTATAACCTACACGTGGTTGAGAGGTAAGTATAGGGATTTGGTCAGCTGGCTGGTTAGGAAATAATATTAACTTGTTGTACTTCTCGAGATGGCGAAGGCCACCATCGATGATATGATGAATAGCATGAACATCATCTACTAATCTCGCCCAACGTAGAGTATCTACTTATAGTTAATGAAACAGTTCATGTTATATTCATATAGATTGCTTTGCAAAAAACCATAAGATAAATGGAAAGAAAGCTTATCAAGTATCCTATTACATCCCCATAATGGGTAATGTATCGGCGTATATAATCCTTATACCAATCATAGTAAGCTAGATCGACACCCCTTAGTCCTTCAATATCAACAACACACATTTAGCGATCTACCCAAGTTGATATATATCCCTAATAAGTGACATACTAGTCTATGTTTGTCCTACCTCTAAGGTCGATATAATATAGCTTGTCACTTGTATAAATGTCGACCGGTATCGTCTAGAAATCTCCAAACTGTCATATAACATAGTCAAGGAAATAAAACTCCACTATGTGGAAACATATTAATAGAACCCTAGCCATCTAGATAGCTCAATCAACACTGTAAAATAGGGATAAGAGATCAATAAAATCATTTGGGTACGGCTCCTACATGACCTACAATGCATTTGGAAAGAAAGTACATTAATAATCCATAAATTTTTAATGAAGATCAACAACAGAAACAAAATTCAAGAAGTACATACCTGTCTACTCGTCTACAGATCAAATGCTATCCGGTACACATCCACAACATGCATAGCATGGTGTATAGTTTCTCTTGATATGGGCCACCTAACACTAGTAATAGGCTCTCCTATATGGTAAAGCTGAACCTGGTATGTGGTGTAATGTAGGGGAAATGATCTCATGCCCATATCTGCAGTAGTATGGCAGCTCCTTTAATCTCCTACGCTCCTAATCATGCAGCCTCACATAGCTAACAATATAACTAAGCCAAACAAGCTAATCCCTAACTGAAAGTCTCAGCATGTGAGAAATACTCCAACATGGGTAGAAACATCACGTGAACAATTAACGGAGATTTATACGCAAATGAAAATCTACCAAACAACTGCAAGATGTATACACTGGTGTGTCGACAAATGGTCTCCTCATCTGCATTTGCAAAAAGTACGCTAAATCTGTCCCATAACCAATACAAAGTAACACGTCCCCTTTTATAAGTACTATCGGTGGGGTAGTCTCCTAGCAATCTCTTAGTTACCTGAGGCCATACTAACTACGTATGCCTAGTCACTGCAGCCCCATCCACATAGAGACTGAACAGTACCTCTATGTCTTATGGCGTGATCGTCATCTCCCCGTAAGCCATATAAAAAGCATGGGCTTATGTCTCTACCTCTCAACTAACACAGTAATGAGGTGATGATCAATTTGGATGAATGTCAGCTGTGAGACCCCTAAGAAACCAGCATTAGTAAGGTTAGTGATGAAGCGATCATCCATGGTATCTATAATGTTCCCTTTTATAAACTCGACTCTACTCGATGAACCGTAATGTGCTTGTCTCCCTGTAATATTAGATTTATTTTCATTACAACGATAAAAAATAATTGAACTGTACAAATTAAAAGATAAATTAACGTCAAAACGTACTTAAAAAACCCACATGTCCTATGATCAATGTCGTGCCTGTCCATGCAGTATCGATGGATCACTCTATCCTAGATCCATTTAACCTATAAAACAATAAAAAAAAAAATTGTTGTGTCATTGACTTATGGAAGCATAACATGATATGATATGTAATGTAATGTAAGAAAACAGCACATGTATATCTATTTATACTGTTTCTATTAAGTTGAGGACATCTTCTCCTATTGTGTTATTCCATTCTACGTGCGTTACACCTACTCTTATGGATAAGCTTCCTTAAGCCCATCTCCATATGGAATCTCTTCTTCCTTAGTTTACCTAAACTATATTTCAGGTTCTCGTTGGGTATAAGGAATGTGTAATTAAGACAGGGCTAATTTAACTCATCCTCTTTTGGCATGAAGTGTCTAACGTAAACATCCAACTAATTGGACTACGTATACCATATACCAATGTACTGACCAATAGTAACTCCAATAGAATTAAGTGCCCTTATCACATGTGAGCACGAGATTCTATAGATTTTCCATTTCCTACATGAACGCGTCATTTTATTAGTGTCTACAATATGTGTTCAGCCGCTTCGTTTCATTACTCCATTTGGTTTGCATCTCCAACCTTTCTTCACCTCCCATATCCCATTTTTACGGCTATATTGCTTGATGGAATGAGTTGGAGCTCGCTTGGCCCATGTTTTTAGCTTCTTTGTAGCATACTTCGTATTCACTTGCCCTACGTCCCTTCCTTTCCTCATTTGTTCGACACTTCTTTCCTAATAATCGACATAGTTATAGAAAATTTTCTTGACGAGTGAAGGAAGAGGTAATCCTTTACAACCTTTCAGAACAACATTATAGCTTTCAACGATGTTGGATGTTATATATCCAAACCAATAAAAATGATCTCAAGACAATGTTCATTTGCTCTTGTCAAACGGTGTAAACCATAATGGTGCGTCTTCTTTAACTTACATAATCTGATCCACTAAGTACTTAAATTTCCTAGGTTGTTCGTATATGGTAGCAACAGCAAGTTTTTTACACAATTGGTTCTTATATGCCTTGTTGAAATTGTTGGCGACATGCCGTATGAATCATCTCCAAACAGTAAATGGTTCATTCTAGGCAACTTCTTCTTTATTGAGCGTATTCTCTATACTTAAGTGCCTGTCTGTAATTAGGCAAATTGTCTACTTTCAACCATTCATAATGAATTGCTTCAATCTTTTGAGAAACCAACCCCATGTCTCTACGAACTCCTTATCAACAAGCGCAAATGCTGAAGGGACAATACAGTTATTTCCATCCATAGAACAAGTAATCAACAGTACATGATTGTACTTCCCATATAAAAATGTGCCATCAATATAAACCACTGGTTAACAATACTTAAATGTGTGTATACATGGACCAAATATCTAGAAGACCCACTTCATTATCGAAACACCAAGCTTAGGGGATTCCCTCCATCTCTACACCACCCAAGTTCTAGGATTTGAAAATTTGATTGCATTCAACAAAATAAGAAGCTTGTTGTATGCTTTCTCCTAATTGCCATATGTCATCTCTATAGCCTTTCTTTTCGCATCCCAAACTCTCTTTCAAGTCACATTATAGCCAAACATGTTTAAAATGTTTGCCTGCAAGTATACAATCTTTATATTAGGATTCTTTTTAAAATTATTGATGAAGAAATTGACCATAAGTCTACTATCAATTTGTCTGTGATCTTGCATCACATCGGTATGTGTCAACCCTCAAGAATTGTTATGATGAATAGCCTCATTAAACTTTTAGATGATGCTTATAGCCTCCACCTGCATCTATTGTCTTTCTCTTTACAATAAACGTTTCATAAGTTCAGTTTTGATTGATCAATGTGGTAATCATAATGGTTATTGATATGATATCTTTTAATGGTGGTAATCTACGCCGTCAACCTCGTTACTACTCTCCACCTCCACGTCCTCCTTAAATTCCACATAACTACTACCATCACCAATGTTCATATATGGAATTGAATCTCTAACATGGGATGTCGGTATATAAGTCTAATTATATTAGGGAGTCATCCCAATCCCCTAACTAGCAGTAAACTGAGGTACGGATGGAATGCTGCTTGATATATACTCTGATGTAGCCACATAATCTACAATTTTTTCGGCTTTTACAATTTCTTCATCTACTTCATATTCAACCCCTATTTGCTCCCCCTCAATCTTAGTTCTAAGTCCCATTGGAATCATATCTTTATCAGGGTTATAGCTTGGGTTATCCTATAATATTGACCCTATTTCTCTATCAATTACCTCTTTGTTCATATCACTTTCACCAAAAGTGGGGTCTTCCATTAGATAAGTTTCCGGTCCGTCATACATAAGGTTATCTTCATTGGTTTGCTGCACATGAGATTAAGGAAAACTAGAAGACCTAACTCGTAATGTTCTATCAACAATAGTCTTGTTAAGCTGACCAAAAGCCCTAACATATATCTCCTGTATCCGGTTTTCTCTAAACGCATTGGCTATTTCTATAAAGTTTTCTACATTATCACCATCTGTGATGGTTATCAAAGTATACGAAATACCTCCCTCATAATAATAAGGATGTTGATGAAGAAGCTCAACCCCATAAGGATTAACTCCGATTCTCATACAGATCCATAAGAGAAAATGGTTGTAATTAGAATCCTTTCTCATCTTCAACTTTTTCACTAGATCCCTATTATATTATGGACTATTACTTCCATTTACAATATTCCCACACGCATACATAATTATCTTCACGTAATCAACCATCAACAACTTGTTGAATCATGAATAACAAAATTAGTAAAGTCCATATGATTTTGCACGGTTCGTAACACCTACATAATTTCATTTTTTGATAGAACATCTTATCACATACTATAACTGTAAGCTTTTACATGACTATATTTTTTTGTAGGGCGTCTTCTCACAACCACATAATTTCACTTCTCAGTGAGGCGTCTAATCGTACCCACTCAATTACACTTTTAGGTGGGCCAGCTTATCACATACTACAACTTCACACTATAACTATAAGCTTCCACATGATTTTATTACTCGGTGGGGCGTAACTAATACATCGATAAAATGACACTCAATATATGAGTTGCATATATATTTTTTTACGTAACCACTACAAGTTATATAACTACAAAAATTGTAAACACTACAAAATTATGAATAATAAACAAAATTCAACATGCATATTACAAAAATATAAACACTACAAAAATTATCATGTAACTACATTTCAATAGACAATATAAATATAATTGTAAATACAACGTAATTTGTATTTAAAAAAATAAGGTAACGTTGTTGCTTGGAGAGAGAAAATAGGGCCAAGCTATCACTTCGAAGGAAAATATTAGAGGTTTTGAGGATTTTATATAATTGGAAGAGGTGAGAATGAAGTCCAAATGTTGAAATCGGGGTATATATAAGCGAATGAAAAGCGTATGCTAGGAACGCACCTTCCTAAATACAAGGAAGGCGCGTACGCTCCTGGCATACACCTTCCTAATTAACAAGGAAGGCGCTCTTAAAGAATGCATATTAAGAAGGTATGCTCCTTGTGCGCGCCTTCAGTTAAAAAAATTGATGAATAGTGAAGGCACGCGCAACACACTATTTTGGTATATTTTTCCGCAATCTATACCATACAAGTATAAAAGTCATACATACAAAAGTCTATTCAAATAAAACTAAACTAGTATAATCGTTGTAACTCATTCCTATTTACTCTTACATTAATTACAATCACTTATCTTATGAACTATTTTGAAACTTGTTGAAACATTTTTAATTCTAAAACTTTCATTAGCTTTGCTTCCCCATATTAGGTTTTAAAGAACCTCGTGAATCTTGGTTTGCTTGGGAGATTCGACATCCTTAAGGGCTTGGGAGAAAAACCATGACATACAGAAGCTCTAATTTGATTTAAAAACCCTAATTTGCTACATAAACACTATAAAATGTCAAGTTTCAAAAACATTAATTTATTTGCTTTATTTATAGAAAACTCTACGTTTGTGAAAAAGATCTAAGTTTTATTGAGAAAATCCAAAATTATGAAAAACCCTAGTTGGACTGAAAAATATATATATAGACAATTTTATAATTAAAGCCCTAATTTGATTTAAAAACTCTAATTTTGTTGCATAAACCTTAATTTTTGGAAAAGCTACATTCTATTACTAATGTTCATAATGAAAAACTTAAGTATAAAAGGAAATCTTCCAAAAAAAAAAAAGTTTTACCTTTAATTTGCATATTAGGATTCTTAACATTTTGATTCTATTTTTAATTCAATTTCATTGCATATCAACTCAAATTAATGATAAAGTCTCATCTTTGAGGTTCCATATCCTACCAAAAACAAAAATCAAAACAAAATTGGACGGTGCTTAATTTGTTTGACTCTCCTTTTCCTCCTATGCTTGTTTACATTTGTCAATATTCTTTCAACATACAATCTAGTAAGTTTATTACTTGGGTGTTTTTAATTCATAAAAATTAGACATAAAGGCTTAATGTAAACAAGATTATTTAATAGTGAGCTCTAAACTCATTGAAGTATACGTGATACCTTATGATTAAGCGTTTTACGTAAATTATAGAAGATTATGGTATTAATTGATAGGATTATGGTGAATATCTTCTCAATATAAAATTATAACTTTTGAGTTAAATAGCTAATTGGGTTATTTATATTTATTAGCTTGATTTATTCACTACTTTTAACCTTACATGTTACAGTATATATACATATTAGGGGTTTAAAAAATGATTTCTACTTGAAAAAGGCATAAAATTTTTACTTTTGCTTTTTATTGTTCATTACTTTTTTCTTAATTTTCAATTTTTTTACTTTTCTCATTTTCCTAATTTTTTTCATATTTTTAAATATTAATTTTCTTTTTTCTTTTTTTTTTGGGTTTTTCACTTATCCTACATTTTTTCTATCTATTCAATTTTTTTTATTTTTATTTTTTATTTACTTTTTGTATTTTTTAAAAAGAGAGAAGGCAAAAAATAGATGTCTACACAATCCCTTATCGGTTTTTGCTTATTTTATGATAGAAGGTATGAATGAGAATTACAACTTTGATGTGCTTAAGTAATCAAACTAAATTAAAATAAGCGTAATCTATTGTAAATACCTAATTTTTGCCCTCCACAGTTCTAAGTTTTGTTTTTTAAATAATAGGGTCCTAATTCTAAAGTAAAAATATAATAATAATTTGAAAAATGATAAAAAAAGAAAAAAAATTATAAATATTTTACAAAAATAGATTTTTAGGAAATAAATTGTTTTAGAGTCAATTAATTTAGTTTGATTCAAATAGCTTATTTTATAGAGTCACGTAGTTTAATTATAATTTAATTGCACTAAATATTAGAATATAAGTCAACGGCTTAACGGATAAGTATTAGAATATTGATATTGGGTTAACTTAAAGTTACGAGTTTGAATCTTGCTAAGCAAATATGTGTTATTTATTTGTTCTTTCATTTTGCGAAAGTTGGTTGAACGCGTGTAATTCAAATCTAATCAAATCTTTTGAATATAATTTGATTTTTATCAAATCAGATTGGAATTAATACAATAGATTGGATTTGATATGATTTAAAGATTTGCTTTTTGGACTTTATAGATTCCACTTTGATATTAGGTTAGCTTGAAATTACGAGTTTGAATATCATTAGGTAAATATGTGTTTTTTATTTGTTTTTTCATTTTGTGAAAATTGATTGAGTATATATAATTTAAATCTAATTAAATCTTTTTAATCTAATTTGATTTTTATCAAATTAGATCGAAATTAATATAATAGATTCGATTAGATATGATTTAAAGGTTTGTTTTTTGGATTTTATAAAAACGGACAGTATAGCACTAAAAAAAAAGGTTCGAGAAAAAAGCTGAAGTCAACTTTCTGTCACGTGGTTAAACTTCACGCAACAATACCCCAGACCCCCACGGCCTGCAGCGAAGTCAAACCACACAAATAGCAATTTACACTTGTCTCGCACAGGACCACCGTCTTCGATCCTCTCTAAACACTAATCACGCCCCCAACAATTCACTCACCCTCTAACCGAACGTCGCCCATCTTCGCACAGCCCTTTCATCCTTACTACAAGGAACAGCTCGCTCACGCACGTTAGACACGGACACATCGAAGCCACGTCCTATACTCTGCTGCCGTCTCACACACAACGCCTAGTCGAATTTACTGCAATGCCAACAACCCCACCGTCGAAGTCTAATCCGCCACTACATTGCGCATTCGGCCAACAAGTCCATGACCAGCGAACAGCAAAACATGCATCGACAATTCGTTTTTAACCGATCAGCCCTCTCTCTTGAACGCATCAACCCATGGCGCACGCTGCATAGTAGCAGCAGCCCTGCAATGCCATCCCAATTCACGGCCAAATAAACAACAATTCGCGCAATCACCACTGCATCAACACGATATGCCATCCACTGCAGTCCACGCACCACCACAACCCACACTTGGCACGGCTACAGCTGATCCACGCACCACTGCTGTCCTCACTGCACGACAAAGGCACACGCCGACTAGTGAGCCACTGCTGCATACACGACCACAGCAACACTGAGCACAGCCACAGCACTCCAAGCTTCACGCAACAGTCACACACCAAGCTACTGTTTACGACCACTGCTGCCCACTAACTGGACTCGGACACTGCATAGCGGCCACAACCCCCGACGCCGACTACAAACCATTGCTGATCGCCAAATACACCGCCCATTGCATCAATACGCTCCTGCCACACCACAGCCGAATAGTTCAGGTTCCGTTTTTTTTTTATAATATTTTTTATTATTATTATCATATTTCTTATATTATATTATTATTATTTTTTAGATCTTTAACTATTTAACATAGTATGTATATATGAATATATTAGTTTAAGAGATTTTTTTGGCTATTAGTTTTTATAGGTTAAGTATATTATATTTTAATGTAGGTAGTTGTTTAATAACAATAACATAGATAGATAGATATATATATATATATATTAACTTAGGTTTTTTTTAGCATTAAGTTTATATGGTTTCCTCATATAGAAAACTATTTTTTTTTAATTATTTTTTATATATTGGCCCAGTTGTTGTTTTTAGCATAATGCTTTTAGGATTTCCTCACTTAGAAAATTTATTTTTTAAAATAAAAATTAATAAAAAAAACCTCTTAAAAAGAAAATCATGATATTTTAGAGAATATTTTAATTACTCAAGAGTTAAGACCCCTTTATATTTTACTTGAATGAACTAAAATGATTATAATATAAACTCGGTCGATTTTCAAAAATTAAAATAAATCAACACATTAAAAGTTTCGAAAAAGAACTATGATTGTTTGATCTCAATTAGCGTGTATGTAGGTACCCTTGGAGTAAGTAGAAACTTCGATCTTTTTATTTTCTTTTTTTTTATTTTTCTTAAAAATATAAAAAAGGATAATTTAGAAGAATAAATTTAATTTCGGAAAATAAACAGTAGTAACCATTAGAATTTAATAGATTAATTACTGAATTCAGGACCCTTTGGTTTTTCATTCAAATCGAAATAAAAAAACCGATAATCAATCCATCTAATTTATTATGATTTCTCTTTTTCTCGACTCCAGTCAGGTAGTGATTTCAAAATTTTTTTTTAATAAAAAATTAGAAATTCTCAATTTATCTGATCGAAAGTTAATATTAAATAGGTTAAAGTTTAGTATTAATAAAAAAATGAGAAATCAAATGAAGCATAGAAAACCGAAAAATCAAACTTGACATCTATGATGTGCTTTCTTTTAGGAGAGATATAAATCAAGATTGGGTCATTTTTCTTAATTTGGTTTTCATTTTTATTTGTAATTTTTTAATAAATTAATTGAGCATATTTAATAACACCATTTGTTAAGCGCATAATTGTAAATAACGAGTTGACACCTGTCAATTTAATTTATGGAAGGACTTAAATAAAAAGATTTTACAGTCTTGAGAACTCAAATTGAAAAATAAAAAAAATTAAGGATTCAAATGTTAAGTGTTACCAAGACCATCTTAGCATGATAGCATAAAGACTAGTATCTCAAAGGTATAGATCAAATTCAAACCTCCAATCTCGTGAATTGAAATATATAATGTAGTTGGTTGAAAAAAAAGTTAAAAGATTATATATATATATATATATATCTTTCCCTAAATTAAGTATAGTAAATGAATGAATTTAAATATTTATAAATATTCACATCAATGAGTCTAAATTCACTGTATTATTAATCCGTTGTAATTAAATAATATAGATACCAAAATTTTCAATTAAGTAGATCAAGTTGAATTATTTCCTCTTTTAAAATAAAAAATCCCCATATCCAATTTATTTTATGGGTACTCCTTGTTATCTTATTTCCTATTTCCATATCTCTACAAAAATTTCGAGAGGCATTTGTTCACACGAACTTAGTCCGGTTGCGAGGCTATCAAGCCTTCACTCACTGGTGCGAAGGGCATCAAATAGCTTCTAGAGATAAAAGAGATCTGTCTGATATTCAATTAACTTAAATTCTATTTGGTTAAACTCATTTCTTACATTTTGGTTAGCCGAATATTTATTCACAAAATTGCTATTATTATATCATGAGGAATTACGATTTTACAAAATCAAGAAAATAACCATTTTTATTTCCCCGATTATATCTTCAAATTTATCCATAAGAACTCCAAGAAATTATAAGGAATACCTATAATTATTTAATTTATCCCTTAAATATTGCAATTCTAACGTTATATTATAACCCTTTGGCTAATTAAATGTACTACAAAAGATAAAAAGGGGATAATATATTCTTCTTAATTGCGCAACCAGTACAATTGAGAATATAGGGTGAATGATAAACATTAATGTCATTTATGTTGCACAGCCCCATGATCACAAATCAAATTGGAAATCTTGGAATTCTTCGGCAAAACATTCCTAGTTACGTTCCCGGCAATTTTCCATTGACAAGCCACCATCAAGTAGGAGAACCTCACAACAGTACAGAATTATAACAGCCAACAGTATGCCGATATGTGAGCTAAAATTTAAATTAAATCGAGTGAACCAATGACATATTAATATTTGCAACTAAAGAGTCAAGATAAATACTCCCCCATAAGTAAGAATTATGGACTCAAATCCTCAATTGTTCAAATGGGAGACAATTATGGACTCCAAGTCTGGCATGATGTCAGAGGCTAACGCCATTCAAATAATTTTGCAAATTAATGGCCTCAAAACCATGATCGACCAGAGTTCTTTCCAATCTCCAGAATCAGCCCTCCAGTCTCACAGGACGCGGCCTTCCTTCTTCCTCATAGATCTTGACAAAACAATATCCTGATCAAGCCTTACCTGGAATATGTTTGGTATAAGTCTTGGAGAGGTTTGCTCTCTTTTTCTTGCCGGTGGGAAAGCCTTTGATAAGTACCACAGATGAACCTCCCTTTTTCATCTTTTTAGGTGATAGCGGACGGGGAAATCTAAATGACATAAATCAAAGGTGAGCAAGAAACACAGTCAAGCCATGAAGCCCCCCAAAAAAGGAAAAATCCAGAACATCTGCATGTACCATGCAAAATTACACTTACCTATGTGTTCTCGAAGCTTGACCCAAATTATCTGCACCCTCCCTGGAACCTTCCACCTTAGAGGTTGGAATGTTCTGTCCCTACAGAAAGCGGCCAGTGACTTATAACTATTACTGATCACAGATACCATTACTAAAGTAGAAAAGTTCATGATTTCCACGAGCAATAGTATCACCATTGTCCTTCATACCACAATGTCACATAATTTGCAAGTAAAATAGACAGAGCATGATTTCACCATCACAGGCTAATATGGAAATAGCAATCAGTTACCAAGCCCAATTTGTTAAGTAAAGGGGGGGAATGAGCTGAAAAACGAGAGCCAAATGACAGTAAAATGTGGGTTGCAACTTGTAAGGTGTTTACCCCTGTCAACCTGGAATTGAACATCTCTATACTTGACAAAGAACATGCTTTATATTCTCCCAGCTGTTGTCTCAGGAGCAACAACACATTAGAAGAGGCAAGCTCAGACAAAAAATTTCTTGGAATTAAGAGCAACACACAGAAATTTCAACAGCACAAATTGCTACACGGTAAGAAGCACTAGCAGTAGGTAGACCATGAATTTTTCAAGGTTTGCTTTTTGTTTTTGAAATTCAAGAATTTCGGAATTTAATCATCTCATAGAAGAGCCAATTGCCAATGAAATAGAAACCGTTTCAATCAGAAGAATAAAGGCAGTGAGAGAGGGACATGTTTGTGCTTCTGTTGGCCAGTGGTAATTTCAGAAACCAGTTGTCATGAGAATGGTTTGTTCACAGTGATAATGAGTTTTCATCCACGGTAATGGTTTGTTCACAGCGATAATCTGTTTTCTTCCATGGCAAGAAGGGCAAAGACAAAAGACCCTTCATTGAGAATTACTCAATGTTGGCAGGTATAGAATTAAAAATATCATATGCTCTATTATGCAAATGTATGCAGAAAAGTAAGCTAACGTATATCTTACATATTAGGCTTAAATAGTAGCTCCTAAAGAATTATATACATAAGCATGTAAAACGACTTCCAAAAGGAAAAACTGAACAAGTAAAATTTCCGTGGTCATTTTGTGATGATACATGCCGTCTGAATTATTGTTCTAAGGCTGGAAAAATACTTGAATCATCTCATACACCACTTATGCTCGTATCAGATGCACCAGTTCTTAACTGCATATCTAATAAACAACCTATATGACAACTTCACCAAATTATCTGTTTCAAAGAGATTGACCACTTTCCATCATAATTTGCCAAACTAATTGAGCTCAATAGTTGCACTAGACAAGTGATCATGCAACACATTTGACTGCATCATTTGGACATCCATAATACTCTCCCTCAATGTGTGTGACTTAAATAGTTAAAAAAGCAATTATGACTAAGACAAACAAAGAGGTTCCTGCAAAACCAAAATTTAGCATCCGCAATAATTTCCTCAGCTCCTAGATAAAGCTCAATTACAGCACATTGCCTTCGAACCTTTTTCGGTGCAAATATATAAGCAAAATCAACTCTTGTCCACTAAAATCCACAAATTATATTCTCCAGGCAAATCCAAGACCGACTTAATCTAGCCAACATTGCTTATAGTGATCCGATGATCATACTCCAGTATGTTTACTTAAGTATCATATAAACAGAACTAATAACCAAACCAAACACCTATAACAGATCATAGCTAACATATAAATAACAAATTAACAAACCCCATTTTCAAGTTAAACAATCTTACATTCTCCAAGAGTTTAATTCTCTTCTTCCCCGGAAGAACTCCGTCATCAGAGCCATTCACCTTCCTCTTCTTCTTCTTCTTCTTCCTTCCAAGACCAATCCTTGATTTCCCTTTCCTATCTCTCACTTTCCATATATTCTTCTTCCTATACAACAACTTCTCAAACTTCCACACCGCACAGCTCGTATCAATCACTGTCACTTCGCTCCTCGAAAATCCCACCAATTCCTTCTCTCCTTCCATATCTTCATCCTTTTCTTCTTCTTCTAATTGTTTTCCTTCCTCCTCTACATCACCAGGCTCTTTAGTTCTCTTCCGATCCATCGAAGTGCTCTCCGAATTCACCGATACGGTCATCACACGGGCACATTCGTCCTTTTCGATGACATTGGAGCTTGGAGAGCAGAACCTAGGGTTTGTTTGCTTTCTGGAGGTCTTTTTATGAGGAGAGAGAGTGGAATCGCCCATAACGAAGAGCTCGGAAAGTACATTCGTCATGATTCCATACCAGTTCTTGTCGTTTCCATTACTTCGGGCGCGAGTGTCGTCGATTGAGTTGGAATTCGGGCGTGAAGAATTGGAATTGGGAGGGTTAGGGCTAGGGTTAGTGTTTTGAGGAGTGGTGACAAAGTGGTCGAGATCGTGATGATCGCCGGTGGGGAAGCCTTTAGAGGACCGGAGCCGGTCCAGCCAGTTCGAATTAGATTTTCCGGCTGGGGAGGAGCACAGCATTATCAGGGATTAGGAGTCGACGGAAGAGAGGATGAAATCCAACGACGGACGGAGCTTCACACCAAAAGCGGAACCAGTTTATGCATTGAAATGGGTCCTTTATCCGAAACGCGGCAGATCCGGAGCCCCGCTTTGACAAATCTAATAACGACCCGGATTCGCTCTTGTTTAATGATATTTTTAATGGGATTCTTACGCGTTAAATTTTATGAATGAAATTTTAAGTTAGTAAATATTGTACTCAAAAGATAATATATAAGTGAAAGTTGGATCCATCGTCTCATTTAGTAATTTTAATATGATCTTTAATTGCAGATATTGCTAGATGCAAACTTCTATTTTCATTAATCTTTTAACCCTTTGAAGATTGGAGAATGTATTTTTCTTATGTGAAAAGATTTATGAAAGTTGTATATCTATCTTATTAAAGTTTTGGAGAGTTTTTAGTATCATTCTAACATTTGATTTTACAAAATTACCTTTTAATATTTGTTTTTCATAAATACTATACGTT
Source organism: Lumnitzera racemosa (assembly GCA_024138005.1). NCBI lineage: Eukaryota > Viridiplantae > Streptophyta > Magnoliopsida > Myrtales > Combretaceae > Lumnitzera > Lumnitzera racemosa. The sequence continues at coordinate 104,413,864 of JAMXBC010000004.1, forward strand.
TTAAATAAATTATAATAATAATTTTCTATTTAAAACAACATGAATCTACTGTCCCACGTATTGATAAGGTAATTTAGATAGTGACTTCTCAAGCCTGATTAGATTCGTTAAACCTTGCCTTGCCTTCCTATGCTTGCTTCTGTAGGCCATGAACTTGACCCTTAGTAAACCTAACCTTAAGTGGTCCAAGCTCGTGAAGAACTGTAACGGCCATAAACTATAAGATAAGGATAAAACAGTTACGTTCTAAATATTAGAAATACGTCGATCACGACAACTCCATTCTCCCACACTTACAGGAGAAGATTTTTCCTACCAACTGATTTTTAATGACCGGCTCCACTCTACTGTAAATACCAAATATCTATCTAATGAAAACTCTCTCTAAAAAAACTCTACATTCTAAACCTGCACACTTAATATTCTATTCTACAAAAAGCCTATTGCTGACTTAAGTATCGAAGTGGCTACGTCGAACAATTCTCCGGCGTTTCTTCACTGTGTATTGTTTTGTAAACCTAGTACATGCAAACCTCAATCAACTACCGATAAAAACTGAAGAACAACACCTCGAATAAATATTTGTTTGTTCTCACTTTTTTGTTTCGAATGTCTCCCACCAATCATACATACATAATAAAGAATTAATACATAATTACAACATGTGCTTGGTAATACCAATGAATCTTTTTTCACTTGATAATAATGCGCTCCATATAGAGATTAAGGATAGTAAATATTTATCCCTCTTAAAAGAGAGAATATAAATATCCTCTTTTGTGGTCTTTTTTTTTTTTTAATACACATAGTGATTTCACTAGTAATTTCAAATGCAATAGGCAAGCTTTTTCAAAGAAAGTTGCATTCTTATTTAAAGGTACCTCTTTAATGTGTAGATCCTTAAAAGAGCTATTTTTACAAGGAAGTCTATGGATGTTGTCATGTTCCGAACAGAAAGAGTCATTACAGTCCCGCTGTATAAACTAATTTAAGATAAAAGCTTACCTTACAGCTGCTATCGTAGATACAGTTCACATAAGGTGTGCACAACTCAACCAGCTTGAAACGTTTGTTCTGACACCGGTTAATAACCAAACTTGTAGTAAAGCTTTAGAAATTATCTATTCTATACAACTTGTTGTCTCATAATACAACAGTACTAATATAAAGGTCTTACATCTAGAGTTATAATGTATAATTAAAGTTTATAAAAAAGCCATAGGTTTGCAAAGTATTTACATAAGTTAGGAAACTAGTAGGCTCATAGGAAATTCCTAGTTAGTTTTCTCAAAAACTTAAAAAGTCAAAAGCTCAGGTTCAGTTGATTCTTCGTTCTTCACTTTCCCAAACAGCAGTACACTAACCTGGGAACGGTGTTATCGAAACATCTTAACCTTACTCAGTACTTGCAAAGAAGTTTATAGGGATGTGAGTACAACTAGCTTAATAAGTAGAACGAAGTCGGAAGAGTACCATACAATCACAAGTAAGGTTATTAACGATGATAAAAAGTAAGACAATCAATCAAATGAAACATTGCACAATGTTATCCAGTTCACTGTGAGGTTAGAGAAATTACATTTGCTCTAACCCGGATTAAGGAGTTTCATTGCAACTCAAGTCAAACCAAACCTGGGCTTGTACAATGAAGAATACCTTCACCCATGACCACCTTCGAACCATGGCTCCCAATCTTACCGTGATCTCCTTGCCTGTCACTTAGTTCAATTAAGGATGGAGAAATGACCAGTTCAACTATCCACATCAAAGGAAGTTGGTATTTGGCTTGACACTCTTAATCATTTCTCCTAATGGGTATTATCTATGTTTAGTTTCATTTTAGTCGAATAAACGTTAGTTTTAATTAGGAGTGGCTAAACAAGTTCATATAATATAGAAACAATGCAAACATGCAGAACAACACACTAAGGAGTTCAACTTTTGTCACAATTGAATATCATACACACATACGGCATGCGCACAGTCAACTAACTATAAACACAATCAGAAGTACTTTTAGGTCTCCTGATATTTTAAAATAGTATCTCACAAGCGGTGAAACCATAATCCTAATTTACTTGTTTAAACACTCATTACTACTGACTCGAGTCGTCAACTATCTTTGTATTGGAAGATCCTATTTACACAAAAGACCTAAATTCAGTTTTCATAGTAATTATGAAAACATTAGGATTTAATATAAAATGGTTATATATATATATTATTTCCATAATATATAGTCGTATTATCACTATATATCGAATTAAGTTATTAATTGTTGATACTATATGTCATCAATGCTATTTTGTATTATATATCATTTTGATCGCATCGAGACGTACTTTTAATTTATTAATTCACGTTTTAATTTCGATAGGGTTACCGTATGTTAAAGTTATAAGTTATATTACTTAAGATTGTTCAATTTTAACAAGATTAGTATTGTTTGGTTTGTATAAATCTAACAACATGTTTTACAAGTCATGTTCTTAGAGATGACTTTTAATAGGTAATTCGAGTTTTTTAATATAATTATACGTATCTATAGGAATATTATCGTATTATACATAATTTACATTATTAAATTATATTTTACCTAATTTGTTCATATATCGTTACAATATGAGTATTATCCAACTCTAATATACCTAAAGTGTATTCCAATCAGAAAATATCCATAAATGTAATAAAAATATTAATTTAATCCCAATTGATCAGCAAGCATGCACATAGTTTTTATTTAACTATTTAATTTATTATTATTAAAAATAAGCTTCGACTTATAGTTTAAGCCATTTTATCAAATAAATTCATAATAAATAGTCTGGGTTACCAAATAATTTTCCAAAAATTTCTATAGACTCTTAAAAATATAGGGAATTCAGTTATTATTTGGCTTCAATTTTTTGACTTATTTCCTATATATTCGTATTTACGATTTTACTATTAAATTATCATAAATTACTCAATTATGATTCTTTTTACACCAAATAAATTTCATTTTTATCCCACATTGTTATTATTCACTAGAGATCAATGCATGTCCATTTCATCAATTAATTTTATAATTTCCTATTTAATTCATAATTTCAACCTATTTTCGAGCCATTTTTAGGCAAAAAAAAATGAATTTAAATATTAAAAATATTCAAATCAAAATTTGGGCTACATAGAAATTATCTATATATCATACATATCCTATATAAAAATTTTCAACTAAAAACAACATCATTTGACACATTTATTTTACAATTCAAACTTCAGATGAATAGTAGATTTCTTAAGAAAGTATATTAAAAATTAAGAATTTTTAATAAATAAAAATATCACACGAGAGCATGTTCAAAACAACCTAAATGAAATTTTTTTTTCATAATTTTCTAGGTAGATTTGATATTTTTAAAAAATTATTGAAAAATAGGATAAAGAATCAACTTGACTGTTCTTAGGTTTTTTAGTGGTCGTGGGGTGGGGGTTGTGTCAGACAGCTAAGGCGTTGAGGGTACTCTTTGGTGGTGAAATGGCTCAATAGTAGAATGTTGGAAGTCCTAGGAACTAGCTCAGCTCAATAAGTGCTCTATTTTTCCTAATTTTTTCTATTTTTCCACGATTTTTTTTTTAATTTCCCTTTGAGTATTTCTAGTTTCAAAAGATGTGAAATGACGTTGTTCAATAGATTTATAGTGGTTTAGGTTGGTTTATTTTCCCTTTATTTTTTTTAAAAAAAAATTCTTACTTTTTCCTTCATTAACTGTAAGTAGGAAGTAGCTCCTTCCTAAAGAATCAGCTTTTGATTCATCAATCTTCAAATCCTACAGCATGCCATAGCAATTCGACAATTTCCCAATTGCAATTGGAACATTTGGATGAGATTTGCTCTTAATTTTTTAACGTTTTAGGTATATTTTATTAATATGTAGTTATTTAGTAATATATAAGTATATATCCCACATATATATTACACGTAATATATAATTATACTCATATAATTAAGTTTTTAATATATATTTTATTTTTAAGATACGTTCTCTTAATTAATTTCATGAATTCAATATAATATATATAATTAAGTAATTTTGGGGTTAATTTATAGGTATAACTATTGTTTATACCGGATATACTCATAAAAATACTTATATATTCACATAGTAAATTATATAATATTATCTTATTTTGGAGCTTAATTAACTTATCTCTAAGTTTTTATCGTAATCTAAGCTTGATTTTAGGGGTTCCGAATATTTTAATACTATATTGAATAATCTTACTTTTAAGAGTAAAATTGAGATTTTGGATCATTATTTCTAAAATCTAATTTTATTGTATCATTATCTTAGTCGTAAATTTTAGACTCAATCAAATAATTTTCCTTAAAGATCTTAAATTTAAGCTCGCTTGCCTTAAACTCAATTTTAAGAGTTTATAGATGTTTCAACCATTCGGGCCATACCTTGATAAATAAAGTTAGGTTGTTTCAAGGAATGCTCTGACTTTTATATGCTTTTTAAGGTTTTTTTTTTCTGATTTAATTCTTATAATTGGTATGTATTTTCCAAGCATATCATAAACAACAATATTTTTAGTAATCAGTGAAGTGCTAATAGAGAATAGCGACCGCAAATAAAAATAATAATAAAAGATGATCTTTAGCTAACCTTGCATGTAGATATAAAACCAAATCGAGTTGAAACTAATAATTTAATATTTTTTTCAAAGTATTCTATATTTTAACACAGATTTGAGTTTGTTTAAGTGGAACAACTGAATTATATATGCGAAAACTATACTAAACTTTATACATATGCAAAATAAATAAATAAATAAATAAATAAATAAATCACAAAACATCATCGAACTGTGCTTGTTCATGCTAGTATTGAATAGATTGATCATATGTGGTTATTACGGGGTGTTTGATGATTTGTTGGTTGATATCTTGAGTATTCATGTTGTAAAACACCTATTCTTGATATGGGATAGGCTACGTGAGCCATGGATGGATTTATGGTTGCCATTAGAGCCGGTTAAAATATGGAGATGATATGATTGGGTAGAGTCCGTAATATAGAGTAAGGTATATGGACATAGATCAGGTAGCCATGATCACTTCAATATGTGTGAAGTCCAGACAAAATTGTTTCTTATGATACAAAAGATCCCTCTCTAGGTAGGATATATGAGCCGTGAGCCATTGAATGATACTCATCGGGTCGGGCGAAAATTTGGAAAGAAGCTAACTTAGGAGTTATGGTTCTAAAGTTTGAGACTCATATAATATTAACATCAAGATAACTCGTTATAAAAACTTAGTAGACTATCTTCTATAATAACTAATTTGGTTTAATAAAATAATTTAATCTATTATTTAAGTAATAGATCAATTTATTTTAATAAGATGGATGGTATAAATTATATTTTAATAAATTAATAATTTAAATTAACTAAAGTTATAATAATGCATGTTTTTAGCGTTATCATAAAAACTTCCATTGATACAGTAATTATGAGCTAGAAACATGAAAAGGAAGTAGTTATTTAAAACTTTTATTTTCACGTGACGGCCAAGTATATGCCACGGACCGATAACCAGAGGTTGATTCGTGTCCAGAAGCCAAAAGGAAAAAACTTTTGTTGTTAAGTGTGACTTCATAAAACCATTATTAGCTAGTTTGTGCAAGCTATCATGCATAAAATTTGGTTGTGTTATTCACATTTTTTTTTCTTTTTTTTCCTTCTATCCTTTGCCAACTTCTGGAGTTTTTCAAATGCTATTCAATTATAAGAAGTGCTGTTAATTGAGTGCAATGGACGCTACCAACTTTTAGATATCTCTACGCATGTGGTGAGTTATTGTATTGATTAAGCTTGATGCATGACATTTCTCTCACGTATGTGTTTGTTAATGAAAATTCCTTAAAAAGAAAAGAGATAAAATAAATCGGTCATAAGAGTACCTAATTGGCCAGATTAGGTGCATGGTAAACCGAAGCAATCAAGATAACGTAAAAGGCTTTATTTGATGGACCACAGTCCCCCAAAGAGACAAGGTACCTGCTGAAAATATCATCCATTTAACGTTGCTCCGCGACCCACGTTAAGATTCGTGATGCCAACACTGAAAAGGCCAAGCCGTGATTAAAAAAAAATCCAACCTCAAGCTTTGCTTTCATTGGCTCCCTTATGGAAGATGAATAAATTCTAAAACTGAATGTATAGATACGTATATATAAGAAATATATTTCTATCTAGACGGGAAATTGAATTCAATTTCATTTATTTTGTTTACTTATTTAAGTAAACTTTTTTCTCATAATCTTTTGAGAATATTCGAAAGTTCAAACTCGAAGGGTAAAATGATTTTTTCTTACATTAATTGATCCAACAGGCTTCCCAATTATTAGAGAAACAGTTATTTTTCTATTTTGTTTTGGAAAAGCTGGCTCATTTGCTCCCTATAATAGAATAGATAAGGAACAAAGGAGTTTGTGCCATGAAAATAGTTACCTCCAAGAATAAATTAGAAATTTATATTCATGTGTTTGTTTTGTATTATTATTACTTTTTTATTGTGGGTATATATTTTTCAATGGTTATTTCACCTAATTAATTATAGTATTAAATTGAAAACATAATTAAAAGTATCAATATGCTCCGATTGGGTCTTTTTAAAAAACATAACCAATATGCATTTGACTTTTCTTATTATTAAAGGCATAAATGTCTATTGCTTGAAATTTTTATCCCTAGAAGCTCTCTGGAGAGAGAATGAAAAATTTTATAACTTAAAAAGAAAACAACTATTCCTTACACATGAGAATACAATAGTCACCAATAATAAAGATTTTTCAATGTTGTCAAATTTGAATCGAAATGTTGACTCGGAGATGAGAAGGAATCAAGAAGATTAAATCAAAATCAAATCAAAGCAAACCAAGATCAATAAAATGTTTATAACATAATTTATATTTATTTATAATATAATAAAATTTACTTACATATCAAGTTTATTTTTTATTTTTCTTTGATTCGCATGTTGTTTTTTTTAGCAAATTAGTGTATTTTTAAAAACATATAAGAGAAAATAATATATTTTAACTTGAAAAAACTCGATAGATTCCTATAAGAACCGGAACCGCATTGAACTGATTGAGTCAATTGGGCTGAACTAAGATCACTATCAATATGAATTTGGACCAGTTTTATAGATAAATAGGATCAAACTATGTTAGACCAAATGGGAGTCGGCCATAATCTAACAACATTGAGATTTTGGATCAATTTTTAAATAAATAAAATTTAGGAAGTATTTTAGGAATAATAAAATACACTCGCTCTCTATTACCTTAAAAAAAAAAAAAAAAAAAAACGAACCGCAAGAATTTATATTCTTTTTTTTTTTCCGAAGAATTTTTATTCCCATAAAATACGATTTTTTCCCCGATAATAAAACAGCAATTGAGGATTTCTTTATTTCGTTTCGGTTAACAGAAACGCTAGGTAAATATGGTGTTTTACCCCTCATCGCCAAAACCAATACATTGCAGTTGGAATACAATCCATCTTGAAACCCCGAGATTAGGAGGAGCAAGACATGCAATGGTGGAACTACTATAACATGTTAATAACCTCAACCACAGAAACATCTTACCTTCCATTCCACCATTGCACCGCCTCTTTCCCTTCAACACACATAGAAATAGAATCCACACTGGCCAAAAATAACAGAACATACAAAATCCATTTTGTTTTCATCTCCATTTTTGTCCCTTTATCCGTCTAAATTCCTTCTCCACCATAGGACCTAAATATAGCTTCTACACCACCACACATGACCACTAAATTCATCATCCTCCATGTATAGCAAAAAAAAAAAAACTCATACCAAACACACCATCACATGCATACGTACCAGAATCTACTTCCTCGTGTTCCTGTAACGTGAACATCCACTCCATTATTGGTTCATAGGAAGATATATTATAGACTTAAATATCCAGTCTTTTCCCCTTTTTTCCTTTTGTTTTTTGTATATTCCTTGTACTATGTAAATATGGCTGTTGTTGAGGCAGTAGTTGAAGGGCCAACAGTTTTTGGGTTATGTACGGAGGTTATGTTTTTTCTAGGAGCTGTCTGGATAGCTTTTCTTGTTGGGTTAATAATTGGGTGGTCATGGAAGCCAGGATGGGCAAATATGAGGATAGGCAATTTGGGTTGCTCTGGTTCTAAAACATTTGATACCCTAGTGTCTTCTCCTAGGTCTGGGAAAATGATGTCACACACGAAGTGTTTTGGGTCTGATTCATGTTTGACATCTTTTAAGGCACAATGGTCTACTCCGGAGTCCTGCAATGTGAATGTTGCTATTGTGAAGAAACCAGTAGTTCCACCACCAGCTGCATCTCCCAGAATGTTTGAAGATTGCAGGTACATAATAATATAACCTTGTTGCTTTTATTGATATGTTATTAGTTTGCAAAGGTTTGTGTTATATTGCCCCAGTTGTTGCTCGATTCTTAACTTTGGCTAAGAAAGAGCTGAATTTGAAACAAGCATTTGTTTAGCAGAAAGCATTTTATGCACATTTTCCCCATGATTGCTAAAATCAAAAATCAAAACTTTGCAATTGTCAAATACCATTGTAGAAATGTCAAAAAGTTGCACCACTAAAACTTTAGTGTGGTGGAAAATAGCACTAGTGGTTGGCCTTCTCGTTAACAACCATAAAAGCACCAATCGACAGTGATGAGAATGATTTCCTTTTTCCTAAAAACAGTCATTGTTTTCCGCCTATGATTTTCTTGTTTCGCTATCATCACTAGCTACCTACTTCACCTCCCACCATCGCTGCAACTAAAAACCACTAGTAACTGCAACCTCTTAACATTATTATCATAAGATTTGTCAATCCTCAAACTCTGATGAAGAAATCTAAAAAATAAATGCACCATTTCCTCAAAGGAATATGATAGAATTATTATTTTGGCATATTCAAATGAAATGGAATGAAAAAAGAGAATATTAGTGTGGTTATGGCCAATATAAACACTCATCATGTACAGTTCAAAGAGAATAGGTAAATATTTTTGCACATAAAATAAAAACTACACATTTATTTACAAGTTTAAACTTTCATATGAGTTACCATGCTCTCAAAATGTTTTTATGGTATTTGTATGAAATTCTTATGCTAAACTTCTCATATCTTCATCCGAAATCTTCTTGATTATTTTCACATGACATGGCTTGGTTGATATTTCAGCTTAGTAGTTGGTTATGGTGTAAAACTTAATGACTATATGCCTAGTTGTCTTGAAGCATACGCATTTCTATTTTATGGGTATGTTATTGGTTTGCAAAGGTTTGTGTTATATTGCCTAGTTGTTGCTCAATTCTTAACTTTGGCTAAGAAAGAGCTGAATTCGAAACAAGCATTAGTTTAGCAGAAACTTTTTATACACATTATTCCCGTATTTGCTAAAATCAAAACTTTGCAATTGTCCAATACCATTATAGTAATGTCAAAAAGTTGCACCGTGTGGTTGGCCTTCTCGTTAACAAGCAGAAAAGCACCAATTGACGGTGATGAGAATGATTTCCTCTTTCCTAAAAAAAGTAATCACTTTTCGTATATGTTTTTCTTGTTTCATTGTCGTCACTAGCTATCAACTATCAACTCCACCTCCCACCACCACCTGCTACTACTATAACCTCTTAACATTATTGTCATAAGATTTGTCAATTCTAAAAATTTGATGAAGTCTGAAAAATAAATGCAACATTTCCTCAAAGGAACATGATAGAATTATTATTTTGGCATATTCAACTGAAATGGAATGAAAAAGAGAATATTAGTATTGTTACTGCCAATATAAACACTCATCGTGTACAGTTCAAAAAAATTAGGTATATATTTACTGCACATTAAAAAGCAAAACCGCATATTTATTTACAAGTTTGAACTTTCATATGAGTTACTATGCTCTCAAAATGTTTTTCTGGTATTAGTATGAAATTCCTATGCTAAACTTCTTATATCTTCATCCGAAATCTTCTTAATTATTTCCACATGACATGTCTTTGTTGATATTTCAGCTTATTAATTGTTTATGTTGTGATACTTAATTCACTATATGCCTAGTTGTCTTGAAGCATACATGTTTCTATTTTAGTATGTGACAAATTGAAACGTGAAATGTAATTGGTTTCTGCCAATTGTGCAAGAAGGAAGGTTACTCTGGAGTCCTATTACTTTAATTTAGGACATATTCGTGTTCTCGATTTGATCATACATGAAGCACAGAAAGAATGCGAAATCGATATACATTGATAAGTATCTTAGTATTCCTTTGATTTTATATGCAGTGCATCACAACATGGTGAATCTCTTCAATTGATTACCGAGAATGACTTGAAAGAGTTGCACCTGTATGTCGAAATGAGAGATGGAGGTCCTCCTTGGGTGCATATGATGGACAGGTTCACTTCTGGTATGAGCTACCATGCATGGAGGAGAGATCCTAAGGTGGCAATTCCTTTTCATCCATCAAAGTTTATATGAAATGTTTCATTGGCTAAGGTTAATTACATAATAACCAGGTGAATTCAGTGTAATATCTTATTTATTTTCTCGATATTTCAGAGCGGTCCTCCACAATATCGAACTAAAACAGTATTTGAGGATGCAACACCTGAGATTGTCAGGGATTTCTTTTGGGATGATGAGTTCCGGTTGAAATGGGAAGACATGCTTGCACATGCAACAACTATAGATAAGTGTCTTTCCACTGGACACATGGTAGTGCAATGGATAAGAAAGGTGAAGCTCTTCTCTCCTTCTCCCTAACCTTCAACCCTGTGATGTTTGTTCTGTTACTGTTGTGAGCAACGAGCTCAATCTTAGAAAATACATTTTATGTTGCAGTTTCCCTTCTTCTGTCATGACAGAGAGTATATAATCAGGCGTCGGATATGGGCGTGTGAAAGAACATATTACTGCGTGACAAAGGTATGCAACTCTATTCCTGCAATGATATTTGATCAAGGTATTTCGTGGTACCTTTTCTAAAGCTCTTAAGATTCTGATAACAATGTTATTTTTGTTAACTTCACAATTGTATGGAATGGGAAAAGCTGGGATCAGGTGTGAACCAGGGGATCTACAGTCGCCCCCTCCCAAACATAAAAAATTATGAAAAATACTCTCTAGAAGTTGGAGAAAGTTTTTAAGAATATGTACTTATTATTGTTTGTCTCTCCTATGTGTGACTGGCCCTTCCTCATGTGAACTCTTGGTTCAAACACTCGCTAGGATAGTTATTATTTGGAATAAGAAAGGCTAGTACTCAAGCATATAGACAAGCTACATAAAAACAAAAAGTCTAGGGAAACTGCCGGTTAATAAGCGAACAACACTTGAAGAGAACATGTGAGTTTTGAATGATTCCTGCCCTTCTATGATGCCCTGTGTGCTACTTTCATCTTGGAGATTCTTAAGAGCTTCTCGGTGTAGTAATTATAGCTAAATGAGTTAATTTGATTCTCAAACACCAGAGTGTACCCTGCCCTTCCATACCAAGGCGTAACAAACCAAGACGGGTCGACCTCTATTATTCAAGTTGGTGCATTCGTGCAGGTAAATTTTATTTGCACTTATATGTTTGTTGATTCTGTAACCACTTTCAACTTGTGACTCATCTGCACCAGATATAATGGGCTTAAACTTCTAAGTCAGCTGTTTATACATCTAAAGCTCATCATAGTATTACAGCAAAAGTCCTAAGTTCAAATCCACTAATGCTTATTTCACTCATTTATAGCAAAAGATGTGTTTTAATCAAAATTTCAACCCATGAGTAAGGGAAAGTGCTTTTGAATAGTATAGCTTATGGACATATAAGAATTACCCAAACATGCAACATATAAGCATATATTCTGAAATCCTATACTGTTGTCTAATTCTCTAGTGTGTTTTGGCAGTTGAATCAAGAAGAAACGATGGCCAACCTACGGCTTGTGAGGTGACACTCTTCCATTATGAAGACATGGGCATTCCATATGAGCTTGCTAAGCTTGGAATAAGGCAAGGAATGTGGGGGGCAGTCAAGAAGGTAGAACCTGGACTGCGTGCTTACCAAAAGCTTAGAGCTTCTGGCATGCCAATGTCACGGTATGCCTTCATGGCTCAAATTAATACCAAGGTTGATCCGGATTTCTTGCAGCCATCAGGACTCCATGATGATGATGACAATGACTATGATGGTTCAGTAGAGATAGATGCAGTGGTAGAAGCTGATAAATCAAAGGGTCTGAAAATACCAAAGATTTTGATTGTTGGCGGCGTGGTTATTATGGCATGTAGTCTTGATCGTGGGCTGTTTACTAAAGCAATCATTTTTAACATTATGAGGAAGTTTACGAACATAGGAAGGAGAAAGGAATTAGATGGTAGAAACTAAGAGCCTTGGTTTTAGTTTCAGTTTCCTTTGCCTTCAGTTTTATGCATTATGTATATGCAATTCAGGGTGGCCTTTCAAGATTCTCTTAGTTGAATGCCTATTTAGGTTATCTCTTAAAAGTTGTCCTCTATTGGCGGCAAATCTATTATAAGCACGATTTTTGTAGACTAGATGAGGTATAGAACCCAGGAATACATGTATCTGATCTATAAACTTGAATTTATAATAAACCTCTCTCCTTATGATGTTTAAATAGTTATATAATTTTCAAGGGTATTTTTCAGTTTATTATAAGTACATGTTTACAATTTCCGAGCATTACTACAATAATGATACCAGACTTTAGCCTCTTTTTTTTTTTTCCTTCTTTTGTATTAGTTTGCAACTGCAGGTTACAAGGTGCTTTTGATGATAGTTCAAGAGTGTGTCTAAGTGGATGTGATGAGGGCATATAAATAATTCTCCATGTTCCATCAACGCGGACCATCACTGGCAAGTAACAATTATTTAAACCATCCAAAATTAACTACCATTTAAGAGTTGTTAAAATCATCTCATCTACTATCGTATTATATATATATATATATATATATATATATATTTTCCCTCAGTGATTACAATGAATGAAATTCGAACCAATTCGAGCCCGTTCCATCCGTCCTGAAGGCTAACATCCATATTATAAAGTAACGAGAACCTGAACATCTACGGAATTCAGATTCTTTACATCCCACTAAAATACCACATCGTACCACCATGCCACAATCCCTACAGGCTTGTTTGAGCAACACCGATCACTAATAACAGTAAAATGATACGAGAGCTCGATGCAGTGTTTCCGCAATAAATGTTAGAACTTTTTACGGTTTTAACGATAAGGAACAACAGTTACAAACCAACATCCATAACCAACGATAATGGCAACTACGAAATCCTACCACCAATACGGTCATCTAACTTTGTACTACGCCATGGCCCATAAGATAGGCACTATAAGAACTCCGCAATATATCTTGATATTCGAACGATTTCCATTATCATAAATGTTTCAGGCGAGAAAAAATATGTACTTCAAATGTTGAAAATCGGGCACCGCTAGCTGCGGTGGATTAATCTCTCAAACAGTTCAATAATTACAACATTGGCAACCAGATCAGATCAACATAAAACATTTCAGGCGGGAGAAGAGAATCTCCTATCCAAGAGATGAATAAAACATGAATCTGAAAACCTTTTAAAATGTTATTGAAGCTTCTAACTTGGAACACTACATTTGAGAAGATAAAAGAATGATGTTAGGGAGGCTGAAGGTAAAGAAAAAACATGAAAGATAATGATTATTATAAATGTTTCCAAAGGGAGGGAAGCATATGTGTTGGAGCAATACATGGTATACGGCTGCAAGCGAAGGTAAATCTTTGTACAAATTCCCTGCTTCAGTAGGATAACATTAAAATACTAATACTAAACCAGGACCAAACTTCTTCATTGTACCAAAAATAAAATTGTATTCACAGCATTTGCCTGGCTTTCGATTCTAAGTTGATTATGCAAGGGCTAAGCATGCACTAGTGAATTTAAAATGCAAAGCCATACAATTCAAAAACGCAGATCCATCTTGAACAAAGAATAGAGTAGAAGATTCTAACTGGAACAAAAGTATACAGCAGAGAATCGGACACTTCATGATTCGAACAGGGATAATCGTCATTACACATAGCTTAATTTCCTATATGAGAAGTACTGAACACAACTCAATTGATAACCATCCAAAAAAGCAAAGATTCTAACTGGCAAAAACTTCAACAAAACAAATCTAATCAAAAAGACTGAATCCCATATCTTCATCACTCTCTTCCTTTGGTTCTTCCTGTAAAGATAGCAAGAAAAGAGAAATAATATAAATGCACATTAATACAAAACGAAAAGAACACACAACCATATGAACAACACAGCTAGCGTTGTAGCAGCAAGCAAGCATCTAGCTATTCTATGATATGCTATTGCTTTTGAACAAAGCTTAACATGACACCAATGGTGCCCCACCCATATCCAATCGCATCTTGCACTGCATGAAATGGGGAGTTAAAATTTGGATACATATCAGAAGTTATTCATGGACAGCAATATGTGACTGATGAGGATAACGACCGAGCACAAAAATCCTTTAATGAAACAAAAATCACCATGCTAGTAGTAAGCTTATAGACACTAATCTTCAAGGAGTCCACTCAATTAAAATGCTTATATGGGTCTCTATGAACTAAAGTAAAGCTTGAAAACCAAATGCAACTAGGTTCATTGCTAATGACGAACGAAATCAACCACAAAAATCGTGTCACTCAACATAGGTTGAATAAAGTAAACCATAGCATCGTGAAAAATATCTTAGCAAAATTAAATTGTTCCGGTTCTTTCCCAATTTAAACCTTCAAACAACATGCCATCCTTTGACTCAACAAGAAACATTTATAAAGTTAAACATTATCACAAAAACTTCAAGATATGATCATTACGGTTGAAACCAACCAACACAATAATCAACAACAGCATCAAAACAAACTAAAATCACTATAACCTAAACGTACTCTTGAAATCAGGGTAAAGATCAATTGACAAAAAATAATAAACGGTAATAAATGACAAACAGTAATTTGGTCAACTCAAGGACACAAAAAGGCGATACCTTTTTCTCCTCGGCGGCGGGAGCAGCGGCATCGGCAGGAGCAGCACCCCCGACAGGAGCAGCAACGGCGGCAGCACCACCACCACCAGCTCCAACGTTGAGGACAAGATCATCAACGTTCCTCTTTTCGACAAACTTGGCGAACAAGCCAGGCCAGAATGGTTCCACTTTCACTTTCGCTGCCTTCACAATTGTTGAGATCTTCTCCGCCTATTTATTTAAAAAAAAATAAAAAATGAAAATAAATAAAACATCAGAAATTCAGAGTACAAAACGACTTATGACTTATGAGAGAGAGAGAGAGAGAGAGAGAGAGAGAGAGAGAGAGAGATCTTGGGGTTAGGGTTTTGATGCTTACGGTGACGGCGATTCCATCGTCGTGGAGAATCAAAGTGGCGTACGTGCAAGCGAGTTCTCCAACCGACATTTTTTTATTGTTTTCTGCGATTACAGTCTGAAACAGCAAGAACAACGTTAAGAAACAAAAAAAATCAAAATTCACGAAAAGAGAGGGAGAGTGAGTGAGCGAGAGAGAGAGAGAGAGAGACCTGGGAAGAGGCAATTCGCAGGGAATCTTGGTTGCCTTCTAAAGGAAGACGGGCAGTGACATAAGGACGTATTTATATGTGAGAGGCAAGCTAGGGTTTTGGTATGCTTATTTAGTGGATAGTACGTTGGGCTCGTGTTGATGTTTTCATGGGCCTACGGCTGACAGAATAAGTAGGCCCAAAAAGAACTCGTCTAAGTAGACCCCTGGAACCTAAACTAGAATCGATCCGTTTGGCTCTAAGACAGTTCTTTCATATAGGATCTCAATTTCCAAATAACTAAAATTAGGGTCGCTCACCAGACCCATGGAGTCATAAATTGCAATTCTGTGTTCATGGAGAATCTAATGGTTTGTGGTTTGTTTGAAGATTGAATCAAGCTAACTCACACTCAAAAAATAAGAATCCCTAAGTTTTAAATTTTTTCTAATGCCTAATCCTAAGTTTTTAACTCTTAATTTCAACTCTCATATTTTACTTTGTTTAATGTCTCCACTTTCCAATCCTCTCAACCCCTAACTCTCGCTCTCAATTCTTTATGGTCATGATTCATAATCTCACACCTCTACTTCACTACAATTAGATCTATGTAAGCGAGGCAGATTACATGAGCTAGCTCATATGACTCACAAAAAAATGTGGATTGAGTTATAAATTTTGGTCTAATAAAAAGTAGGCTTTTTTTTAGCCTGGTTCATGTAATTCACAAGCCACCCAATCGAGGGGCAAGTTGGCTCACCAAAAAAAAAAAGAAAAAGATATACCACACTCACACATAGGTATAACAGCAAGGCAATCCTGAATCGACTTAGGTTATTGATTTATTAACTGCTAAATTTGCAATCGATTCTCCTCAATTATAACCTAATGTGTTAGAGGGTATAGAGGTTGAGTTGACACCTTTTTGATTTATTACTGTTTCTTTTTTAGTTTAATTATATTAGTATACTTCATTATTTATAATGAACTATATGAATAAACAAAATATTCTCTTTTGAAAATGCTTTAATAGAACCATCATAATCTGATTCCACTAACAATGTAACATTAAGATCTCCAAAATATTAATAAAGGAAATATAAATACTAAAAAGAAAAATTAGTAAGTTCTAGTAAATATTAAATATAAAGTATGAACTCTATTTTATCCTCATCCTCATCCTCTTTATAGCCTAATAGCATGAAGGATTTTCATGGGGCAAAAAACATTCAGTAACTCCTAAAACAATGCATTAAACAAAGCTCTACTAATAATGTTAGTAGCCTTAATGTAGTGATCTACATGTTGAGAGTTTTATATCAAAATCATTTCTTATATTTCAAAGTTTTAAATGTTAATGAATAATTCTATTATTAAATCAAAATCAAATTGATTTTTACTAAAATTAAATGATAAACTTCAATGTTAAGTCATGGGTTGGCCTACTTAACCTGCAAACTGCAATGATGTAGGTTGGGTTGGAAATTCTAGCTTGCATTTATAAGCAGGCCAACCTGCTCAACCCATAGGCCAATACAGGGTAAGCTTAGTTGGCCCGTTTGCATAGCTTTAACTACAATACTACTATTACATCATACAATGTCAATAGCTAACCCATCTTTGATTGCCATCCAATCTTTAATGCCAATCCATCTTCAACTACTTATCCATATCATTCAGTAGCAACAAGAAAGCACCAAATCAACAGCTTAGGTGAAATTATCCTTTTAATTATCACATAATTTTGAGTTGTTCTACTTTTGAATGTGTACTATATTGTTTTTAGTCATATGCTAGGAATGCTATTGGAGGGAACATTGAAAAGATATTAAATTATGATACAATTGCATTTAAAAGTGGTTCCATACTAGCATTCAAGACCTTATAACCATTAGAAGTAATCCAACTTACTAAGGGATTGGGAGGAGTAAAACCATGAACATACTATTTAAAATAAATCTTTACCAAGTATGTTTCTAGTTTCATATACATAATTAACTTATCCTAAAATTACTTACCTCTAATGTTTCTTCAGTTTATCGAAACAAAGGATAAGGATTAAGCAGTCACCTATACCACACTTTTTACCCTCATAAACACATCCAACGCCTCTTTCGTCATAAACCATTACCACTTACACCTCTTCTTACTGTTAATTAACTACCTTCACATGACCCTATACTTGTACCCAATGTGATCTTAGCATGTAATGACTACTCCCATGCAAGCCTAAACTCATGTGACCTAGATATCAACAACCCAAATGCTTCGTCCCTAGATGCGTGTAACTTGAACCATGCAACTCTAAACTAATGTTAGTAGACCAAGGTTATCCCGTATGGTTTAATCAATATATGTTGCCCATAAAATTGGTCTAGTTTATGTCTCCGATTTGATTTAGTTAAATACTTCCCAAATAGGCTTATGATGGGGTATAGTTAATTCCCTTTTACTATCCAACTTTCTAATTAACCTGTAGAATTAAATGTTAAGTTCCTCTATTTACAAACCAATCCTCTAAAGTGATTTCATCTAAGATTTTTAAGTCAACCAACATTCTAATCAAGTCTCAAAACTTAATACAATCACCCTTCTTTTAATAAACAACTCCTTAAGTGAAGCTCCCATATATTTAGAGTTTAAGTCCTTTCATCCACTAATATTTCGGATAAGTTTCTGAAGTCGTTTCAACCATGATTATTTTACCAAATACTATCCTAATCAAGACTCTAATATGATTATAATCCAGATCCTTGTACCAACCAATCTTTTGTTCAAGTATCGGAACAAAGAATTTAAGTCATTCTTTTACCAAATCAACCATCTGAATATGTCTCTGAAGTATTTACAACTATGTTTCTTATACCAAATAGCTTCTCAAACAAGACCCTAACAGGGCTATAATTACAATCTTTTACCATCTACCTTCTGATCAAGCATTTGAATTAGGAATTAAGTCTTCCCTTTACTAGTTTAACCATCTGAAGAACTCTTTGAATAGAATCAATTTATGTATTTACTCCCAACAACTCGCTCCAACATCCTATTCCAATTTACAAGCGTGATAAAACATGATCATATGATAGATTATTTGATGGGAATCAAACTACAGGGCTCTTAACTCGCAGTTGGGCTTGAAGACTAAAGGGGTTGGCATGACAAATCCTTATGTTCTAACCAACCCTTGTCGAGGCCGAGTACATTCTTGCCGAATTATCTCTAATGCCATGCCATATGACCGCCTATTGTTGTGTGATATGTCGAGTTAACGATTACTCTTTATTGTTGAGTCAATCAATTACTTGACCTCTTTCTTGTCAAGAAGTTGAGAGAGAAAACCGGACTGATTAGGCCATCTCTACTCTGACAAACCCATGCATCTGTATTTTTTGTCTGCATCTTTTAACGACCTCATCGATGCCGCATCGCCACGTATACAGTATCATATGTAAAATCTGTAACACCAATGATTATTTTCCTTATATATTCATTTTTGCTCTCTTATAACATGAACATTGCCCTCCTTAAGAAATATCCTTTTTTGTTTTTTTCCTTTTGGGTAAGTTGCCCTAATTTACAGGTATAAATACTCTTGTACTTATAGTTGTAAGACATCAGATAATCTTTAATACACTTTTGAATATCTTCCTCCCTACGTAAATACTGTTATTTACTATGGGCATCACTCTCATCCTTTCTTTAAAGTAAGGTTAGGTGGCAAGTAACCTCATTAGACCAATTCATACGTCACATTGAATTGTGTCGTGAGTTCTCGGAAGTTCCATTGATACGTCATATCCTTTGAAGCTATTCATGAGTTTTACTTACTATTTTCGTCCTTTGTTTTCACCCTTTCGTATCTTTTCCCACTGACTCTTTTCGAGATTTTTTCAAGTTCAAATTCATTTCACAACCGGCCTTGTCTATTCTTGGTCACAGTTTGCATCATCTTAGTATTAAAGCGGAGGTTTTGTATGAACTATAGTTAACTCTTCTTAGATTTCTATTATACTCTATTTTTGTTTGTTTGAAATAGAGTAAATTATTGAGTTCATTTGACTGCAATATTATTAATTGTTCACTTTCTAAAGTGTTTGTTTAAATTCTGAATCTATGAGGAAAAATGATAGACTTAAATATGAATGTTGGTATCGATAATGATAGTAGAGTTGTCCATTATAGGCGTCAGTCTCAAGGAACTCCCAAAAACACTGATGAGAGACTTGATAAGGTAGCTAACCTCCTGGTAGATTTGACTAGAGCTGTTTATGCACTGGCTTACTGACCCATTAAGGCCACACAAAACACTTGGCAAACTGCTCAACCTGTTAGAGGTCAAAACCCAACTAGACCATTTTGAGGTTAAAGAGTTGGCAAATGAGTAAGGCGAAGGATAGACTTGAGAGAGCTTGATGAGGAGGAAGAAGAGTATTTTGAAGAGGAGCGTGTACAAGTTCCTAGAGCATCTGACTATGTAAAGTTTTGGATTCCGAGTTTCAATTGGTCTAAGAATGTCAACGAGTACCTGAATTAAGAAGAGAAGGTGGAGCGTGTGTTTGATTATTACCAGTATGAGGATTACGAGAAAGTAAGGACTGCTACTGTTGAATTTTCTAGATATGCCGCCATGTTGTGAAAGAATTTTTAGGCCATGAGAAGAAGAGAGGGGTACCGAGAGATTAATACTTGGCCCAAGTTGAAGAAGGTGCTCAGAAACATATTTGTGCCAAAAACATATCTAAGATACTTTCACACGGCTTCAGGAGCTAAGACAAGTAGGCTGAATAGTTGATTAATATGTTCAAGAATTCTAAATGCTTATAATAAGATGCGAAGTGGAGGAACCACCTGCCCAAACAGTTTCAAGGTTTGTTACTAGGTTGAGAGGAAACATCCGAGACATTATGAAACTCCAACAATTTGACACAATGGATGAAGCTGTTAGGATTGCCTAACGGGTAGAAAGGCAAAGAAGAAGCCGAGTAGCGACCGGAGTGCCGACTAGTCAACTAGGATAGGCAAGTAACTGGACATTACCAAGTACCGAGTAAAGAAATAAGATAGATGTCAAAGATGAGCAGAAAAGCCGGTCCAAAGATCTAATGCCGACCCAAACGTATGAGAAAGTGTAAGGGTCTAGCAAGAAGACTAACCAGATCAAATGCTTCAAGTGCCAAGGGTTCGGACATATGGCTACTCAATGACCGAACCGAAGGACAATAGTCATTAAGGGAGATACCCCGAAGTTACACATAGAGAGTACGGATGAGGAACCCGAAGAGGAGGAGGTTCCTGCCGAGAAAAAGTTGATCGAGGAAGATGTGTATGCTGAGAACTTGGACTAGCTACTCATGATTGTTTGATGCACTATGAGCATGGAGCCCTCACGAGAAGAGGAGCAAAGAGAAAACAGACGTATGTCTCGTCATGGACAGTGGGAGCTGCATCAATGTGGCATTAGCTGACCTCATCTTAAAACTGAGGTTACCGACTGTTGAGCATCTGAAGTCATATAAGTTGTAATGGTTAAGTGATAAGAGAGCATTACATGTCACCTAGCAAGTACTACTACCGACCAATATTAGCAAGTACTACTGCCAACTACTATGGGCAATTACTCTGATCGAATTCTCTACAACATATTGCCCATATACGCTTCCCATGTGTTGCTAAAAAGACCGTAGCTGTTTGATAGGAGTCATCCATGACGATTATAGAAATACTTACTTGTTTGATAAGGATGATCGAAAGATCATACTGAATCCAATGCCGCTGAGAGAGGTTTATAAGTTATAGACAAAACTTACTCGTGGATTGAAGAAAGCTCTAGTAATGAGTAGAGCCGAGCTCCGATAAGCCATTAACGCCAATGAGTCGACCTTCCTATTGGTTAGGCGACTGTTGGAAATAAAGGAGCGGAATTATTTACCCCAAGAGGTGAAGGAACTATTGCATGAATGGAAGTTCTAAAGATAAGCCAAGTAACTATAGAATCGAACTTGGTACACAAAGTTTAGGGTGATTGGTTAAAGGATTTGATCAAATCTAAATTATAAACTAAAGTTAGAAACATTAGTAAAAGTGACATTGTAAATTTGAATTTAAGAAAATAAGAGAATATAAAATTTTTACATTCTAAGTATATTACTTGTTATTTATCGAAAGTGCGTAAAATGCATTTCAATAACTAATAAATCGCTAGAGATAAATTATATGTATACTGAAAATCATAAAATAACCTAAATAATATTTATGAGTGTTTACTTGTACTCCACATGTATTTATGTATAGGTAGAAATATGCGAAATTACCTAAATTACTTGAAATTAACTAAAAATTTAAAGAAAATTATAAAAAAATTAAGGAAAAATCAGAAAGTAGAGAACAATTCAAAAAGTAGTCGTAGTAGATAAGGGAGTAAGAAACCAAAATTAACCAATAAAAAATAAGTAACAATAAAAGGCAAAATGAAAGAGATATGAGCCTTGTCTTGTCTTAATTAATGCATAATAATTCCTACAAGGCCCTATAAATAGTAAGAAAATTTACAGAGCTCATTTGGTTAGTTAGGTATTGGAAAACAATTGAGAGAATCGAAATTTAGAGGGAAAATTAGGGTTTTAGAAATTTTGTCCCAAATCCGTACAGATAGGGTAAGAAGGTTGAACCCACACACCACTACCACCTGGAACCGAACCACCACTACCTCACTCCAAACCCACTGCCTAGACCGGTCGACACACCTGAATCGGTGTTGGAGGCTAAAAAGCTTTTGAACAAGGTGGTATCATATCTCCTCCGATTTTGTAAAATTCCTTAAAATTGTTTATTATGCCCAAAAAATTATGAAATTTATTATTTTGATGTTTTATTGTATGTAGATTTAGGGAAAAATAGTAATTAAGTTTAATCATGTCTGTAAATATAGGGTTCTTAAGAAATTAAACAAAACCAAGCATTATTAGAATTAGAAATAAATAAGCTTAGGAGCATAGTTTGGAGCTCAATTTTTTTTTTCATAGAATGCTTAAGTGATATAGAACAATGCTATGAAGCCATTTTTCTAAAATTAATTTTTGAAAATTTTAAGTAAATTTTTAGCCCTAAAATGAGAAAAAAAATGGGTAATTTTGGCTTAATTCAGTGATTAAATGATTAATTACTGATTTAGAAGGTAATTAGATGTTTAAGAATGTTAGTCTCTGATGTAGAAACCTAATCCTAGTCTTTGGAGTGTTAATTGTAATTAATATGGGAATTATGTGATAATGGTATGAAATTTAGGAATATGTGAAGTTGGGATTTTAATAAATGTGAAAAAATAGGTTAAATAGGATAATACAATAATAACTTCAATACAAAATAAATCTGATACAAAAATTAATTTTAGGTAATTGGAGAAAAAAAATATAAAATTTTCTCACATCGGGAGTAAATCCAGTACCCCAATTAGGATTAAAGTATACTGAATGAGTTAGAATACTAAATTAATACCCAGTATGATATTATAATACTCAAGCTTAATGTGATTAATTTCACATTAGGATTCAAGCATATTTAGGATTCCCTGTAGTTAAAAATAATTTAGAAACAAAACTGGAATCTAATTCAAAAACCGAACCTTGAGCTAATGTAGAGTGAATCATTAGTAAATAATAGGTATATATGGAGAAGTGAGTTAAATTATAACTTAGAATATGTATTGTTAAAATATAAGTACTAAAATGACGTATTTGTATTATAGGATACTTGGAGACGAACCAACCTGCAATTAAGTGATTAAGCGACTAAGAATTCCACGTAAGTTGGGTTGATTACTTCACCGTATTTAGAGTACTATTTTAGTGTACTTGGAGACTTAGGATTGTGCATGATTGTGATTGTAAGTAGTTTTATGCATTTACTTACGTATCTAACTTCGTGTTGGAATTTTTGTTGTAATTGATAATTGTAATGACTAGATTGGTGTGAAATTATCTGAATACCCTAAATTGAACCTAATCTTAATCAATCCTAAAACCCTAAATTGTCATGCATTGCAACCCTTTAAGAGATCATTAGGATTTTCCAACTAAACATCGACACCTTTGAAAAAAATAGCATTGGATAACAAATTGGTCTTTCCCTTATCCTTAGCCAAACTAAGTGACAGGAGAGAAGGTCGCGGTGAGGATGAGGGCATTAGTTCTAAAGATAGTCTTAAGAGGAGCAGTGTCTCCATTGCACAAACCTGGGTTTGGTTGTGAGCTATTGTATAACATGAAAACTTCTCAACCCGGATTAGAGCTGGTAAAATTACTTTGATTTCACAACGGATCAGACTATGTTGTGTGATGACACTTGCTTATTGCATTGCATGAAAATAATTGCTTGATAATCTTGTTTGGATTTATATACATTTATGAGTCTCCAATTCAACTTACTAAGTTGTAGTTGCTCATACCCGTATAGATCCTTTTGCAAGTCCTGATCTTTGATTACTTTGACTAATATGTCATACTACAACTATCCAAAGGTTAGTTCTTTTTTAAGCCTAGGGGTATGAGGATCAATTTGCCTAATAGTTAATGTATATTTAGAGTCTCACTAGTATCTTTAAGACTGAAAGACTGATATTTGATATATAAATCAACTGACTGTTATGATATGATGTAGAATCACCTGGGAATTCTACAATAGCATACATGTAATCATATATATATGTTAACTTGAAGCTTTAATATTTACTGTAACTTTTGTTAAATTCTTAATTGAATTGCTTACTTTAAAATGAACAATCGTCGACGCCTTGTGTAGATCATGTCTATGATAGGCATTGTGAAGCTAATTACTATCATAGAATGGTTTACACGACGAGACTGTTGTGACTCTGCGACTCTGCGACTTCGGGACGTAACAATGAACATGCTAAACCTGTTCCCACGTCAAGTCAATGAGTTGTTGGAAAAAGGATACGTAAGAGAGAGCCTCAGCCCTTGTGCTGTACTTGCACTTCTATTGCAAAAGAAGGATGGAACTTGGCAAATGTGTGTTGATAGCTGAGCCGTGAACAAAATCATGGTTAAATACAGTATCTGATCCCGAGACTAGAAGACATACTGGATGAATTGAGTGGAGCCAAAATTTTCAACAAGATTGATCTCAAGTCTGACTACCATCAAATCTGCATGAGGCCAAGAGACAAGTGGAAGACTGCGTTCAAAATTCGACATAGACTTTATGAGTAGATGATTATGCCCTTTGGCTTGTCGAATGCCCTAAGCAGCTTCATGAGGCTTATGAACCATGTGCTAAGATATCTCGTTGGGAAGTATGTAGTAGTGTACTTCGACGATATCCTGATAGACAGTGTCGACATGCCAAGTGACTATGAACACATTAGAGGAGTCTTAGATATTCTCCATGCGGAGAGATTATTCAACAACCTAAAGAAATGTTGTTTTTGCCAACATGAAGTGGTGTTTTTAAGTTATGTAGTCAGTAGAGAAGGCTTGCGAGTTGATGATGAGAAGATCTGAGTAATTGTTGAATGGTCGACCCCTACTACTTATGCTAATATGAGAAGTTTCTATGGACTGGCTTCGTTTTATTGAAGGTTCATTAAGAACTTTAGTACTCTCATTACATCGCTTACTAAATTAATGAAGAAAAACGCCGACTTTCGATGGGAAGAAAGGGAGGAAAGGAGTTTCGCTGAGGTAAAGGAGAAGTTAACCTCAGCCCCAATATTAGTACTCCTCGACTTTGATAAAAATTTTTAGCTAGAGTGCGACACGTTAGGTATTGGAATTGATACTATCCTGATGCAGGAAAGGCAACCAATTGCCTTCCACGGTAAGAAGCTCCGAGGACCCCAACTAAATTACTCCATGTATGAGAAAAAACTCTTGGCACTAATCCGAGCACTGCAAGTATGGCAGCACTATCTACTACTGAGAGAATTTGTCATGTATACCTTTGAAGTCAGACCAAACTGTCTAAGCGGCAGGCGAGATGGGTTGAATTCCTTGAAGGATTTAATTTTGTGATCAAATACATGTAAGGAAAGAGTAACATAGTTGCAAATACTCTTTCAAGGAAGCATGTGCTCTTATTAGAACTACAGACCAGACTGTTTGGTTTTGTGAATATCAAAGAACAGTACTCCAATGATCTACACTTTGGACCAATAATTTTACGATGCGTGGATGAGAGGATAGTGAACGAGTATTATGTAGAGGGTGGCTATCTGTTTCGAGGCGGGAAACTGTATGTGTTGACTTGTTCCCTACGATAATTATTAATCAGAGTAGCCCATAGTAGAGGATTCTTCGGACATTTTAGAGAGAAAAGGACCTATGAACTAATGAATGGCCGATTCTTTTGGTCGAGAATGTGAAGACATGTGCACCGAGTAGTCGAAGGCTATGCTACATGTAAAAAAGCCAAGTGCCAAGTTGAACAAGGAAAGGTGATGCCCCTACTTGTTCCAACGAGGTCGTAGACTGAACTAAGCATGGACTTCATTTTTGAACTGTTGAGAACTACCTGAGGAAAAGATTATGTGATGGTTGTTGTGATCGGTTCAGTAAGATAGCACACTTTGTGCCTTGCACCAAAACTAACGACTCTTTGGTTATTTCTTTTCACCTCCAAATTGATAGCTAAACAAAGGTAGTTAATCGTACTTTGGGTTCATGACTTCAAGCTGCAGTCGGCAAGAACTTGGTCAATTAGGACATCTACCTGCCAATGGTCAAGTTTGCTTACAACCAAACCGTACATGACACCACTAAGTAGACCCCCTCGAAGTAGTCTATGGATTTAATCTCGAGTTGCCCCTCGACCATGCCCTTGTACCTGAACCTACGTAAGAAGACCCTGACACCTTGGCCAGGGTATAATCCCTTTAACACATCTATGATAAGGTCACTCGGCACATTGATTAGGTTGCTAGAAGAATGCGTGAAAAGATCAAGGGTCGGTCAGCAAAACAATTTTAGCCGAAAGATTTGGTATGGCTATACCTTAGTAAGGAACAGTTCCCGAACAAAAGGAGAAATAAATTATCTACAAGAGTGGAAGGACCTTTTATAATCCCCCAAAAAATCAACGACGATACTTACAAGTTGGAACTACCTGAGGACTATGGGGTTTCTAATGCCTTCAACATCGCCAACCTTAATCCATATCACCCTGATGAAGAATTAAGCGAACACCATCTGGATTTGATCCCAAATCCAAAATAACCCGGAGGGAATGATGGGAATCAAGTTATGAGGCTCATGACCTGTAGTCAGGCTTGAGGACTAGAGGGGCTGACATGATGAATCCTTATGTTCCAACCAACCCCTGTCGAGCCTGAGTACCTTCTTGCTGAGTCACCTCTAATGCCATGCTGTATGACTACCTATTATTGTATGATATGTCGAGTTAATGATTACTCTTTGTTGCTGAGTCAACCAATTACTTGGCCTCTTCTTTGCCGAGAAGCTAAGAGAGAAAACCAGACTGACTAGGTCATCTCTACTTGGATAAGCCCATGCGTCTGTACTTCTTGTCCACATCTTCTAACGACTTTGCCAATGCTACATTGCCACGTGTACAGTATCACATGTAAAATCTATAGCACCAATGGTTATTTTTCTTATATATTCATTTTTACCCCCCTTTATAACATATATATTGCCCTCCTTAAGAAATGTCTTTTTTGTTTTTTCCCTTTTGGGTAAGTTGTCCTAGTTTGCGGGTATAAATATCCTTATACTTGTAGTTATAAGATATCAGATAATCTTCAATGCACTTTTAAGTACTTTCTTCCCTACGTAAATACTATTGTTTACTATCGGTATCACTCTTATCCTTTTCCTTAAGCAAGGTTAGGTGGCGAGTAACCTCATTAGACCAATTCATGCATCACATCGAATTGTGCCATGAGTCATCGAAAGTTCCATTGGTACATCATATTCTCTAGAGCTGTTAATAGGTTTTGCTTACTGTTTTCGTCCTTTGTTTTCACCCTTTCGTACCTTTCCCTATTGACTCTTTTCGAGCTTTCTGCAAGTTCGAACCCATTTCACGACTGGCCTTATCTATTTTTGGTCATGGTTCGCATCATTCTTCATATCCATAATCACCATATCATCCATTCTTCCAAATCCACATACCTCCATCTTAATGTATGCAAGCCATAACCGATGCTTTGTACATGCATCAAATTACATTCAATCCAACCAACTTTAGATCATTTTTTGCTATAGAACACAACTTATATGAACTCCAAAACCAGTACAACTTGTTTTCTTTAAAGCTAATTACACAAAAACTTTTAAAAATAGTATTTTTCACCAAACTTAAGGGCTAAAAAATTCCTAGAAATTATAAAAAATATTTTTTTTTTTGCCAAAAATTCTTGATAAGATTCAAACATGCAGAGTAAGGAAGTTCTAGAAAAATTTTAGTTTCAAAACAACAACAATAGAGTCATTCAAGTTGACTTTGAAAATTGCTAAATTTTATTCAATTTCTTAAGGAAGTACTAAATCCACTTAAAATTTTTACAAACTAATATTTTCATCGAAAAATATATGTAAAAATACTTTAAAATAATTTTTTTTCATAATTTTTGGACCTAATTTAATATTTTTAAGAAATATGAAAAAATCAAGTGAAAATCTTAGCTCACCGGCAATACTACCTTCATCATCCATCACCTCCTCTTTGTTAACACCACCTGATGCTATAACTACTACCAGGTGGTGATGGTGATTCACTTCCAGCACTTTTCCAAACGTATGTTCTCTAATTCTTCTTAATGAGTATAGTTTTGATTCTAAAATTTTCTAGAATTGTTTCTTCATGATCTATTTCATCTTATATTTTTTCTAAGCTCCCTAAAACTTGTTTAAAGTTATGGAGAAAAAGGGTGACAATTCCTAAGTTTGTAAGGTGAGACATGAATTTCTTTCTCCTAGTTTTGGCTTAAATACCCTAAATTTGAACATAAAGAAGTGTCTTTAGCCTTGATTCTTCAATCAACAGCTAGCTCCTTCAATTGCCACACCCAAATCCATTGCATGCTTGTTGGTTTCCATAATTTATTTTAATTTTTATGATTTTTCTCATTATTTTTCACCTAATTACACATTTTTTAAGTATTTTCAATATTTACGGATATATAATAATTATATATATATTTATTTACACCCGACGTACACTTAATATATTTATATATTATTTTATGTCATATTATACTTCTAGGGTGTAAATAATTATCTCTAAAGTTTGGTAATTTTTTTTTTGCTAAATCTCACGTTTACAGTAGGAAAATTATAATATAGTATAATTTAGTAAAATCATTTATTTTTAGTTATAATAATATTATTTTATTATATTTCTAAAATACGGACTTACCATGTGTCATCAACTAACTCTTATGATCCTTACGTAAATTATTACCCTATTTGATTAACTTTTATGTATGTCCTAAATTATTAACTCAAAATAACTACATTAAATTAAGGAGCTCACAATAATAGTATTGAGGAATTCGATAAGGATAAGATATACGAAATAAGTACTATTTTTTATTTTCTTATGGAGTTATAGAGTACTAAATTAACTAGTGAAAACAATAATGATTTAATTGGAAGATAAATATGTTTGAATTCTTTTAAATGAATTATTGTTATTGGTGATTTGAATAATAGATATATTATAATAGTTATGTTTTGTTGGAAAGTTAGAGTTAATTTTATGTCAGTTGTTCATATATGAGGACATTCTACTGATCTTTTAATGGATATTATTGTAGTTTTTTACGAATGTGTATTTTTTTGGGTATGTACATATAGTTAGGGATATAAAAAATCAAAGGTGTTTTGGGTGACTAATATTGAAGGTCCGTTGCATATATAAGAATAGTTGCAGAAATTGTAATATGAGGCTATAACCAAGTTATGAATCCTTTAGCCCTTAATGAATAACAAATTAAAGACTTACATCTTTGAAGTTATAGGCAAGTATAAGTAAAGAAAAATAAGATAGTGATATCTTTATGCTGTATTGAGGCAATTGGAATGATATTATTATGTAGTACTTATGCTCGGTTATAAGTGATGGATAATTATTAAATGGTACAATAGAAATGAAGTAAGATGGTTAGATAAACTATGGTTGAATATGTATCCAGATACTCTAAAATAGTAATAGTGAAATGAGTCATGATTGAGGGTGGAAATGGGAATTATAGCAAAAAGTTTGAAGAAGATTAGGATTTTCAATTAAACATCTCTTGGCTATCCCAAGATTGATTTGGATAAGACATAACCTGTTAGGAAGTGAATTTTATAAGACGGATTACCCACTCATATACTTATTATGGTTTGACGATAAGAAATAATAGTTTAGTATCGTGTTATAGAAAGAACTAAAGGAGATAAAAGATCTCAAGATGTAAAAAGGATTATGGAAAAAATTTCAAGGAAATGGTAGGTTATCGTTAAAATCATCAAACAATATGATATCTTAAGATAAGATAGATAAGCCTCTTAGACCGATCGATTGTTAAATTAAAGAGAGCGAAGTTTTTAATAGCAGGATTTCAAAATATTGAAGATTGGCTTATGGTACAATTATACTGAAGTTACTAATATGTGTAGGAGAAAATTTGAAAGCGAGGTAATTAAAATGAAGGATTGGATTACTTAACAAGTATTTTGTAGTAAGTTAGAACGGGATATATTTTTATAAGGGTATCCAAACAAATATGGTATAGAAACTGTTCCTTATTAAATTTGATCCAATTAAGTGCTATGAGTTGGAAAGTTATTGTTTTACCCCTAGTAATGAGGTGATGGTTAAGAAATGTTGACCAAAGATAGTCATTTAAGGATCTAAGCTTAAAGAAGTTAGAAGATAAGTAGTAAATTTCAATTAAGGACTCTCACTTGATTTTAGCTGACCAATAATAACTTTGAACAAAAGAAGGAAAAATCTAGTAACTTTAGCAAATAAATTTACTCTGCCTATATTTGGTTTGTATGTTGTGATAATAATGAAAGTATAAACTATTAGAACAAGGAGTATGTTATTTCCTTAGATATATCGTGCTCGACTTAAAAGAAAAATATTGTAAGGTAGGAGTCACAAATCTATAAGGGTATGACGATGGAATTGGTGAAAGTCATCATTGTTGAAAGAGTGGAAGACATGTTAGATGACAAAGGGAATTGTGCTAAAAGATGGAAGAATATATTATCATGATGACTACAGGATAATTTTGGAAGTTGAAGGTAAAATCACAACAAAGTTAATGATATACAAGTATTTAGATCCTTAATTTTAAGATAACAATTGACGTGTAAGTTGAACTCAGCTAGTTAGAATTCAACTTTTATGAATAAGAGAATTGGATGATAATCATAAAAATAATGTATAATTATTGTAGAATATATGTATATATAAATGGATGAAATGTAATTGCAATGTTGATATTAAGATATTCATTTCTTGCTAGTCAGGAGTTGGTGAATGGAAAAGAATTTAAGGTGATTAGGATTTCCATTACTTGTCAATTTAGAACTTATATTGGAGGAATGAAATTAACTCGAGAAGCTATAGATTATGATTAAAGCGGAATTTAAGAGAAAAGTTACTAAGGGTAAGTGATTAGAAGTTTATTGACATTTACAAGCAAGAAATTGAGAAAAGTATTAACTAGTACTGGATTTATTAGTAGTATATAAAAATTCAAATGTATTTCTAAAGATTTATTTAGTGTAATTTGATCTTGAAAAATTGAACTTTACGATTAAGTTAGCCAAGAATTGAACATATAGCTGAATTTTTGTATTAAGTATTGCAAATGGGACCTTAGAAAATAAAGGAGTTGCTTAAAAAAAAACTATTAAGTAAGAGATTGACATGTGCAAGTAATTCTTTGTGAAGGACATCTGTGCTTATTTGAAGAGGAAAAGATATAAGTTGCAATGGAGATGGGACGAGAAATAGAGTAAACTAGTCAAAACAAGTATCTTTAACTCTAAATTTGAGAATTATTTAATTAATTATAAAAAGTGACTATATTTTTCTAAAGTAACTTCAATTGAAAAGTTATCAATTTTGGATTAAGTTAGAGAAAGTCTCTATGCCTATGATATGATACAAATATTATGAATTCCTACGAAGTCTCTTAAATTAGCAATGTATTGGTTGTATTTGTAGAATTGGAGAATCGTATATATACTAACTATATGTATACATATATATATATATATATATATAAAATACTTCTTGTGATAAATATTGTTAGTACTTTGATTTACTTAACTAAAGAAGAATATGCAAAGTATTTATGGACGACATTGCTGAAATTAAGCAGCCATAAATAGTATGCTAGATTGAAGAAGTGTGACTTTTGGATAAGATAATATTTCTTTCCTTAAACGAGTTATCTTTGATGAAGGAATTCCCATGGATACTGAAAATGTTAAAGCAGTGTCGGAAGGGACATAACTATAAACACGACCAAAAAAGAAGATCCATTAAGGAAACCGAATGTACAAGAAAAGTATGAAACAACAATACACTTTTTATAAGCAGTTACAATAGATAATCCAATAGAGGAATGGCAAATTTGAGATGATCAAATTTCTCATTTGCTGAGTCTCTTGTCATATTAACCCCATAAGTGTATTTTGTCATATCAAGTCTTGTCTAGTAATAAGTTCTTGTCAATACCGCCTTTCTTAATGAATTCGTTGATTAAGAGTCATATTTATTCTTATTGAGTCGAGTCAAGTCGAGTTGATCTAAATTGCTAATCATCTCATTTAAATTTGAGATGGAGGAAAGTGAAGATTTGCTAAATTTACCTCTATTGACCCTATGCTAAGATATATGAAGAAACAAATGAAAAACTATAGCAACAGCATAGTTATTCTGAGTAGAAAGTTATGAATGAGAGAAAAGGTTGGTGGTATAAGGTAGACTAGAAAACCGTTGATGATTATAAGTAAAACTTAAGAATTAGAAAAGACGCGAAATGAAGAATAAACCAACAAGAGAATTTGTAAGGTTATGGGGTTAAGTCATAAGATAGTATAATACGACTAGAGTACTACAGTGATGGAATAAAACATTGTTGATATCAAAGTATGGAATTTAAAAGAAGAAAATGGGGGATTGAAGATTTGAAAGATAAACGAAAAAGTCAAATCAAAAGATAGCTCTAAAAATACAAAATAAAATGTCTCATTCTAGGGAAGATTTGAAATATAGTAGTTTTGAGGAAAAAACCATTTTTAAGGGGGTGAAATGTGAAACCCTACAAAAATTAATAATTAATTCACAATTGGTTGATTCAAAAAGTGGTTTGTAAAATTTAAGGTGATTAAGTAAATTATTTATTTATGCTTAAATTTTACGATGAAGTTAAAAATATTAATAAAAATGACCCCATACGTTTATAATTAAGAAAATAAAATAACTAAATATTAAATTATTAAGATATATGTATATTACTTATTATTTATTGAAAACATGTAAAACGAGTTTCAATAATTGACAAATTGTTAGAGATAATTTATATGTAATTATATGAATTAATAAGAAATAAAACGAAAAGTTTAGTACTTGAGACACACTTTAGAAATTATAAATTATATCAATATTCTTAGAATTAAGTAGAACCCTCACAATGAAGGTAATAAAAATTAAAAGAAATAACTGTATAGTTTTAATATCTTAAATTAAGCTTATTTATATACAATTTAGTTAGAATTATTAAGTTTATCAGGTCTAATCCCTCTAACATAGAGTTGTGTAATTTATATATAGCTTATAATAAATCTTTTAAAATCAACTGCGTGATCTTAATAATTAATATTAGTGAGTAAAATTATATATGAAATGTACATGAATAAGTCCCAAATAATTAATGGAACCTATCTATCTATATCATATATTTAAGAAAAGTGTATTTAGGGCCTTATTTTGTAACATTATACAAATGAAAAATTAGTTCTGAATAAGTCCAAATAATAATATAAGTCTCCAAAAAGTTATAATGAATAATAGTTGGATTTCAAAAATATGTTGAAATACAACCAATATAAATCGTAATGTAAAGTTTATTAAGTTAAATTTTAATTAGTATAGAAATAAAAATTTTAGATTAAGTGTATATGTCATGCCTCGAAGTGGTAGAGTCGTAACAGTCCCGCCGTGTAAACCATCCTAAGATAGAAGTTGGCCTTACAACCGCTATCGTAGACCTGATCCACACAAGGCGTCCACGACTAACCCGCTTTGAAGTAAACAGTTTGTAATTTAAATAAATCATGTACCTAAGAAAGTGAGGAAATATATATATACACTGTCATTCAATTATTGAAATTCAAGTTTATAATAATTCTCCATAACATATTTCCTAGTTGTACATTATTCAGAAATGAAAAGTAATAAAATATGTGTTGATTCTTCGATGTTTTTCTTCATTCTCCAGGATCCAGCAGTTGCTAGCTTCAGAGTAGTTGTTGCCGCTTCTTAGCCAGCACCTACACGATGTCTATAGGGATGTAAGCAAACACAGCTCAGTAAGTTAGGATATACCATAAACACAACAAGGTTTTCAATCAACTTATTAGGTGTAATGCATGTGCAAGCAAATGCCATCGTACAATGTTGTCCGGCCCGTCGTGAGATTAGAGAAATTGCGCCCGCTCTAATTCGAGTTGAGGAGTTGCCATTAATGCAACAGCTCACGACTAAACTCAGGCTTGTGTAATGGAGACCTCGCTTCTCCTGCGACTACCTTTGAACCATTGTCTTCACCTTCGCCGCGACCTCCTCTCCTGTCACTTAGTTCGACTAAGGATGAAGAAGGGACCATTTTGCAATCCTGCGCTATCTCTTTCGAAGGGGTCGGTATTTGGCCGGAGAGTCTTAAGTTCCCCTAACGGGTTACCATGCATGTTCGATTATGATTACTGGTCGTATATTTGATTAAGTCTAGTTTAGGGTGATCAATTGTTTTATACAAATCATACAATACATGCTAGAGCAACAAACAGAATCATAGTATCACCCATAATCAAGCACATGCACACATCCAACAATCTAACAAGCACAACCAAGCATAATCTCAAGCCTCCCAAAATACAGCATTGTATTTATCCCAACTTACCTCAACTCTTCGCTCACTCACTCGAGGTCTGACTTGCTCAGGCCATCGCCGATCATCCCTATAACACAAACGTGGTTTCAGTTTTTCATATAACTGTTATAGGTTTGTTTTATCCTATAATGCATATTGTTATGTGTTGTTTAGGGTTTAATATACTTAATTATTTAGGTCTTAAATCAATTTCTAAATTAGGTTTTAGTTTGATTTCTAAGTCCTAAACATGCTCGAATCCTAATGTGAAATTAATCACATTAAGCTTGAGTATTCAAATATCCTATTGGGTCTTAATTTAGTATTCTAAGCTATTCGGTACACGCTAGTTCTAATTAGGATATCGGATTTATCCCCGATGTGAGAAAATCTTACTTTTTATATAATTACCTAAAATTCAATCTTAATTCAGATTTAATATTATTTTGATTTTTACTCTAATATTATCTAAATAACCCTAATTTTTTAGATTTATTGATTTACAATTTCATATATTACTAATTTCTTATATTAATTACCTAATTTCCTGAATTAACCATACTTAATACTCCAAAGGTTAGGATTAGGGTTCCACATCAGAGATTAACATCTCTAAACATCTAATTACTATCTAAATCAGTAATTAATATCTTAATCACCTAATTAACCCCAAATTACCCAATTTTTCCATCATTTTAGGGCTAAAAATTAACTTAAAAATTTTAAAAATTAATTTAAAAAATGGCTTCATAGCATTGTTCTATATCATATGAGCGTCCTATAGAAAAAAATTAAGCTCCAAACTAAACTCCTAAGCCTATTTATTTTCCGTTCTAATCATGCTCGGTTTTGCACGATTTCTTAAGGACCCTATATTTTCAGACGTGATTAAACTAAATCACTATTTTTCCCTAAATCTACATATAATAAAACCTTGGAATAACAAGTTTCATAATTTTCTAAAACTATTTACTATTTTTACGAAATTACACAAGAATCGGGCTAGAAATCAAACTCACCACTCTGGGTAGCTCCGGCCACCGCCAGCCACCACTAGCCACTGTGGCCTTGTCGATCGGCCTGGGAGCTACCACCACCGTATGGTGTTGGTGGCCGTCCACTCCTAGCTGCCCGTCGGGTCTAGGTTCTCCTTTGTGGCCCTAATTGCACAGTTTTCCTTTTTTTTCCTTTGGTTTTTCTCTCAATTATCGCCTCTTTCTAATTTTCTCTGCTTTCTAACTGTCCAAATGAGCTTTTGAATTTTTTTTGCTATTTATAGAGCTTTAGTGTAATTATTGTGCATTAATTAGACATGACTTTACCCAATTTCCTTGACTTTTGGCTTTTGTGTTGTCTAATTTTAATTGGTTAATTTTTATTTTGTGGATTCTGACCTGCCACAACCTGATTTGGATCATTCTTGATTTTTTATGATTTTTCTTGATTTTTTCTTAATTAATGATGAATTTTCTTTAAGTATTTAGTATTATTTTAGCACATTTCGCGTATTTTAAGTAATTACGCGTATTTATACCTACATGTAAATTCATATATAGTACAAATAAATATTCCTAAATATTATTTAGGTTATTTTATAATTTTTAGTATACATATAATTTATCTCTAGCGATTTGTTAAGTATCGGAATGCATTTTACGCATTTTCAATAAATAACGAGCTATATACTTAAAATTTGAAAATTGTGTAGTCTTCTATTTTATTACTTATTTTCTTAAATTCAAACTTACAGGATCAGTTTACTAATATTTCGAGCTTTACTTTATAATTTAGGCTCGATTCGGTTTTTCAACCGATCTAAACTTCGGATTGCTAGTTTTGGGGCTTACAGTATAATATAATATTCTACTATTTTTTAAATATATTATGAAACTTTATAAATAACAAATCAAGATAAAATTACAGTAAAAAGATCTTATAAAATTAGACCTAGAAAAAAAAAAGAGATAATTACTATCAACTTTATTTTGGTTTTCTTTAATTTAACCTATACAAAGCATAATCCTTTTAATATAATTTACTTGATATAAAATTAAGGAAAAGAATTTTTTAAAAATGTTTAGGAAAAAAAATTTAGAGTCGTCAACCAGTAAAATTGGTAAAAATAGTCAAAGCCACTAGTTTATGGGATATTCTAAAAAAATTAATTTTTTAGAAAGCTTAACTAGAAAATCAAGATTTAAGAACTAACTTATTAAGACTAAGTCACTATGTAAAAAAATAAAAATATTAATGAGCTTTTATTTTTTATAATTTTTCTAAATATGCTAAAATATGAAACAATATACAAAAATGCAATTAAAATGAATTTTTAATCATTTTTATTACGAATTTTCAATTAAAACAAAATAAAAAGTTTTCATTTTTTTATGATTGCCTCAAAGATGCCAATGTACCCTCTGGTCAAGATTAAACTAATGTAATTCTGTTTTTTTAGAACAGATTTAGTGGGGTGATTTTTTTAATTTGAAAATTGAGTTAGGTTTACATTTTTTAACCGATTTATTTTTAGTAAGAAAAATCTTAAAGAAAAGCCTAATTTTTATTTCTAATTTAGAAAAAGTAGAGACTTAAGATTTTTTTTTATTTTTTGAAAAAATTGCTACGTGAGAAAACTTAAAAAAAAAATCTTAAAACACTTAAATGAGAAAAAATAAATAAATAAAATATGTAAGTTTTATGAAGTTATGCTAATATGCAATTATCTTGAAAAAGCGTGCCATTTTATGGAAAAAAGTGCAATTACTATTAATAATATGCCTAACCATGAAAATAATATTTGAATCAGAGAAATATGTTTAAACTATGGAAAAGATTGCTAAACAATAGATAAAATACCTATACTATGGAAAAGATGCTTAAGTTACTGAAATGATATCTGAATTATAAGTAAGACGCCTAACCATGGAAAAAAAATACCTAAACCATAGAAAATATGCTAATTAATTTTTTTTATTTTTTGAAAAACTACTAAGTAAAAAAATGATTTTTCTAAAAATCCATAAACTACCAACTTTATTTAAAAATATAGATTTAATAAAAAAATTCAAATTTAAACAAAAGATGCAAATTTCCTATAGAAGTGCAATTTCTAACTAAAATATTGAATTTTATTAAAATATATAATTTTGATTAAAAGTATGCAACTTTATGCTAAAACATGTAATTTATGTGGCAAATGCAAAAAGCATAAATTAATAGGTATTGACATAAAGACCTATGAAGACTCAGATTAGTGATAATTTTATACAAAATCCCAATCGTGTAAAACAATATAGTACTTTAATATACCTATATAATAAAACTAACAAACTAACAAAAAATAAATAAATCATATAATTAAAAAAATTAAAATTATCACTAAAATAAATCCTACATAAAAATAAACTAAAGTTAGTGTGGGTTTTTAATAAAATAAATTATCTAAACCAAAATAAGAAAAATAAATAAAACAAAAGGAAAAAAAAAACAAATAAATATAACTATACTAGAAAAAGGAAAACCCACTTATACTCTACAATGCGGGTCAGATTAGGGAGAAAACTTACGTGGATTGTGTTGTTATTTTGTTTTATGTGGAATTGCTATTTGTTAAGGCTGGTAATCATATAGCTGCTGATCGCGTAGAGTTGCTGCTATACATACATGTATTGTCATGGAGTTGTATGTGATCAGAAGTGTATACATAAGGCTTAATCTGATTACTTAGAGTATACGTGATTAGGAGTGTGATTGTGCACGTGGAATAGTGTGTAGGAGCGATCGTATTGCTGTATGTGGGATTAGTAATCATGCAAGTGAGATTTTATTTACTACGATTGTAGTGTGACAGTGCTATGTGAGAGTAAAGGATTTGGGTTGTGTTGTGCGAGAGTCAGAAGCGATTATATGTGTGAAATTGTGATTTTTTTTATAACTAAAGTCCTCTATTTATAAATGAGTAATTTTGAATCTTTTGGATTTTTTTAATGAGGATTCAATCTTGATAAATCTAATATTTATAAGATACGATAATAACTCGATTTAGATTTGTTAGTTTTCCTTAATCATTCCTTCAAGATTTAATCTAATCCACTCTAAAGTTCTAAAAACTCCACGTTCTATTTGGGATTTCTATCTTGGACTCGGATTAGTCTAACTTGTTTTAAATTGACCATAACCTTTTAATATAGCCCAAAATACACACACTAACCAATTTAATAAATCTTAAGTCTATTTTAATTAACCCAATATAAATTGGATAAAAAATCTGCTTTATATTAAATTGGAATATTTTAAAAAATATTTTTTCTATTGAAGCTCAATTATTTAAAGACTTGGAATTTATTAAATCACATGTACATCTTCAACTATTATCTGATTCAACTTTAAATTGACTAACTAACTTAAATCAACTTAAACGCTTTTGACACTTTGTGTTTTTTTTTATTAATTTTTAATTTTTTTAAATATTTTAATTTTTCAAAAATAATTAATTTTTTTTAAAACCTAGCCTAAAAAATAAAAAAGAAAAGAATCCTAAAATAAAGAATGGTAAAAATGAAGTGTTTATAACTGCTTCTTTTTATAGTGAAATTTATAAAAACTTTACTACAAAAACAAAAAGACGTTCCCATTTTTGCCAGGTTGTAACTTGAATTGACAATGTGAGATTAAAAAGAGTCTTCTCATCTTGAAAGGGCCGGATAAAGAACTTTAAATGTTAGACAAATAGAGCCTTAACTTGAAAGGTTGAGTATCCTTAAGAGGATAAATCTAAATCTCTTTAAGGATCTATTGCTAAAAAAGATAGATCTTCAAGGGCAAGATAGGATGATATTTTATTAGAGACAATATAGGATATTGCTTTTATAAGCAGGAAATCTAATAAATGACTAGACGGTGCTCCATTGAGTAAGTAATCCAACTAAGGACATGATGGTGCTTTAATGAGCAAGAGATCCAAAAAAGGATAGGACAACGCTTTTTTGAGCAAGCGATCCTAAAAGGACTTTAATGAGCTTTCACAAATTAATCTAAACTTAATCGTAGGGAATTCTAATGTAGATAAGATCCTAACTCGACAGGTCAGGGTAAAAAAAAAAAAAAAAAACTCAGTACTGAAAAATGGGTATTCTCAAAATAATAATTGGCTTCTTGAAAGGATAAATCTTTCAAAGAAAACAACTTAACAAAAGGGTTTGAATGAGTGATTAATGCTTCTAATCCCTAGGATAACTAACGTTCCTTAATGTAGGATGGCAAAAGTTCCTATAGTAAAACTTTTTGAACTTTGAACAAATGATAACTAAAGTTTCCAAAATTCTTAGGATAGCCTAAGCTCTTGGTATGATAACAAAAGGCTTATGAATAATCAAACTTTTGGACTAAGAATGACGAAGACTCCTAAATTTTCTTTTCATAGGATAGCCAAAGTTCTTGAATTACCTAAATTAAGGATAACCAAGGTTCCTTAAATTTTCTTACCATAGAATAACCGAGGTTCTTAAATCTTCTCATGCCATAGAATAGGCAAAGTTCCTAAATCAACTTAACTAAGGATGACTACGACTCTTGAATTATAAGATAACTGAACTTCCTAAATTTAAGGATAACTAAAGTTCCTAAAATGTTACAAGATGATCAAAGCTTCCTAAGGATAACTAAGATTTCTGAAACATAAGATAACCAAAGTTCTTAAGGAAGGATAGCTAAGGCTCCTAGATTATAAGATAATTAAAGTTCCTAAGGAAGGATAACTAAGGTTCTTGAGATTTTATGAGATGATCAAAGCTCCTTATGGATAGCTAAGATTCTTGAATAAGATTATCAAAGCTCCTAAGATAAGGATGACTAAGGTTCTTAGGTCATAAGATGATTAAAGCTTCTAAAGGATGGCTAAGATTCCTAAATAAGATAACCGAAGTTCCTAAGATAAGGATAACTAAGGCTCCTAGATTATAAGATAACCAAAGTTCCTATGAAAGGATAGCTAATGTTCCCATTAAGATAATTGAAGTTCCTAAGATAGGATAACCAAGGCTCATATTAAGATGACCAAAGTTCCGAAAGGATAACTAAGGCTCTTGAATTATAAGATAGTCGAAGCTCCGTAAGGATGGCTAAGATTCTTGAATAGGATGATCGAAGTTCTTAAGATAAGGATGATTAAGGCTCCTAAAATTTCTTTGAGGGATTACAAAAGTTCCTAACTTGAAGATGACAAAAATTCACATTGCAAATTCTCAAAAGTTTCACTTTTTTAAAACTCGAAGGAAGAACTATGTCCTTTTATCGACAAAAAAATTGTTCTTTTTTTTTTGTTAACAATTAAGCAAATTATACTGACTATGAATGTTACAGATAAGCGGTATGTACGTTCTTTTAGCCCATTGGCTCTTCATCATCTTGAATTGCTTATCCGCTACAATGAGGGAATAGGGAAAAAACTTCAACTGAACACTTTGTTCTTCTTGCCATAAATAATTCCCTTTTGATTTCTACAGCAAAAGGCTTCTTAGACCCCTAGGGCATGCTTAACTTTTGCTTCATAAGTTTCATAATAGGGAAAATATCTCAATTATTTGAATAGTTTAGTCCAAGGGGACTTCCTAACACTCTCAGATAGCTTGTTTTCACCCCTGACTACGATTCTAAAAATTATGGTTAGTCTTGTAAGTGATACACTTTGATTGATCTGATTGGTCTTTTTCTCAAGGTTGTAATATAGGCTTTTGTTCATTGGCTTAAATAAAATGGGATGTCAATGTGTTAGCTAATTTTGAAAAAAAATTAACAGCTTAACCTAGGTTTAGAAGTCAAGAACCTTAATGGGAAAAGATAAGATGGGATTGCCTCAGTTTCACAAGCAATAATTGCTTAAGATAAGTTAGTTTCTTCAGTTAAAAGAGTTTCATTAAAGGTGGTATAGTGGGTAGGACCATTGAATTAGAGTTTCGTTCCTTTTGGATTAGAATCTCTTATTCAAGTTTATGCTTTGAAGGATATTGGGGGAACACTTAAGTCCTTAATTTTGGAATTCATGGGTCTAGCTTTTCTAAGGTATTCCAACCCTAGGCCCTTTAAAAGCTTTTGAGCTGTCCTTTGGGATGTGATCACTTTGCTTTTATTTTCTTCTTTTTTCCTTTTTCTTTTTTTGCCTTTTTCTTTCCTTTTTTCCATTTTTTTCCTAAGGTGATCGCCCTCCACGTATATGAGTTTCCACTTAAGGAAATTAACAGGCTCTAAAACCATGAGTTCAAAGTGTATAAACCCAATGAAGTGAGGTATAGCTTTAGGGGAATGTTTGAGAAAAATCAATGGCCTTACGATGTTTGAATGAGTATATGAATTTGAGTGAAGTGTACGGCTTGAAATTCTTTTTCATTCTAAAGAAATTGAGTTATTTATGACAATTATTGCTTGTGAATCGACACAACTGAAGCAAGCACAAGTTAGCATATTCCTTTTCATTGATACCCTTAACCTTCTAATTGCCTTAGT
Organism: Lumnitzera racemosa; assembly: GCA_024138005.1. Taxonomy (NCBI): domain Eukaryota; kingdom Viridiplantae; phylum Streptophyta; class Magnoliopsida; order Myrtales; family Combretaceae; genus Lumnitzera; species Lumnitzera racemosa. Next base: position 104,456,167 of record JAMXBC010000004.1, read on the forward strand.
ATGGGATTATTCTTAACAGGGTTAATTTTTAAAATCTCTAAAAGGCTCAAATGAGCTTACAAGAGGTAATTATGTTTAGGGTAATGAAATGAATACCTATCATCCTTTCAAACTACATATCACATGCAAGATAAACCTCCTTTAAGGAATTAGTCTTATCTTCACTTCCATGTCTCTATGCTTTTATGAATGTTTTACGATTAGTATTTAGGATTATGGCTTGCCCTTATCATTCTAAACCCTTCAAATAATAAGATACTTTCATTAGTTTAAGGACGAGACATTTTATGTTTATTTGTCCTCATATGCCTTAGTCACATTGGATAAGACTGAATACTTTGTGATGCCCCAATAGGTTACATGTTTCTCTACCTTTAAAAAATTTCCCTTTAAACTCAATTCATCGGGTCCTTTTATTGCCCTCCAACCCAAGCTCATTCATAGTGGAGACAAACTTTGTATTTAGTTTTAGGGTTAGAACGGATGGGCAAGTTTTTATGGATTGAGTGTTTAGGACTTTCTAGGCTTAGAGAGGATTAGTGTAAATGGACAAAGCTTTGCGTAAAGTTAATCGGCCATGTGTTTAGTTTTTTTTTTTTTTTTTTTCTCACGCTCAAAGTGGGTTGAAATAGATGAGAAGATCTGTGGTTTATATTTATGCTTTTGTGTCTAAGGCTTTTGAAAAGGTCTAATAATGGGCTTCTCTTCAAAGATTATGTTTGGCTTAGGCTTTTCTTAAGGATGGGCTATATCTCTACTGTTTTCATTTATCAATTTTCAATTTACTTTCCTCTTTTGCCCCACTTTAGGCTCAAAGCAAGTGATCACTAAGATTAGGTTTAGGCTAGAATCATCGTTGTTATCAGTCATCTTATTTTAGAACAAATGACTATAGGCTTTAAAAAATGAGCTTAATCGCTTAAAAGCAAAAACCCAAATCTTGTAAACTCCTTACTTGTTAGTAGATTTTTCTTTTGAAATCTTGATGATATTTTTTTTTTGAAAAATTTATTCTAAAAACATTCTAAAGAACTTAATTTACAAAAAAAAAAGTATGTCACAAACCGAATCACCAGTTTCTCCCTAATTTATCGAATGAATTAGAAAGTTAAAAGGTCAATGGGAATGAGTGACTATCTTACAAGATTAATGACCAAAGTTAATGACTTATTTATAACTAAAAATTCTTATTTTTTAAATGAAAAACTCTCGAAGGCCCTAAATGATGCTAAAGAGAACCTATGCTATAGATGATTAGATTATTAACACTGTCTAAAGAAAAGAAAGCTAGAAGTGACATGATAAAGGACGATAAAGCTTCAAACGAAACAACTGGTAATTAAAGGGTTATAATTTCACAAAAGGAGTATCTAATGTTACAAAAAAGATTATTAGGAGATATTGTGGGGATGACATTTACAAGTTGAAAGATTTTTTATTTATTCTTTTTTAATTTACATAAAAGTATGTTATTGTACAAAAATTTTCAATAGAAATAAACAACATCAAACAATAGAGTAATGTCAAGCTTGAATTTTTGGTTTCTTTCATTTAATTTGATTTCCCATTTTTTTTATTAATATTAAACCATAACCCATTTAATATTAATCCTCGACTATAGAAATTAAGAAATTCTGGTTTATTATTAAAAAAAAATTTAGAGTCGTCACCCAACCAGAATCAGAAAAAGGAGAAACTGTAATTAATTGGGTGGATTGACTACGATTTAGCTACCAGTCTTTGATTTAATTGATTCAGTTCATTTAAACAACATATAGAGGGGGGAGGGGGTTTCCCAACTCCTGAGTAATGAAAAAACTCTCTAAGACATTATAATCTTCTTGTAAAAAGTTTCCTTTTGTTAATTTTTATTTCTAAAAATAATTTTCTATGTGAGGTTTTCTAAAAATAACCTAAGCCTAAAGAAATCCTAAGCTAATATATGTATATATATATATATTCATACCTATATTTCTATTATTAACAACTATCTATCTAAATAAATTAATAAAATCATATACTACTAAAACTCCTAAAACTAATATATTCATATATATATATACTATGTTAAATAACAAGGGAACTAATAATATAATGATAATAATAAATAAATAAATAATTGAAAAGAAACCGAATTAGACTTAAGCTGCCCGGCGAAAACAGTGGCATACGGCAATGGCTTGTGTGGGCATGAAATCATCTGTGCAGTGTGCAACTTGTGTTACAGCAATAGGCATTCCACTGTTGGTGATGACAATGGGTCGACTGCGTGTCGTGTGTCTGTGTCCGTCAGTGTTGTGAGCAAAGGAAGCGGCGTGCTGCTCAGGCGAGTTAGAGTTGCGTATCCAACGTGGTGTAGCAACGGCGTGATCGCGTCGCGTCCGTGATAAGGGATGGTTGGATCGTGACTTTCGTGCGTAGGAGTGTAGTGCTTGGGCATACGAAGTCAATGAGTAACTGTGTGCAGTCATGTGTGTTTTGTCGCTAGTCGTGGATGGGAATTAGGTATGGCGTGTGTCCAGAAGCTATGCTTGTTAGGGGTGCGTCGTCGTGGCTGCTGTCAATTGGGTGAGCATGGCGTGCACTGTTGCTGGACGTGCTGCCATGTTCGTGTGTGTGGTGAAGTGCTGCAGCAGTGATGTAGCGTATGGATGTGCAGTTCGGTAGATGGTGTGAGAGCTGTAGTGGAAGTTTGCACTCGCGACAGCGAAGTTGTGTGTGTCAAGAGGACGTTAGCTCTGCAGATTGGTCTGGAAATGGAGGGTAGGGTAAAGTCTTCGTGCAACAACGTGGATGGCGTCTTGCGTGTCGCTGCTATAGGCTTATGTGAACTAGAATTTAAGGCCGTGAGCAGAAGGAATTGGCTTGTGTTTGGACTCGGTTTATGTGATGGAGCGTGGAACCATAGCAATTTCGGTATTAGACTATCGTGTACAGTGGCTGTCCAAAGAATTTCAATCCTCCTAAGAGTGTGTGTTGAAGTTTGGAGAGGGTAAGATGATGGAAGGGGTAAGAGTTTGGTAAGCAAGGAATCAGTCCAATTTATGCTGTTATACGCGAGGGGTTTAGTGAATTGTGGATTGGTTTCCTTTTTCCGATCCATCTTCCTTTTTTATGACACGCAATCAATATATATATAGCACCCAAAACAAACCCTTAGATTATATCTAATCGTATCTATTATATTGATCTTGATCCAATTTGATAAAGATCAAATTAGATTTAAATTATTTATATCAATTTAAATTTAATTTGATAAAAATCAAATTAGAAATTAGATTTAAATATTTTATAACGGTTTAAATCCGATTTGATGCAAATCAAATTAGGTTTGAATTTCACGAAAGATTAAAAGATTTGATCATATTAGATTTGAATCATGTTCACTCAACCGATTTTCACAAAATCAAAGATAGAAAAATAAAAAGCATATAAGTGTTTAGCGAGATTTGAATTTATAACCTTAAGTTAATCTAATGCTCATACTTTAATGCTTATCCGTTGGCCTGTGATTTGACATTTAGTACAATTAAATTGTATTATTTGAACCGAACTAAAACTAAAATGATTAACCCCTAAAACATTTTCTAAAAATCTAAAAAAAATCTTTTATAATAATAATAATAATAATTTTTTCTTTTTCCATTTTTTTTATATTTTTATCATTTTTTCAATTTTTTATTATTATTATTATTTTTTATTTTGGAATTAGAACCCCATTAAAAAACAAAAATTAGAAATACAATAGGGAAAAATTAAGTGTCTACAAGTAAGAAAAATGAACAAATAATTAACATACAATAGAAGGGCATACATGCACATACTAGGTTAGCAACTAGATAATAACGCAATAATTTATTATTAAGAAAAAGTTCAAGCCATGATCTTACCAGAACCCCATTATCACATTGATCACCTCTAATTAGAGCTTCCAAGTCTTACAATTTAAATTCCTATATTTTATCATTTATTCAATTAAATAGGTAAGTATACCTATCGTTTATTAGTACAGATAGGTATAGGGTCATCTTCAATAAGAAAAGGATTCAAACACTAGTACCAATTATTTTTTTCCTATTAACTAGCGATCGAATGATTTAATGAAGTACTTTAAATGATCTTTACAACTAAACTACACTAATTCTAAAATTACACTAAGAAAATACAACAGACAGAATTATAACACAAAAACAACAAATTACAAAGTAGGTTTACTTCATCATATTAACATGGCTTATGAACTATCCATCCTAATAAGTATTTATTTGCAAGAATTCTCTACTCATAAGTATTAGAAAATAAGATCAATTTAGTGGAATCGTTTCTCAATGTATTCCATTGAAATTTGTTGCAAGATTGTGTCATGCACTACACTATCTGAACTTGGATGAAGTTTTAATCACTAAAAATAAGTAATTATTAGGAATAATACCAATTCATAATACATTCATGTTAAAATGACTTCGCAAACCCTATTTTTATCACTCATACATGGTAGAAACAGAGCCAATATAGAGAAATAAGAAAAAGAAAGTAAAACACAACATAAAAGAAGAGAAAAGAATAACCCCCCCCCCCCCCCCCCCCCCCTTTTTAATTTCTTGAAGGATTCTAATACACAATATACAATACTGGATTCTTCAAGATTTTCTTAAAATTAGTGAAGAATGTTACACAAAAAACTCTCTTTCAGGAATACCACCTACACAATATGTAAAACTTAATGGTCTTCACTCTGATGATCTATTATGTTTCTTGATGGTGTTTTTTTTCTAATATTATCTTCTTTCGATCTGGTGGTTTTTCTTCCAAAAGCCGCGGTATATTTATAGTCTTCCCGTCAAAGGACTTGAATATACTACTTTAAGACACCACCTGATGTTAAAACATTTTCCATATACTAGTTCTTGTGAAAAAGTTGAAGAAAAACAGTTGTGTTTACTCCTATTACGCTCGTAACTCTAGGCACGATCGTCTCAAAAAATAAGATTCTATACCAATCTCAACCATGATAGTGCACATGAACTCCTTGTCGCTTCATTACAAGTCATTATGCCTGTTATTGAGGGCACGACCACTCTCTTGCTATACAGTCATAACTATGATTGATAAGGGGATCATCAGTGCTTCCTCAATCATGCCTGTGATAAAGAACGTGATCAGTGCTAGCTAATGCAATCTTTCTTCATCACGCCTGTGATTGAATAAATCTTGATTCTACTTCAAAGTTTTCTTCTCTTCATGGTCGTGATAGCCTTAATAGTCATTATTCTTGTGTAAATTTCATCCTCTTGCTTGTGATTTATTTGAAATTAATAAATTACACAATTAAGTATAAAAAATTTGAGAATTGAATCACAATTATGAACGATCTATGCCTAAATTTACCATGAAAGTATAAAGTAATTTACACTTATCACACATTTATTTGATTACCAATAGCCTAGACCCCAATGAATTGCATGAAAAATTATATAAGTAGAACTATGGTACACTAAGTTATAAGGAAATATACTTTACATATAAAAGGATAAAAATATTATACAACTATTATATCATAGAAAATAATCGAACATGTCACACTAGCATTCATTCTTTAGCCTATAAAAAACTCAATGGGTTTTATTTTGACCATATATTACACGACCTTTTACCCATAACAAAAAAAAAAACAAAAGAAACTATGATACAGAAAACATACATTACAAGATAATATTTGAACATAATACAAAGGAAAAACTAATATATATACGTAAAAACCGTATAGACAAATAAAAATACAGAGAAAAACTGATGTAATATGCCATACGCGCATGTATTACAATAGGGATCGGCAATTAATAAAGTATAAGAACAAAAATATTATAAACCCATGGTTGAGATTCCTAACATTTATATGTAAGTGCATGAATTTCTAAAATAAAATTATGAAAAAATGAGGCTCGTAGACACTTATATATATACATGCATTGATTTATTTAATTTTTTTTTTCAAAATAAAAGGCCAATTGGCAGTAAGTTATAATAATAATTTCTAAGCTCCCATAATTTTTAAAAAAATTACTAATCTTCTTTTTTATTAAAAAAAAAATAATATAAGAAGATAGGATGTATGAGTGTTAGGCTTTATAGCCTCAAGCATTCCCGAAGGAAACACCTAATAGGTTATATCAAAGTATGAGTGGACTTATTTATCATCATTAAGAGGGGGCAAAGACCCCAACGACCTAAGGGTTACACAATGACGGCCCGTTCTAAATTCATAAAGTAGCCTGAGTCTAACTACAAATAAGCACACTATGATAAGAAAAAAATCAAACCCCTTAAAAACCCCAAAAGGCTCGACCCATTGGGCTAACTTCTCTCTTTACATGGCATGCATCTTTAACACTCAATTAGTACAACTTTACTATAATATATACATTAAATAAAAGAAAAATAAGGAAAAAAAAAAGAGCCTATCAATAAACTTTTAATTTTCACATGGTTAGCTCATCAGGTGTGTGAAGTCGCTAATTCTATCGAGCCCTATTTTGATTTTCCTTAATTTAATCTATACTAAGGCTAACCCTCTTAATATAAGTTATTCGACATAAAATTAAGAAAAAAAATTTCTTTAAAATATATTTAGGAAAAATAATTTAGAGTCGTTAACTAGTAAAACTGGTAAAGCTACTAATTTACGAATATTCGAAAAAAATTAATTTTTCTAGAAAATTTAACCAAAAAATTGAGATTCGGGGACTAACTTATTAAGATCAAGTCACCATGTAAAAAATTAAAAAATTAATAGGATTTTATTTTTTATAATTTTTCTAAAGATGCTAAAATATGCAATGATATACAAAAATGCAATTAAAATGAATTTTTAATAATTTTTATTACGAATTTAAGAAAGAAAAGAAAAGAAAAAGTTTTCATTCATGATTAGCCCTGAAGTGCCTATGTACCTGCTAGTCAAGATCAAACCAATTTAGTTCTATTTTTTTAGAAAATATTTAGTAGGTTGATTATTTTTAATTTGAAATTTGAGTTAAGTTTATATTGTTTAATCAATTTATTTTTATTAAAAAAATCCTTAATAAAAAACTAATTTTTATTCATAATTTTAAAAAAACTAAAGAATTAATTTTTTAAAAGACTCCAAGTTGATTTTTTTATTTTTAGAAAAAATGTTACACGATAAAACTTAAAAAAAAAATCCTAAAACACCTAAATGAGAAAAAAAATGCAAGTTTATAAAATTATGCTAATATGCAATTATCATAAAAAACGTACCGTTTTATGAAAAAAATGTAATTACTATTGACAATATGTCTAACCATAAAAAAGATATATGAATCATAGAAAATATGCCTAACTATAGAAAAGATAGCTAAATAATAGATAAGAAGTCCATACTATGGAGAAAATATCTAAACTACGAAAAAAATATATAAACTATAAATAAGATATTTAAACCATAAAAAAGATATCTAAACCATAGAAAAGATAGCAATTAATTTTTTTTTATTGTATAAAAATAACCTAATGACAAAATGATTTTTTTCTAAAAATCCCTAAAGTACTGACTTTATTTAAAAATGTAAGTTTAATGAAAAAATTCGAATTTAAATAAAAGATGCAAATTTCCTATAGAAGTGTAATTTCTAACAAAAATATTGAATTTTATTAAAATATGCAATTTTGACTAAAAGTATGCAACTTAATGCTTAAAGATGCAATTTATGTGAAAGTACAAAAGGCATGAATTAATACCTATTGGCATAAAGACCTGTAAAGACTCAAATTAGTAATAATTCTACACAAAATCCTAATTGTGTAAAATCAATATAACACTTTAATATACCTATATAATAAAGCTAAGCAAAATAACAACAAATAAATAAATCATATAATTTAAAAAAAAAAACTAAAACTATCACTAAAATAAAACCTACATAAAAATAAACTAAAGTTGGTGTAGGTTATTAATTAAATAAATTATCTAAACCAAAATAAGAAAAACAAATAAAACAAGAAAGAAAAAAAAATATAACTATACTAGAAAAAGTATACTCTACAATTCAGGTCGGATTAGGGAGAAAACTTATGTAGATTACATTGTTGTTTTGTTTTGTATGGAATTGTTATTCATCCGGGCCACTGATCATGTAGTTACTAATCTCGTGGAGTTACTACTACACATATATGTGCTACCATAGAGCTATATGTGATAAGAAGTGTATGCGTAGGACTAGATCGGATTGTGTGGAGTGTATATGATTAAGAGTGTGAACCGTGCACATGGAATTGTATGTGGAGTGATCATGTAAGGGCATGGATGTGTTGTTGTATGTATGATTAGGAATCGTGCAAGTGGGATTCTGTTTGCTATGATTATGATGTGACAGTAGTATGTGAGAGCGAAGGGTTTGGGTTGTGTGGTGTGAAAGTCAGAAGTGATTATATGTATGGAATTGTGATTTTTTTACAACTAAAGTCATCTATTTACAAATGAGAAATTTTGAATCTTTTAGATTTTTTGAATGAGGATTCCATCTTGATAAATCTAATATTCATAGAATACGATAATACCCAATTTAGATTTGTTAGTTTTCCCTAATCGTTCCTTGAAGATTTAATACAATCAACTCTAAAGTTCTAGAAACCCTACATTTTATTTGGCCCTGATTAGTCCAACTTATTTTAAATTAACTACAACCTTTTAATATATCGTAAAATATATACGTAACTCATTTAATAAATCTCGAGTCTATTTTAATTAGCCCAATATAAATTGGATAAAAAATATTTTTTTTTCTAATGAAGCTTAATTATTTAAAGATTCGAAATTTATTAAATTGTATGTACATCTTCGACTATTGTCTAATCCAATCCTAAATTGACTGATTTACTTAACTTGACTCGAACACTTTTGATACTTTTTATTTTTTAATTTTTTTTTTCAATTTTTTAATTTTTCAAAAATAATTAATTATTTTTTAAAACCTAGCCTAAAAAATAAAAAAGAAAAGAATTCTAAAATAAAGAGTGGCAAGAATAAGGTATCTATAGTTAGTATTATCTCAATGAAGGCGGTGAAATGTTGCTATATATATATATATGCCTTTAGCCATATAGGGGGAGAAAAAAAAGAGAAAGGGAGGAAGGAATAAAAAGAGGGGAAATGAGAGATCAGGCGAGAAAGAGAGGAAGAAAGAGGGAAAGGAAACGAGAAGACGAGAGAGAGAAAGAAGAAGAATAAAAAAAAAGAGAGATTAAAAGATTTAAATTTTTCGGTGTCCAATAACTTTAGGTAATTTTGTTTCCATAATTATAAATATTATTTCTTTTAGTTAATATATAATAGCCATCGAAAAGGTATATCAATAATCACATTATTCTCCTAAATAATAGATTAGTTTCTTATTCAATTATTCATTAGTTTCTAAATTAATTTTTGTTTTAGCTTATGATTATTGTTTTTATTTATAAATCTTAAGAATTCTTCTCAAACTAATATTTGAAATTTATTTAACTATACATAGGTATTATAAATCTCTGTTTTAGTTTATAACTAGTATTTTAGTCAATATAGTATATTATATTTCTAATTTAACTACTGAATTAACTCTCGATATAACTCACATTTTTTGCATAATTTCTTAAATTTACCTTTCAAATCAGATTTATAATATTCTCCTATTATTATAATATTATCAATTTAACTTAATATTTTTCACTTATTTAATCTTCTTATTATTACTTAATTTACACATAAATTATATATCTAACCTCTTAAATACTATAATTAACATCTTTCATCATCAACTAATATTTCAAGACATCCACTTACACCCTAAATTAGAATTTAAACCCAATTAACCTTAAATCATAAAATTAACTTAATTATTCATTTTTACCCATTATTCATTTGTTATTATTACCTAATATACAAAATACACTCAATTAAAACACAAAACTCCACAAATATCATATTATATCAGAAATTAATATCTTAAGATACTTATTTACATATTAAACCAGAATTTCCATCAAATTATCATTACACCACTACATTAAGCCCATAAATTACCTTTTATGCATAATTTTAGAGCCTAAAAATTAATTAAAAATTTAGAAAATTAAATTAAAAAAAAATCTTCATAGTACTGTAATATATTTCATAAAAAGCCTACAAAAAAATTTTGAAGTCAAAATTATACTATTAAGGTCATTTAAATAATATCGAAAACCAGTTTGGATGTAGGAATTTTTTAAGCATGATATAGTTTAAGACCCAATTTTAACAAAAAAAAAATATTTTTCCTAAAAACTACATACAAAAATATCTCAAAATACTAAATTTCATCGTTTTCTAAATTAAATTGATAATTTTAATAAATTCAACAAAATCGGAATAAAATTGAGACTCACTAGCATTACTTACTCTTACCACCGTAGTCTTTATTGGCCAATCTAGGCGTTGCCTTCACCGTCAAGTGGTGGTAGCCATCAACTCCAAAGTTGTCATCGAGTGTTGGTTCCTTCTCAATGCCTTCTTTGCATTATATTTTGTTATTTTTTTTAAAAAAAATATTCTCTCATCTCTTCTTTTTTCCCCCTTAATTTTTCTAAATGAGTTCTAGAAAAGGTTTGTTGAATTTATAATATGATTTAGGGTTTTCTTTAATTTTCTTTGTGCCAAGTGTCCTTATCCCTTCCCTTTTTCACATTCTAAATGTCTACTTCTTATTTGTTGATTTTTTTTCTCTTTTATTTTCAACTTGACATGCTTCATTTCTAGACTTCTTTACATTTTCCCTTAATTTTCTTAATTTTTCTTTATTTTTAAGAATTTTCTTTAATTAATCAATATTATTTTAGCATATTTTAGGTATTTTAAGTAATTTCATATATTTTTATGTACACGTAAATACATATATAGTATAAATCAATATTTATAAATATTATTTAAGTTATTTTATGATTTTTAGTGTGCATATAATTTATTTCTATCGATTCGTTAATTATCAAAACTCATTTTATGAACTTCTAATAAATAACCGGTAATATACATATATTTCAATATTATAATTTTTTAATCATTATATTATTCATTTTTCTAAATTCAAACTCACGATATCAAATTTACTAATATTCCTAGCTTTATTATAAGATTTAAACTTAATCAGATAATTTACCTGATCGTCTTAAATTTTACGTAACGAACCCCGAATACCTGGTTACTAGACTTATATAATCTTTACTCTTTTATCATATACTACATGAAAATTGGCACTTAGAAGTAGAAAATTTACAAGAGAAAATTTCTATCTCTAATAAAATTGTTCGATAATAGTTTTGTGAGAATATAAAATTAATTTGCTAATTCCAAGATGTGCATGTAAACCGATAATTTGTCTAGTTAACTTTATGTTCATACATTTATTTTTGAAACTTTTTGGTTTGTTTATAATCAATTAGGTCTCATGGGTGATCTTGCAAGATTCTTATTTTTGATTTATGAGTCATACTAAGTATTTATATAAATATTTTGGGACGTTCGTTTGTAAACTCAGAGTAGAGTGTTGGAATGAAATATATGATGGAATTGGGGTGGAAATAGAAGAACATGAAAGAAAAGGAAAAAAAAACAAAAAAAAAAAATAGAAGGTAAGCTTAGACTGTTGAGTGGGTGGTTAAGGAATATTGTGTGTGTGTATGTGTGTTTGTTTATTGAAATAAAATGACGGGAGAAGAGGATGGGAGGGGAAGTAGAGGTAGTGTGGAGATAGAAACAAGGAGGTTGATTTTTTAAAAATGAAAAAGAGACTATGTCAAATGAGAAGTGATGGGTGGATTAAGGGGAAGCTTGCATAAAAGAATTTTTTTTTTTGGGAATTGGGAAGGGGCCAGACAGGTGGGTAAGATAAGGGGAATGATTAATGAGGTGTCAACTTGTCACATTTTCTATAATGTAGGTTTAAGCTTAGGATGGGTTAATAGTTGGGTAGTTTAGTTAGGGTAATTAGGGCGTTTAATTAAATAAAACATGCATGTACTTATATATAATATAGTATGTAATAATAATAAAGTAAGAAGAAAAGAAATAAAATATATGTATGTACATATGCATAGTGCTACAAGTAGTTATAGAGTATTATTTGTAATTCATTAACTTATTTATTTAATTATTCATGATTAATTATCTTTTATTGTTATTTAAAATTATCTCTAACTCTTCATTGGTGATTTTACGTGATTATGCATATATAGCAATAATTTTATCAATTGAGGGTAAATTTGTCAGTTTTATAAGTTTAAGATTTTGGTTTTAGGGTTTTTATTATCTAGTTTAATTTTTTTATGAGTATGCGTATGTTAGGTCTAGGGCCTTCTTACACAATTAGGATTTTTAAATTGCTTATTAAGATTTTTCACATTCATTTTAGGTTTCAATTTTAAAATTTAATCCCTTTTATATTCATGTAGTTTTTTTTTTTTTGTCTTAGGAAATTACCTAAGACACTTGAATTCAACACTATATTTAAAAAAGCTAACTTTATGAGGTTTATATACGTATTATAAAATAATCAAATCTATAGTACCCTTCCAAAGGATTTCTACTGAGAACATAAAATGAAATAAAAATTATATCCTATAAAAATAAAAGAAAAATTTTCATGATCCAATGAAAATATACGAGAACCTTTGAGAACTACTACTATGTGTTATTGTTGGCCTTTAGTCATCACGTCACTACCTTAAGAGAATCTATTTTTTATAGAATATGAAGTATAAATAGATAAAGGATAAGCTAATGATAGAAGGAAACTAAGCCAAACTCGCAACATATCGATGGATTATTGAGTAAAATAGTGCCATTCAGAAAAGAAGTTACAGGATATGTTGGCCCACTTAACCCACTAACCCGCGAAGGGGTGGGTTGGGCTGAAACTTCCAACCAACTTATTAAGTGGGCCAAAGAGGGCCAACTTGTTTAACTTGAAGGTCAATGCGGGGTGGGACAGGTTAGCCCACTTAGATTGCTTACATAGCTCTCTATTACTTCTTAAACCGTGAATTTCTTAAGGTTAATTGAGTAGTTGGAAAAAAAAAAGATTAATTAAGTTTGTTTTTTAATAGATAGCTTTGGACCATCCCTGTAGTAACTCATTTTGTGTTCTTAACTGCCACATTAATATATTAAGTAACTAAAAAATTTTACAACTCCATCCTTGAGTTACTTCACAAAAATTTCTTTGCATTTTTTATTAAATTTTTACGAGCCTAATAAAATTACACAACCAATCAAAACTAATGTAAAAGAGAAAAAAAAAAACTAACTTTTCACGTTGCTCTAACAATGAGGTACATTACTTGGCCTTGGAGTACGTAAGAAGCTTTAAGCGTTGTAGATGGTCACAAGTGGTGGTTAAATTTTACATAATTATGTAAATTACACAACAATGAGATTTGCTATTATCATCATCTTTATTCTTACTTCATCATTGGATTTCTTTCTTCTTCTCTTTCCTCAGGCAATTATGTATTGAAAGCTTGAAAGATACTAGTGATTTCAATATAGATTGTACAAATTTTACAATGCTTCTTTATCAATAGTATCTTTTGGTTTTCAACCCATTCTAGATGGGTCACAGCTTTAAAGAATAAATAGATTTTAGTGACACAAAAATCGATGATCGTATGGATAAACCTTACAAGAAGCTGTAATCTGGAACATATAAAGTAAAGGGTCTAAATGGAGTTATGAGGTGCCTATTATATACTGGGAAGAAAAAGTAAGATTACAGGTATAAAGATTTGCTTTAGCATGCTTCAGGAATAGGCAACTTTGCTAGAAGGCGCGTAATAGAAAGGGCAAATCATTTTGCCTTAAGAAAGTACTTGGTAATTGACCTAATGGGTGATGTAGAACAGGTTTCCTAATTAGCTATAAGCCCCACAATCAAGTGTTTAGGATTCGATCCATAAAATTTAAGGTGATTTAACAAATTATCCAATCCAGTCCAAATTTTACAATGAAGTTAGCAATATTAGTAAAAGTGATTCCATAAGTTTAGATTTAAAAAAATAAATAATAAAATAATTAATTATTATAATATTGAATTATATGTAAATTACCGTTATTTATCGAAAACGCATAAAATGAATTCTGATAACTAACGAATTGATAGGAATAAATTATATATACATTAAAAATCATAAAATAATATTTAGGAGTATTTAATTGTATTATATGTGTATTTACGTATAGGGAAAAATATACGAAATTACTTAAAATACTTGAAATATACTAAAATAATACTAAATAATTAAAGAAAAATATGCAAAATGAGAAAATGTCTAGAAGTGGGTTTTGGTAGCTTGGAATTGAAGAAATAAAAACAACCAATTAAATATAACCAATTAGAAAGTAGAAATAGAAGAAGATAAGGTTAAATTTCAACTCAAAATTAATGAAAAAATATCCAAGAAGCCCTATAAATTCTGAAAATCATCCCCATTCCTCATTTTGGTCAACTAGAAATCAGAAAAAATTAGAGAGAGGAGAGAAAAGAGGAATAATCAAATTTACAAAAAAATTAGAAAATTATAGTACAAATAGGACATATAAGGAGATTCCCAACCCGGCGACTACCTAGGAGTAGACGGCCACCACTATCACAAGGTGGTAGTAGTGCCTAGATCGACTAATAAGGCTATGGTGGCCGGAGCCACCAACACTAGTGAGTTAGATCTTTTTTTCAGATTTTACTTATTTTATTAAAAATATTAAATCGTTATAGAAAATTATGAAATTTGGTATTCTAGAATATTTTTATATGTAATTTTTAGAAAAAAAAATTATTTTGGTAAAACTACGTCCTATGATATATAGTGTTTAAGAAATCACGAAATCTGGGTTAGTTTTTTATTTAGAAATAAATGACCTTAAGAGTGTAGTTTATTTAGATGATATGGAATAGTGCTATGAAGTCTTTTTTCAGAAATGAATTTTGGAAAATTTTAAGTATTTTTTAGGCCTTTAAAATATATATATATATAATTAGTGATTTTTGGGTTAATTAATAGTTAATTGAATAATTACTGTTTTAGTATGTAATTAAGTGTTTTAGGATGTTAAATTATGATGTGCTATGATATTGGTAGCATTTAGGATGTTAGATGTAATTATTAGGTCATTATGTAATATATATGTAATAGGTAGAAATGCTATATTTTAACTTAATTTTGTAATTTAAGGTATGTAACGCCCTACAAGGGGGCCTGGTAGTTTTTCTTAAAATCTTCATATCACGTGTACACCCATGATATAAAGAATGTCTTGCAAGTTAGAGGTTGCAATTCTCTAACTATTAAGTTTCTAAGGGTATTTATTTATTTTTCTTACATTTACTTATTTAGATAAGCAACTAGGATAACCCAACAATTCGCAATCCACCAAGATTACAGATAGTCGGAATCACTTACCAAATAATAAGACAAGATAATTAAACTCTTACAATATAAAGAGTTGCTGAATATTATAAAGATCTAGCTTAATTAATACAGTCTACTAAAGTAATCTTATTCGTCTAATCTAATTGCTTAAGGAATACTCTGCACTCTAATTTTAGCCCATTCATATCATTTGGTTACCTGCAAAAAGGAATTGTTGAGGGATGAGTATACTACGGCTCAGTGAATTTGTCTCTCACTACTATCATTCCAGCAAGTCATCAAGAGTTATTAACAAACATATAGTTTAGCTACACACGAAATGAATGTACATGCAATGAATGCAAGCAATACATCCATACAATGCCCAACAGGCTTATTATTAACAAATCCATACAATGCCCTACGGGCTAAACCATACAAGTTCCAACTTCAGCTACTTGCTATCAATTAACTGAAAATAGTCTACTAGCTTTACCTTAACAAGTGAAATGTCATAGGAGATTTTTGAATTATAAAGCTTTTCAAAATGTACTTTATCAAATTTTTCATAAAACTTAGCAAAGCTATAGACATCATAGTCCGCAACTAATGGATCACAGACTTATGACAAGTACATCCGGTTATTTTGGCCAAATATTTAAACTTACCAATTTTAATAAGGTGATCACACAGATGTTGACATATAGAACAACCAGTCAGTTAACAGACAACCAAGGGCTAGCAATAGAACATCAAGCAATTATCAAACACAAGTAAGTAACAATTCATCGAAACTTCCTCACCTAGCTTGCTTGCCTACCTATTTATCTTGAATTTCGAGGTTCTTAAATAAAAAATTAAGCCACCTAAAACATAATAATGATGTATATGTAAGTAACTGGAAGAGGGTTTCTTCAAGAACCTAAAAGTTTGACTAATTACCAAAGCTCGCCTTAAATACCAAGTATGGTTAAAACTTGTTTTTGCTCTAACTTCTTTATTTTAAGTCTGTTTTTTGCGTTATTACAGTTGATTTCATCATTTTTGAGTGTTCTTTCATTTGGCAAGGTCATTTTAGGCTTTAGGGTCAACAAGTTTTCAATTTGGGTCTTATAAATTCGTATAACCAAAATGTAAGTTTGATTACTTTGGGGTTTAGGCCCAATTTTGGGCTTTAGGCTTAGTTTTTTATCTTGAGTCTTGCACTTGATATTTTGGGCTTCCTTTTATGTATTTTTAGTGAACTTTCTTTGGCCAATACTTTAAATTTTCATCTTAAGCCTTGTTGTTGCTCTTATGGGCCTAAACAGACTATTTTCTTAAGTTTAAGGCTTCAACTCATTAGGGGGCTTATAATGGATGTTTTGAAGGACCTTAAGGTTTAGTAGGCCTTTTAAATATCTTCCTTTTAGTCTTTTTAAGTTAGGTTTAGATCTGGTCATGTATCATTTAGGCTTGTATTTTGGTTTTCTTAAGGCTATTTGGGTTCATTTTGCAATTTAAGGCCTTAAGCCCAATCCTACTTACCTTTTTGAACTTAAGCTCATCATTGGCCCTAAGTTTAGTCTACTTTTCATAAAGTTATAGATCTAGTCATGAGTGATTAAGTAGGCTCAAGGCTTGGTTTGTAAGCCTTTTAGTTAAATTTAGGTTTATTTCATGTCCTAAGACTCATATTTTAACTTTATTCTAATCTAATGGGCCTAATAGTTTACTAAAATGATTAAATGACCCATTTTATCATGAGTTCCGTATCTGATATTAGTAAATGTATCATTTAAGGTAAATTAGTAATCCCATTATCTTAATTGACTTAATTTGACGTAGATATCTCTTATCATTCGTTATAAAGTTTATGGGATTTACGTAACTTAAGTGAAATGTTTTAATTTAGGCTTTTCATTGCGTTTGAAGTTTAATCTTAGGTTTTATGACTCAAGAGTTTAGGGTTTAAAGTTTTTATTCCATTAGAATTTTTAATTTTTGGTTATGCATAATTGGGTTTAGAATCTTTGTACACATTTAAGGTTTTTCGAGTTCGTTTTTAAGGTTTCAATTTAAAATTTTCTTGTTTTAATTTTTTTGGTCTGATTAAGGCTAGTGAGCATCATTGGTTCTTCAAATTTGATTTTAAGTCCAAAACACAAAATTTGTAGGGTTTACAGGGTAATTAGGTATAAATCCTGATTTAAGATCAATTTAGATATTTTGAGATGTTAGTTGATGTTGAGAGATGATATTTGAAGTGATGATATTTGAAGTGATGAAAATATTAAATGTGTATATTAGGTGATAATGTATAATATGTAAGTATAAGAAATTAATGAGTAAGAAAATATTAGGTTAAAATTGATATTATAATAATAATAGAAATATATGATAAATCTGGTATGAAACTTAAAATTAGGATAATTATATGAAAAATGTAAACTTTCTTTCATATTGGGCGTAAATTCGGTAGATAAATTAGGACATAAGGTACAATGTACAAACTAAAATATTGGTTATTGGTTAAATATGATATTTAGGATACCCAAAAATGTGATTCATTTTACATTATTGGTTAAAATGAGTTTCTATGGTTTGCATATAAAACTGCATTTAGAAACTGAACTACAACCTAATTTAGAAATCGATGTGGAAACTAAACCAAAACTTAGCCTAAATCAAGAATAATTGTAAAAGACTTGAAACTCAGAATAATTAGGTATAATAAAACCTAAACTAGAGATAATAATAAGAAGTTCATAACAAAATCTATCTATGGTAATTATATGGAAACTAAAACAATATTTATATTATAGGGATTAATGATGATGGCTTGTGCGAGTTGTACCTTGAGTGAGCAACAGGGAGTCTAGGTAACTTAGGATTAATACGTTATCATATTTTAAAGTACTAATTTGTAGTACTTGGAGACTTGAAACTGTACTTGATTGTGTTTGTTAGATAGTTGATTGTACGCATATGTTTGTTTTTGAGTTAATGATATGATTCTTGTTTACTACTCTGGCTTGTATTATACGATTTGTTGAAATGATTAAATACCTTAAACCGGATTTAACTAAATATATGACTTCTAATTCTAAATCGTACCTATATAGCAACCCATTAGAGGAAACATTAGGATTCTTAGGCCAAATACCGACCCTTTCGAAAAGGATAGTGTTAGATAGTATAATTCGTTCTTTCTTTATCCTTAGTCGAACTAAATGACAGGTGAAGAGGTTACAATAAGGGTGAAATCAATGGTTTGAAGGTAATTGCGGAAGGAGTGGTGTCTCCATTAGACAAACTTAGGTTTGGTCGTGAGTTGTTGCATTAAATGGAAACTCCTCAACCCAAATTAAAGCGGGTATAATTTCTCTAATTTTATGACAGGTCGAACAACGTCATACGATGATATTTGCTTATACATGCATTGTATCCGACTAATTTTGTTGATTACCCCGTTTGTGTTTAAGGTATAATTTTAAGTCTCTATCCTAACTTACTGAGTTATTAGTTACTCATATTCCTATAAAAGTTGTTGCAGGTGCTAGCCATGAAGCGACCTATATTTACCTTAAAGCTAGTAACTGCTAAATCCTGGAGAGTAAGGAAATACATATGAAGAACAAATATATCTTTAAGGTATTAGCTCTTATTTTAGAATCTTCCATTCTTAAATAAAGTATTACTTAGGAAATATAGTACGATGAAACCTTGCAAACATTATTTGTAATATTTGAATTCTAGTATATATATATATATATATATATATATATATACATATTCATACTTTCTTAGGTAAATAACTTATTTAATTTATAAACTTTTTACTTTAAAGCAGGTTAGTCGTGGATGTCTTATGTAAATTAGGCTTGAGATAGCGGTTGTATGGTCAACTTTTATTATAGAATGGTTTGCATGGCAAGACTATTATAACTCTATTGCTTCAGGCGAACCATCAGCTATACCATAGCCTGTTGTAGAGAATTCACAAACTGGTGATAGGTTCGTATAGCCTTAAACTAGAGTTGTTGTACAAAATAGTGATGTAAATGTGAAAAATGGTGAATACTAGCTTAAGGAGTTTGCTTAGTACAAACCATTAAAAATTGAGTTGTTTTGGAATACTTATGACACATCTAGTACAACAATTGTAAAGTTTAATCAAGATTTCAATGGATATTTGAATGCAATGGAGTTCGAGAAGAAATTTTTGAGTGAGCACCAAACTAAAAATGACCGTTACTCTCGCAAAACGTAGCCTAAACCCCATATCTTTGGTTGGTGTGCACGAGCTGATGACTATGGTGTTGAGGGGCCAGTAAGAGATTACTTTTGGATGTATGGAGAGTTGAGAACCTCCATGCTATAGCTAATGAAGTGAGTCAAAGTAAGAATATTGTACAACTAGCAAATGAAATTGATTTGATAAATGAAATTTTGACTTAATGTCAATATGAATACAACGAAAAGACCCTTTTTGTAATCTCAATACATTTAGAAAAGGACTACATGCAGCATGCTTTTGAAGAAGGTTCTCCTTCTTAATGTGTTTTGTGATGTGTTTTGTTGTACATAGTATGAGCATAACATCATCAATATGTATCCTATGGTATATTTATATACATAATCCATATATAGAATGTACAAGCTCAATCTACATATAAAAACAACATATAGGCTACACTTGTATCCATAATAATATATTTATTTAATTGCTCCAATATTACTTATTTGTATGAAACCATATAGGTATATTTTATAATATAATTATGTTTTATCTCTCTCTAATATATAATTGTAATATAGGTATGTTTTAATTTAGATTTGGCACATATATGTACATAGTATAATCAATTTGCATTTTTCCTTATAGTATAGTATTCTTATTTATAACTACATAGCTATAACAAGTATGTAGCTACATGTTAGTGGCAATAATATATTTGTTCTTTACTAACCTACCATGTACAAAATGCCACTTGTAATTACCATGTTCAACCGTGAATGGAATTTAATACACTATATGTATATGTAAATGGAGAAGATCCATTTCCACTATATGTATATATATTCTCTACGTAGATTTTTGTGTGCTTGCATGTATGTGCACCTGTCATCATAGTTACACATCTTCTTATCACTGTTTATTTACTTATTAAATTCTTTTAGTATTCTAACTCTACTAATGTTGATAGAAAGGAAGAAGATACAACAGTTTGCTTGTGATAACATGGAGGCAAAGAAGAAGAAAATTGATATGTCAACTAAAGAAACTAAAGGTAAGAGAAGGAAGCTGAGTGAACAAAAGAAAAAGGTATGATCTATGAAATCTCATATCTAACCTTTATGCTACTAGCTTTCTTAGTACACAAGAAATGACATCTTCATTTCCTTCTAGAAATGAAAAAGGTATGATATATGAAATCCCATATCCAACCTTTATGCTACTAGCTCTCTTATTACTCCAGAAATGACATCTTCGCTATGCTAGTTTTAAGAGATTTTTTGTGTTTTTGCAATAACTGACATCTCCATCTCCTTCTAAAATGATGTGGTAAATAGCCCCCTTTAATTGGCTTTGGTGGTGTAGGAAAAGGTTGAGAATGTTCTAAAATTACTTGAGGATCATAAAGTATGCATAAGATGAATTAGATGTGGACTTAAGCATCTTGTTATTTATTTGATGAGGACGTTTAGTTTTTTATGTGGTTTAGAGGGAAAAAGATGAAGTATAACACAAAACAACTGTATGTGAAAAAAAAATTTGGAAATGAAATTTGAAATGTTGAAAGGAAAACTGTAGCCTCTTGTAAAGCAGGATGGCCAAGACCCTATAGGGGGCTTAGTAGAATTTCCTAAAATCTTTATATCATATGTGTACTTATGATATAAAAAACGCCTTACAAGTTAAAGATTGTAAGACTCTAAATAATTAATCGCTAGGGTTTCTAATTTTAAATTTATTAACTCATTGTAAAATAAATAATTATAATTATAGATATCTAATATTTTATAATTCCTTAAAACCGCAAAGAATAGATATCCCCTACCAAATAATAAAATCGGGTAATAAAGACTTAAAATTTATACTTATTGAAGTTGCAAAACTTAAATATAAGGGTAGTAATTATATTTAGTGTTCAAATAAGCTATACAATCTATTTCTAATTCTAACCTCTAAATAATCTCAATATTTGCACTCAATGTTCGACTCTTAACCTAAGCCCGATTGTCTATCAACCTGCAAAAGAAAACTGTTGGAAAGTAAGCTATACGAGCTTAATGAGATATCCCTCATAAGATACCGGTAAGTAGGTTATCAAATAATTTATTAACAAACATATGAATGCATACATGCAGTTGACCAGTGCTACATATAACATCGGATTTAATGCCCTCCGAAATAAGGGTCGAAGATTCGTCAACACCAATGACAATCAGGTTTTAGCACTTAGGTTATTAATCATAAAATTAAATTTTGTATCTCACGAAATACATTTTTATTTCCACGAAATACATTTTCATTTCAATGAAATCCAGCAGTACATGTCATGCCCCAAAGCGTCAGAGTTGTAAAAGTCCCGCCGTACAAACTATTCTAAGATAAAAGCTGACCATACAGCCGCAATCTTAGACCTGATTTATACAAGGCATTGACGACTAAACTGCTTTGAAGTAAACAATTCATAAATTATGTTATTTACTTATGAACTTAAGAAAGATACATACTTATATTGAAATAACCTGAGTATTTTTACAAAATTTAGTAACCTAATCACGAGTAATTTATAAATTAATGCTAAAAGCTTTAAAATAAGTCTAGCTCGAGAGTATACTTGATCTTCAGTTTACATCCTCACTCTCCAAGATCTCGCAATTGCTAGCTTCGAAGTAAATGTAATCTGCTTCCTAACTAGCACTTGCAACAAATGTCTATGGGGATGTGAGTAACTACAGTTCAGTAAGTTGGAGTGGAGACTTGAACTACATCGTAAACACAAATAAGGTTATCAATCAAATTATTAGGTGCAATGCATATTTGAGCAAATGCCATCGCACAACGTTATTCAACCCGTTGTGTATTAGAGAAATTACACTCGCTTTAATCCAAGTTGAGGAGTTTATGTTATTGCAACAACTCACGATCAAACCCAGGCTTGTGTAATGGAGACATCGCTCCTCCCACGACTACCTTTGAACCATTAACTTCACCCTTGTCACAACTTCCTCTCTTATTGCTTAGTTCGACTAAGGATGAAAAATGGACCAATTATGCCATCTAGTGCTATATCTTTTGAAGGGGTCGGTATTTGGCTAGAGAATCCTAATGATTCCTGAATGGGTTGCTATGCATGTTTAATTTATGATTACGAGTCATATGTTTGATTAGATCCAGTTTTAAGGTGATCAATCATTCTATACAAATCATACAAATACAAGTCAGACAGTAAATCAACAGCTCAGAACAAGCACATGCACATTACCAACTATCTAACAAGTATAACTCAAGTCTCCAAGTATTACAAATTAGTACTCTAAAATACAGCAACGTATTAGTCCTAACTTACCCGGACTCCTTGCTTACTCACTCGAGGTCTGACTCACTCAGGCCATCGCTGATCATTTCTATAATACCAATGTCGTTTCAGTTTTCCATAAAACCATTATAGGTTAGTTTTATCCCATAACGCTTATTGTTATCTTTTGTTTCAGTTTTCGCATCTATTTTTGAATTAGGTTTATAATTCATTTTT
Source organism: Lumnitzera racemosa (assembly GCA_024138005.1). NCBI lineage: Eukaryota > Viridiplantae > Streptophyta > Magnoliopsida > Myrtales > Combretaceae > Lumnitzera > Lumnitzera racemosa. Next base: position 104,479,344 of record JAMXBC010000004.1, read on the forward strand.
TTGTTAGAGATTTATATGTACACCCTAAGAAATCATTCTGACCCATAATGTGAAATTAATCGCATTATCTACGGATATTCTAAATATCGTTTTTAGTCTCTAACTAGTATTCTAGTCAATGCAGTACATCCGAATTCTAATTTGATTACCGAATTTACGCTCGTTATAAGAAAATCTTACATTTTGCATATAATTACTCCAATTTAAGTTTCCTATCAGATTTATTATATATTCCTATTATTATCATAATATCAATTTTAACTAATATTTTCCTAATTATTAATTTCTCATACTTACATATTACACATTATCAGCTAATGTGTACATAATGCACACATCTAATATTCCCATCACTTCAAATATCATCTCCTAAAATCAAATAACATCCCAAATATCTAAATTCATCCCAAATCGGTTTTTCAATATAATTATCCTAAATTGCCAAATTAACTTAAAATTTATCATCTTTACCTATCACATATTTACTATATATTATCATAATAATTACATCTAACACTCTAAATGCTACAAATAATATACTCCATTAAATTTCAACATCCTAAAACATATAATTGTGCATCAAATTAGTAATTACCCATTTAATTACTTAATTAACCCTAAATTACCCATTTTATACATCATTTTAAGGTCTAAAAATTATCTAAAATTTTATAAAATTAATTTTTGAAAAAAAGGCTTCACAGCACTTTTTTATAACCCCTAAGTAGTCTATACAAAAATTTTAGGCAAAAAAATACACTCGAAAGGTCATTGATTTTTAAATTGAAATATGCTTAATTTTGCATAATTTCTTAAGGATCATATATCATGAGACATATTTTCATCAAAATATTTTTCCTAAAAACTAAACACAAAAATATTACAGAATAATAAGTTTCATAATTTTTCAACTAATTTTAATATTTTTAATAATTTAAGAAAAATCAGGTAGAAATTGAAACTCATCAAAATTGATAGCTCTGTCCACCGTCAGTGAACATGGGTATGTCGTCTTATCTAGGCGCTACCACCATTGTATAGTGGTGGTAGCTGTCTACTCTCAACTGCTCATCAGGTATAGATTCTCTTTAGAAGTCCCAATTGCACAATTTTTTGTAATTTTTTTTAGTAAACACCCTAATTTCTTTTCAATTTCACCTCTCTTTAATTTTCTACAATTCTAGACATGCAAAATGAGCTTATGAAATTTTTTGACTACTTATAGAGGCATCAAGCAATTTTTATGCATTAAATTGAGGTAACATTGGCCTTACCCTCTTCCAAATTGCCTTTTTTTGTTGTTTTAATCTAATTGGTTGATTTTATTTCTTCCTTCTTAGCATGTTGTGCCTCTCTTCTGGACATTTCTACATTTTTATGAATTTTCTTGATTTTTCCTTAATTATTTATGAATTTTTTTAATAAATTAACCTTATTTTAACATATTTCACATATTTTAAGTAATTACGCGTATTTCTACCTACATGTAAATTCATACACGGTATAAATAAATACTCCTAAATATTATTTAAGTTATTTTATAATTTTTAATATACATATAATTTATCTCTAACGATTTGTTAATTATCGAAATGCATTTTACGCATTTTCAATAAATAACGAGTAATATACTTAAAATTTAGAAATTTTATATTCTTTTATTTTATTACTTATTTTCTTAAATTTGAGTTTATGGGATCACTTTTACTAATAATTCTAGTTTTATCGTAAAATTTGGTTGAATTGAACAAGTTGTTTGATCGTTCTAAATGTTACTAGCTAAACCCTGAGTGGTTGATTATAGGTCTTACAATACACAAAATCTCAAGTCTAACAGTAAGGTGGCCTTTGCAATCTACACTTATACCTTATAGTGGTGGTCGCTAGACTTGACCCCCAACCATCTACAGTTAGCATTTTTAGCGCTAAGTAAACCTGCAAGCTAAGGGTAGGGTCTTATTATATTGGTGTTTTTGCTCTGTATTAATCAAATTATATGAGAATCACATCCCTACAAAGCCCTTCATTACTATCCGCGTAAAGTGACGGTCAAAACATTATATGCAATGTTCATGTTTATGCATGATTCATTTAATCTAAGTTAAGTTAAATATGATTAAGTCAATCTATTAAGTGATTAACCAATATCAACAAACGCACCCAAATCATGCAACAGTCCATCATATAATCTATCCTTTAGTTATCAGATTTAACCATGTTTTGCACAACAAACAAGCAATATTTAACCACATGCATATCCCAAACCCCATGCATCAATTTATTAATAGATAAGATTTAAGTATACTAATTATAAGCACAAAACAAGTATAGAGTTATCAGGAGTACTCACCTAACTAAGGTCGATATGGATCCTAGCAATCAACAGGCAGTTTACTCTCTTGATCAATATTTCCTAATAAATAAAAATAAGAGAAACCTAATGAGTATCTAGACGTAATGCTAGACGGCTTAACCGGCTTACTATCTATTTTATGATTCTTGTTTTCGTTTAAGTACTAAATCTCGTATAACTTTTTCCTTTTATTTTTTATCTTTATATTCTTATAGTAAATTCTTATTGAGTTCAAGTGTGCTTCTTTAGTGATAAAGTTTAATTAAAATTGTCTGTGTTATTTCACGCTGCTTAACTTATTTATTGTGATGATTAAGAAATATTATTTTGTGGTATAAGTATTAATATACAACTCAATAAATATTATACGAGTTCAAATTTTCTCACTTTTCATAAATTTTATATTAATATATTGTTATATCATAATTCAATTGTAATTCCCACATATAGCAAGATGAATAATAGTAGGTTAGGATAAGTTAGATAAAGTAATAGAGTTGGGTGGAAATATTGGAATCATATATGAAAATAACTAAAACTTTAGCTCAACTATATTGTAGTATTATTCTATGATTATAGTGAGCGTATATATATATATATATATATCTATATTCAATTTGTTTCCTATAAGTGTGTGATTCTATCTTATTGTTGTTATTATTATTATTATTATTAGTTGTTTTTATCTTTACTATTTTATATTAATATTTATCATTATTGCATAATATGGGGGGTTCGATATCGAGAGAGGTCATGTGCATACTGCGTAATAAGTTGCACTACACATGACTAAGAAAACGATTGATTTGCATGTATAGGATGGTCATGTGAGTTAGGATAAGGAGGAAGAGTAGGCAATCTTAGTATATCCTTACACGTCAAGTAACAAGTAAAGGAGTATGATAGCATCAAACTCTACAATAGATAAATAGCGGGGTGGTATTCTTGAGGTGTCTATTATGCCCCGAAATCGCAGAGTCATAATAATCTTGCTGCGTAAACCAACTTATAACAGGAACTGGCCTTACAGTACCTATCATAGATACGATTGACATAAGGCGTTGATGACTCCTTGCTTTGAAGTAAACAATTTATTTAAGAATTTAACTAAAATTTACAACAATGATTAAAACCTTAAGTCAATATATATAATCACATGTATATTACTGTAGAATTCCCAAGTGATTCTACATCATATCATAATGGCTAGCTAGTTTACATATTGTACATCAGTTCTTCATCCTAAAGATTCTAACAAGACCTTAAACAAAAACTTGATCATAGACCAATTGATTCTCACTCCCTAAAGCTTGAAAAGAGAACTAACTTTCGGAGTAACGTGGCATAATTAATCAAAAGTTACACCTGTAAAAAAATCTATGTAGGTATGAGCAACTATAACTCAGTAAGTTGAATTGGAGACTTATGAATGTATACAAGCACAATCAAGCAATTATTTTCATGAAATGCAATAAACAAGTTTCATTACATGATGTAGTCCAGTTTGTTGTGAAATTAGAGTAATTTCACCTGCTCTAATTTGGGTTGAGAAGTTTTCATCTTATACAACAACTTACAATCAAACCTAAGTTTGTGCAGTAAAGACATTACTCCTCTGAAGACTACCCTTTGAACTAATTCCCTCATCCTCACCGCGACCTCCTCCCCTGTCACTTAGTTCAGCTAAGGATAAGGAAAAAACTAATTTGTTATCCAGCGCTATCTTTTTCAAAGGTGTCAATGTTTAGTTGAAGAATCCTAACGATCTCCTACAGGGTTACAATGCATGTCTTTTTAGGGTATTTAAGTTGATTAAGATGATATTCGATTTAGGGTGACTAATAATTCTACACCACTTTAACTACAATAGTTATCAAACATAACATAGATTTCAGCAAAAAATTAGATACACAAGCACATGCATAAGACTACTTACAATTATAATCATAGTCTCTGAGTACTCTAAAATAGTACTGTAAAATACAATGAAGCATTAGATCCAACTTGCTTGGAATCCCAAGTCGCTTAACCACTTGTCACAGGTTGACTCGTCTCAATGTATCCAATAATATAAATACGTTTTTTAGTATTTTTACTTTGATGATACATATTCTAAGTTAGGATTTAACTCAATTCTTCTTATATACCTATCATTTACTAACGATTCATCTTATGTTAATTCAGGGTTCAGTTTCCAAATCCGATTCCAGTTCAGGTTCTAATTCGATTTCAACTATGAGTAATCCTAAAATATGTTTCAAACTCTAATATGAAATTAGTCACATTAAGCTCGAGTATCCTAATATCATACTAGGTTTTAATTCAGTTTTTTAACCCATTCAGTACATTCTAATTTTAATTAGTGTACTGGGTTTACTATCGATGTGAGAAAATTTTAGGTAATTTTACAATTTTTGTATAATTACCTAAAATTAATTTTTATACTAGATTTAATATGTACTGATATTATTATTATATTATCCAATTTAACTTATTATTTCATATTTATTAAAATTCCAATTTCATATATTACCAAATTACTCAAATTTACTACATAATTCCTATATTAATTGCAATTAACACTCTAAAGGCTAGGATTAGGTTTCCACATTAGAGATTAACATCCTTAAACTTCTAATTACCTTCTAAATTAGTAATTAGTCATTTAATTACTTAATTAATCCAAAATTGCTCATTTTCTCATCATTTTAAAGCTAAAAATTTACTTAAAAATTTTGAAAATTAATTTTAAAAAATGGCTTCATAACACTGTTTTATATTACTTAAGTATTCTATAGAAAAAAAAAATTTAAACTCTTAACTATATTCCTAAGCCTATTTATTTCTAATTCTAAACATGCTTAATTTTGTTCAATTTCTTAAGAATCCTATAATTACAAACGTGATTAAACTTAATCACTATTTTTCCCTAAATCTACATATAATAAAACATCATAATAACAAATTTCATAATTTTCTAGGTTTAATTAATAATTTTAAGAAAATTTGCAAAATTGGACTAGATTTAGGACTCACCTGGTTTTTGAGCTTTCAGCTACTAACACCAGTTTAGGGTGTGTCAGTTGGTCCAGACGATCGGTTTAAAGTGGGGTAGTGGTGGTGACCAGTGGGTTCGATCTAATTGCACTAAATGCACAGTTTTGAGTAAATTTTTCCTAAACCCTAATTTCCTTCTCGATTTTTTATTCTCTCAATTTTTTTCAACTCCCAACAGACCAAATGAGCTTAAAGAATTTCTTGATATTTATAGATCTGTAAAGGAATTTTAGGGCATTGATTAGATAAGATTTTTGGCTTATCCTTTTCGATTTTTGCCTTTTAAGTATTTGATTTTGATTGATCCAATTTTTTTCTTACTTCCCTCAACTATCATGACTTAATTTAGATTATTCCCTATTTTCTTGATTTTTTTTCTAATTTTTCTTTGATATTTTAATAATTTTCTTTCATTATTTAGCAAATTTTTAGCTAATTTCGAGCAATTTAGGTAATTTTGCGTATTTTTCCCTGTACGTAAATATATATGGGGTACAAGTAAACACTCCTAAATATTATTTAGGTCATTCTATAATTTTTAGTATACATATAATTTATTTTTAGTGATTTATTAGTTATTGGAATCATTTTACGCATTTTCGATAAATAATGAGTAATACACTTAAAATTTGAAAAAATTATATTCTCTTATTTTATTACTTATTTTCTTAAATTCAAACTTACAGGATTATTTTTACTAATATTTCTAACTTTAATTTATAATTTAGACTTGATCGGATCATTTAACCGATTGCCCTAAACTTTATGTACTAAGTTCGATTTTACAGTTACTTGGCTTATATTTAAGGCTTATAGTATCTGAGTGTTTTGATTTTTGAGACAAGATTTCAGCAGAGTAACAGCGTTAGTGGGAATTTTTCTCCCATCCAAATGAGGAAATGAATGAGATATTTATAAGACATGGTAAGTAAATTTGATACGTTGGATTGTGACATTGATCAATGGCTAAAATTGAAGTCTTTTATATATGGTTGTCAGGTAGACTTCTTCTATATGTTTAAGCCCAAATAAAGAGCTTTATATTTTACTAGTATGAGCTAAACCAAAAAAGGTTGGATCGAATGAATCGATTCAACGGGCCTTACTCCAAGCTTACCGTACCAAATATCTCTTGATTATCTTAAGTTTCATAGGCTTGACTCTCTGAGCCTTATTACCCTAACCCAAAGAGTCAAATCAATTTCGTTATTAAGCTCAAAGCCCACAAGTCTACATTTTGCCTCTTGATCAAAGTCCTTCAGACAAAGTCGAAGGGGTTTGGGCATTGAATGAGCTTTTCAATTAACTATGGTGCATGCATGCTATTGAACAGTTGTGTCGTTACCAATTGACTTAGTGCACAAATTCGTAGCACTTCATATTTACATGTCATATCTTGACTAGATTAAGTTGCGCGTTACTCCTATGGTAATACCGAAGTAAATCTTCTTTGTATTGCTCATTTTTTAGCCAACTTCATTTTTTCAACTTGATCTTCATAAGTCAGTGGTACCATTGAATTGAATTTATCCATCAAGTTTGCATTGGTGATCTCATCATGTTGACAACATGCATCAATCCATCTTTCTAGGTACTTGCAAAGACTTATGATAGCTTTTCAATGACAATTATAATAATGTTGTAATTTCCCTTAATGATGGTCTTGAACCATGAATAATAAATAGCTTGGCAATAGATTGGTTCTCTCATGATGAATTCCAAGTAAGGTGCTAGTTTATCTTATTGTTATGTTGCACCTAACCTGCAATACTTTACTTGATGATATAAAGCCCCTAAGAAAAGTGATAAAGTATTGAACTCTCTCAAGATGACATTTTCCTTGCATTAATCAAAAAGAGATTATTAAAGCCTTAAATCCCTTTTAATAGGCAACGATAGCGAAAGATTAACTAAAAGTAGGCTCATTTCATGGGTTCCTATATCATTGCTTTGTTTGAACAAAACTATGTCGCCTTCGAAATGGAGTGTATATGCACATATAATTTCAAGATGTCTTCTTCAATATCTTATAGACTTAGGTAGCGCTGGTTCACTTTATTTTACACTATCCCACTAAATGAATTGGTTCCATGGATTAACTCCATGTTGCGGCTTCGATGGGTTCTTTGATTTCAAATTGATGATTCATATGAACTTTCAGATAAAACTATATTGTTTGTCAAGAATTTGTGACTTCTATTTTAACAAATGCTTTTCGAACCCCCTTTCTTTTCTTTCTTTTCTTTTTTTTTTTTTTACAAATAAATCCTTTGCATATTTCAGATCACTATTCCAACGTAAATCTCATGGATAGCAACCACCGGATAATTGGCGATAAGATACAAAATTTGTAAAGGTCACATCCATACATTTCTGATTTCGGCTAACTTAACATTTTTTATTTATATATAAAAAAGCATCTATGAATGAAGTAATGATTTGGCATATTAGCTCATTACAATTCGATACGTCACATCCTTTGAGGGCAAAAATCCACGTGCTGCGAATTATGGTCCATCGTCCACTAGTATTACGAAACAAAGGGAAATTCCAGAATTAGAATTGACGCATTTGCATTCTCAAACATTCGGATAAGAACAAAATATATCCCGAAGAATATACCAACCGCCAGTACTATAGTGATGCGTCACCATTTGAGTAGTGTACAGAACACTGAAAGATAATTTCTGTTATACGAAGGGGTATAAAGGATGCGTGTGCTGCCACAATATTAGAAACTATTTCCTGTTAGTGCTCCTGCAACAAATATCAGCGTATCCTTATGCTTTTGCAACCAACAGCATATATCGAAGAAGTGAGAGCCGACACTCATTCTCCAGACACACCTTGATTCATCATATTCATTCATCTTCACACTTTGCTACACATCTGAAATCAAGAAAACACCAACCAAGATAGATCCTCCTCCATCAGTCCCTATTTTATGCATATACCTCCCTCATTTTCATACACTCTTTCACTTGTGCTTTCTCATTTGCTTTCCATTTAGCCAGTCCTCTGTTTTCTATCGATACACAATTTTTCTGTTAAAACAACAACTTTCTATTCCTTCCTTTCTCACTTTCTATTTTCTCTGTCAACACCTTAGTAACACCTTCGTACATATTTCTTTCTCTTGCTTTTTAAACGCTCATACACTCCTCCATACATATACTTTTGATATTATTCCTTCATTTTGTCTTTGCTTCAACTCTTTTGTTTTTGACATAATTCGATTTTATTTATATCCACCTTATACACATTCTTCTTTTATCCGATTTTATCACTTCTTTTCAGTACTTCATATCTTCCTCTTGTGTCTAACTCCATACGATTCCGAACTCTATTCAACCATTACTTCATTTAACAATAATATTAAACACCAACATACCATCAAATTGGAGTGTCAAAGCCGATAGGAAGTTTCTGAAGACCGGAATCCATAGATGAGAATCAATTCTGAAGCAGCTATTAAAAACCCAAGTTGTTTGTTGAACAAATTTAAAAACCGTTGTTGAAGATCATAGCTGTTGTCATTTAAGGCTATTAGAGAAGAACAAAAGTTGCGGAATCCGAAGTTTGCAGAAAACCAATGGAGAAGAACCAGAATGGACGAAGAAAAAAAAAATTGAAGAGGAGACCAGTCTACCATTGTAGAAATGTAGAAAATTGAGTTGCTGTTGAAGAAGACCAAAGTAGTGGAACCAACCATCGAAACTCAAAGACTAATGACTATTTATACTCGCAGAAGACGAAAGGCAAACGGCTGCCACTGAAGAACCAGTCGCAAGGTCACAATGACATGCTACAAGTTTTCTTATTTTTATTATTTAATCTTTTGACTTGCCATTCTTTTCTCTTGTTTTAGATTGAATAGAAACTTCAAGTGGTTACAATACCGAAAGGCATTCCTCGGCGATTGCAACTCGACAAATTAGGTTTGTATTCCTAACCCATCTTATGATTGTGCTAGCTTATTGCCATTTCTTGCAATTTTGCACCGTTGTTGGGTTCTGGTTTGAGAGTAGTAGTAGTTCGATCAATTCTCTGTTGACTACCATTTATCAAGCAGCTTAGCTGAGTTGTTATTTGGGACTATGTTCCGTTGCTATAAAGGCGAACTGACTTGCAACTTCATGCCCTTGTTTTGGACTTAATTTCAGTAATTATGTAACAAGATGAATTGTCTTGCTTTGTTTATGATGTCACATTGAGACTGAAAATGCCATAGTTACTACAGTGTAAACTCTACGATGGAATTGAAATGTTAATTTTTGGATGAACCAGTTGTCTTAGAGAATGAATGAAGTTCATGAACTATTTTAACCGAAGCTTGGCCTCATTAACACTTCTTCAATCAAATATTAGCATCAAATTTGTATCCAACCACTAACTCCTCCATAAACCCGTCGTTCCATGAATTTCTTTTGTTATTACCACTTTCTTTTACTGTCCATGTAATCGATATACTCTAACGTATACCAAGTTCCAAATGAATAAGCTCTTCCACAAACTCTTGTTGTCACAACATTAAAGGGAATTGATAACATAATCATTTTATTGCATTTCTCCTATTAATGTGGAATCTTGATATTGGTGGAAGTTTGATGATTTTGCCAGCTTCCTTCTATAGGTGGAATCAACAATAGAGGAGGAACGGCATGCTATGCCCCGAGGACCTCTTAGCGGCTCTCGTTGCTTTGTGCAACATCATGCCATAACTTGCAGACGGCATTAAAATGGAGATAGTCAGTGAGGGAAGACAACTTCTCATGAACTAAAGGAAGAAGAGCCAAACTTGATCTCCAATCCTCCATCAAAAGGCCTTCTAATGCAAGATCAACCAAAACCCTTCTCTAAGTCATTATAAGGTCCATTTTATAGCCGAACGTAGATATCATATAATACATTTGGATCAATGTTGAAATCTGATGAGTCTTCTGATCTCTATCCATATGCAAACTTTTTCTTTGAAGAAATACCTCTCTTGTGCTTGCTATCATTTCATTGCATAGTCCAATCTTTAATTGAGCTTATTTTCATTATACCTTACATGGTCTTTTTATTCAATACATTTTGTTCACTTTGTGCTGAATTTTCTTCTTTTCTTTATCTTTCTTTTTTTAATTGTAAACTAACATTTCCTTGTTGTACACGTTTTGCAGGTGTTGTGCTGGGATTGTGTATGACTTCGTTTAAGTGATTTTAATAGGGCCAATCGCGACTTGTAATGCAAATTGAACATAAGCCACGACATAAGAGGGCATGAGAGCACCAGTACTTAAGAGTTGACATGAACCTTAACCATGGCATAAGCCTCAAACTTGATGTGAGCCTTAAATATGACAGAATCCCTAAACTTAACATGAGCCTTATATATGAAATAAGTTTTGAATATGTTGCTAGTCTTGAACATGATACAACGTAAGTCTTAATCATGATATGAGGCTTAAACATGACATTGAATCTAAACGCAACGCAAAGCTTGAGCGCAATACAAGGTCTAAGCACAACATGAGGTCTGAACATGACATAAGTCTTAGCATTATGGTTAAGTATGGCACTTAAAATGTGAGTTGAATGTGAGTAGTTGAATCATACACCCTTTCGACATAAATGTGAATAGATGTTCCCCCATTACATGAGTTGCTAAAGAAGACATTCTCTTGAGTTAAAACATATTTTGTGTTTAAAAAACTTCATACGCTTAAGAGTAGTGTCTTAACTAAGCAGCATTATCATAAAAACAACATCATGCAAGAGGGCACAAAGGCTTAACCTAATCATATTGGCATTAAATAGCATGAACTTAAAGTTTATGAATTGGCATAATTTTGAGACTGCTTAGATTCTTTGATCTAAGGGATCTTGTGTAGAACGACACAATTATGAGATTGCTTAGACTCAATAATCTAAAGGATCTCGTGTAAAATAAACATAATCGTGAGATTGTTTAGACTTAATGATCTAAGGGATCTCTTGCATTAAATTTGGGACTGCTTATACTCAATGATCTAAGAGATTTCACATGTTATCTCGTATTGAGGCAAGACTTTTTGCTTGCTAATGATAATATATATATATATATATGTAGAAGATCCCTTTCAAAGAGTGTTCAATTATGCATATGCAGCGATAGTGGCATTGATTGCCTAATACCAATAGTTCTTTCTTATTAGTCAATAGGGTATTCCCCGTTACTTGATTATAGTGTCAATATGTTAGTTTGCTCATCAATGGGATTATCTCTACTACTTGATGGCGAGAAACATTTGGATCACTTAAGCAACATAATAAATATGTAAGATTGGCACAACTTGTTTGTGTCCAGGAGACAATGCTCTTACCAGGCTACATATCTAAGCTAAGTTCATCATCGTGCACTTGGGAGCCAAGGCTCTTTACTAAGTAGCAACAATGTGTAGACTAGACGCCATGTTTATTGTCGATTTTTACTTTAAATAATCAAAAGGGTCCAAATGCCCCATCATGAGATGTAAATCATTCTATAGGATCAGCCTTATGCGCTTAGGAGATAAGTCTCTTACTTAGTAGCGACAACGACAATAAAGAGATACGAACAGATAGAATCATGTTCCATAAGATAATATTAGCGATAGAGAAAGAAAATTTCTTTCATTGATAAGAAGTAACTATCACTTCATTTATATATAACAAGAAAAGAGAAGAGAGACAATTAGTAAGGTCATCTTTTACTCTTAGTAGTTTTCATACCTCCTTTTATGAAGCACCTTTGGTTTCCATAACATTATTTGTTCTTTTATGTTTCTTTGCACCTTTATGACAACTACACTTTCTTTTCTTCTTAGATGCTCTAACATAAGATTCTTCCACTATGGGTAGTATGTGTTAGGAGGATCTTTTACATTTTGCAATGCTGCCTCTTCATGTTCATTGAAGAAAGCTGCTTCTACAAGGTGTAGTTCATCGCACGTAAATGGGTCTTTTGTTGCAGGAATAAGGACATCCTCCTCATCCCATTGACCCTTCATGCATTGATGTCATGTTAACGGTACCATATTGTGATCATATAGCCATGCTCTTCCTATAAGGAGATGGTATGATGAAGGCGCATTGATCACATGGAACCATGTGGAGTTATAGATTGGTCCAACATTGAAGTCTACTTTACCGCATCCTATCATGTTCATAGAAGATTCATAGAAGCTATTCAATAAGATAGGTTGTTTAACTAAGGGTCGAATGTCTATCCTTATAGCTCCAAAAGTAGACTTTAGCATAACATTGAGTGAAGATCCATTATTGACGAAATCCCTCTTAATAAGATAGCCATTGGGTATGCTTTCCATACATAAAGGGCGATTGTGATTAGGGTTTTTTATATACATGTCAACATTGGTAAACGTAAATGCATTTTCATTAGTTGAAATCGTTCTCTTTATAAGATATCCTAGAGTGTGTTGCTTGTATTGACCTTGTGCAATCCTCATGAGCATGGTTGCTGCCTCAAACTAAGCATCTTCATCAAAATTGATGAGTTCAAAGAAATTATTAACATTGGTAGTTTTTAACAAAGTGAGGACAGTACTGTCATCTTTACTTATCTTGGCCTCAGACCGTCCATGCTTAACTTCGGTATGTCCATACTTTTTATCTTTGTAAGGTTATGAGTGATAACATTCATAACACCATGTCAAGTGTTGTGAGCTAGGAGTGGATTATTCCGAACATCACTATCTTTAATAATCAATTCTTCATTCTGGACACGTTCATCAAACATGTTCTTTAGTGTCCAACAATCTTTTGTAGAGTGGCATATACTCTTATGAAACTTGCAAAACTTGGGGTCGCTTTTTTCCTCATTTGTTGGTAAGCATTCAACTTTAGGGAGTCTAATATTTCCATCTTGTAGCCATTGATCTAGCATTTGATGTACCTTAGCTATTGGGTAAGGATATGTTAGTGTAAGCCTGGAGTCATAAGACTTATCATTTCTAGGTTTCTTTGTTTCCTTTTGTGACTCGCCTTGAGCGGCATTCACAGACGAGGTACGCTTATTAAACCTTCCAGTTTCATTTCTTTGTCGAGCGATCAAATTGTTGGTCCTTTACGCATTCTCAACTAATGTAGCAAAAGAAGCCAACGATAGGTTCTCAAGATAAACCGCGTATTCAGGGAACATCCCTTGAATACAAATCTTAACTAGTTTTCTCTCATCACAAACATCTTGTATATCCAAAGAGCGTTATCTAAACCACTCGATATAATCCATGAGATCCTTCTTAGATCTCTAACGAATTCTTACCATGTCGGTGAGAGTTACCCTTTCTTCAGTAGAAAAGAATTTTTCAAGAAACATCCTGTACATTCCACCCCTTGAATCGACTGAACCTGGTGGGAGATTGACATACCAAGTATAAGTTTTTCTATAAGTGATTTTGAAAATTCCTTCAACTTCAGATCGTCATCTAAGCCATAGACCTCTAGGGTCTTAATGAATTTCATTAAATGTTCCTTAGCGCTCCGTTTCTTCCCATTAAACAACATGAACTTCAGACTCACATAGTCCTTTGGATATGGGTTGATAGCGATACATAAATGATATGGGAGCTTCAATTCTAAGATGGCTGGCGTAGATTTTACCTGTATCTCCCTCATGTACACATCCAAATCCTCTTTAGTCACAAACAAAACTCTTTAAGTAGATGCTTCTGTCCTTACTGGCCTTACAGGAGCATGGTTAGTGAAGTTCACAGGAATAGAATTTGCCAGAGCTGAATTCATAGGGGTAGGGTGCACAGACTTAACAATCGTAACAAATGGAGTGACACATAAAGACAATGAGCCTCCTATTTGAATTCCTTGATTTACCAGTTCAGATGGAGTATGTTGTGTAGGTATAGGTTCCATTATAAGAAGCTGTTCCTTAGCTCTAGGAACATCTTACTCATCAATAATCAAGGGATTGAGTGGTTAGGAAGCTAGTGTAAAATATTATTGCATCACATTAGAGGGACCTACAACAATTGCCCCCTGTTATGCAGCAGTGAAAGCAACCAAAACAAGTACACACTAGGTAAACATCGCCTTAAGCTCATTCAGACTCCGATTAGTTTGTCATAGCTCTTGCGCTAGTTATGCATTGTCAGGGGCAACTTCTTGAGCTGCCTTTCCTTGATTCGTACCTTCCATTAGAGGTGGATTTTGATTATTGATAACAACAGTACTATCTTGTTCTTGATCATTAGCATTGGTAAGATTAGCAGGACTTCTTCGTGGAGGTACCATGACGTGAATGTCAAATCCTTCCTCCCTAGTGGAGTCGCTAAGAAATATGGGGGGTTCGGTAGCGGGAGAGGTCATGTATATAATGCATGACAAGTCGCATTATACATGACAAAAGAAATGATTTGATTTGCACGTACGAGATGATCGAGTGAGTTAAGATAGGATGGAGGAGTAGGCAGTCTTAGTAAGCTCTAACACGTTAGGTGATATGTGGAGGAGCGAGATATCATCAAACTCTACAATGGATGAAAAGCGGAGTGGTGTTCTTGATATGTTGGAGTATTTTGATTTTTGAGACAGGATTCTAGTAGAGTAACGGCGTTAGTGGGAATTTTTCTCCTGTCCAAATGAGGAAATAATGAGGTATTTATAGGAGATGGTAGGTAAATTCGATACGTTGGATTGTAACATTGATCAATGGCTAAGATTGAAGTCTTTTAATCAATGACTATCAGGTGGGCTTCTTTTATAGGTTTAGACTCAAATAAAGGGCTTTATTTTTTACCAGTGTGAGCTAAACTAAGAAAAGTTGGATCAGATGGACCAATTCAACAAGCTTTACTCTAAGCCATCGTACCGAATCTCTCTTGATCGTAAAAGTTTCATGGGCTTGACTCTCTGGACCCTATCACCCTAGCTCAAAGAGTCAAATCCATTTTGTTATTAAGTTTGAAGCCTACGAGTGAGATTTAGCCCTCTACACATATAAAAGTATATTTACTTTAGAATGCATTAACTTTAAGTATGTGTGTGTACGTTTAACATTTTAATCGTTTAAAGAACTTTGTATCTTATAGTTATGTCTTATTTGCATGTCATAGTATGTGTTCACCAAATTTTCTTCTGTGGAAAGTATATATATACATTTATAATTAACTGTGTTTGGGTAGCTATTTATTTGGTTGTAGTTTAAGATTTCATTGCTTGAATATTGTACCAATCCACTTATATCTTTCGGTTTTCTCTAAATCTTAAATCGCATATAACTTTTCCGTTTTAACTTCGATATTTATGAACTTATAGCCCTTTTTTATCGTTTTTGGATGTACGTTTTTGTAGCAGGGTTCGTTTTGGATGTTAAAACCCATGTTTTTCAATATGGGCTTAAATTGTTATAAATTTGGTTATTTTGACTTGAAAATCTTTTATTTATTAATTTTGAGTTTTCTATACTATTTTATATTGTAATTAATTTCTAAATTTCATATTTTCATAATATTTTATGTTTAAGTCCAATTTACATATATTTCATTATTTCTTTATATTTAAGCTTAATTTATCACCTATATTAATTTTATTATTGTTGAAAATTTTCCTAATTAATTAATTATTATTATTTTCTAATTATTTTATAGTTTTCAGTTCAATTAGTTATTTTAGTAAATTGCTGACGTGGCATATTTTCATTTGTCTACTTTGCAATTTGTTGCGTTTTTTTAGTTTTTACATTTCTTAAATTTTATATTGTTATTACATATATTTATATTATATTATACTTAATTAATTATTACTTATATGGGCCTTATTTATTCTTATGGGTTTTGGCCCATTACATGTATGTATATATACTCTTATTTATATACATAAACTAATGAATCTTATATATATATATATATTATCATACATATACCTATACATGTATACATATATATGTATACACATATATTTATACTTGTATTATATTATTATACATATATATACATATATATATGTATATATGTTTATATTTAATATTATACGTACTTTTATATGTGAATATTTATATGCATTTTTATATTTTCTTAATGTATTTTTAAGGAATTTTCATTATTTTACATATATACATGTATACATACTTTCGGTTTTTATTTATATACATATAAATACTTAATATTTACATTATGTAAGTTTATGTAAATATAGAAATATGCACATATAATGGCGTGTAGGTATATGTATATGTATATTTCCAATTTAATTTAATTTATATATACACATATTTATACTATGTATTCTATTATAATTCATATATATACACTTCTTATACGTACATATTTTATACATACATAGACTATACAAAAGGAATATTCATTCAACTAAGTATGTACATGTACTTATATATAGATATTTCAATATGTACAGTATACATATATAACATAATTTCTAAAAGAAAAAATATTTGACAATATAATTTGGCATATGTACATAAATTTCCATTATAAAGTATTTTGTTACATGTATAATACATCTACTAAAATAGTGTATATAAATACTTAAGAAAACACCTAAAAACTAATGTACATAATACAATATATATAACCAAAATACAAGAAAAATACAAAAGAAATGTACTTACTTGTTTTGAAGATAATTTGGTGTAAAAATTCTTTTTCTTTCTCTCTCCAAATATTGGTAAGAAGATGGAATTTTGTTGTGTATATGAGAGAAAATGAGGAAAAAAGGAAAATGAAAAGGATGACAAGGGAGAGAGAGGATGTGTTTTGTGTATGTTTTGAGTAAATTTTAGAATAGTTGAGAGAGTTCTAAAGGATGGGGATGGGTCATGTTATGGAGAAGAAGATAAGGAAGAAAAAGAAAAAAAAAAGAGAAAAGAAAAAGGAAAGAAAATGGTAAAAAATTCAAGAAGGAAAATGATATGTTGGCTTCGGAAACATGTGATTATATAATATAATATTATATATATAACACATATAAATTAATAAGGAATAGATGATAAAAGAAAAAGATAAAGAAAAGGAAAATAAGGAAACAAGTAAATAAATAAGTAAAATAAATTTTTGAATTTTCTATTAACATTTCTAATCCTATAAATAATATTTAAAATAATAAATAATATAGTTACAAACAAAATTATGAAATATAAAATTAAAATTGCTATATAATGCATAAACATCAATTGAGTAATTAAATAAAGTTCAAATCGTTAAATAAATAAATATATATATATATATATATACTCATTTAGATATATAAATGCATAGTCACTAATAATTAAAAAATAATATTTATTAATTTTGTAAATTTACTTTGGTACTCTTTACATTTATTAACATTTAAAAGTTGTATTTAGTCGTTTGTTATTGATTTTATGCGATTAAATATATAAATCGATAATTATACTCGATTAAGGTTTTGTTATTGTTAAAGTAAATTTGTACGTTTATAGACTTAAAGTTTTAGTTTTAGGGTTTTTATTATATTCGGGTTCAATTTTTAGTGCTTGCATGCATATATAGTTTAGGGTTTTCATGCGCGATTAGGGTTTTAATTAATATATTAAGATTTCTTATGCTTGTTTTAAGTTTCAAATTTAAAATTTTAATCGGTTTTAAACTTATTAGCTTTGTTAGCTTAGAGAAATTATCTACAATACGTAAGTTTGATTCCATACTCAAAAGGCTAGATTTGCAGGATTTACAAAAATGATGCAGCTATTCAAGAGAAGATGAAAGAAATGACTTATGAACAAATTGAGAAGGTAGAGGATTTGTACTACTTAGAAAAAATGGATCAAATGCCAATCTACAAAGATTGTGAAAACGATGATGAGGTACCGTAAACTTGCAAACAATTGATTTAGGTATTATAATTTTGGAGTCATGACTTGTATATTTTAAGATTTTACTTGCTAAGAAGACATAATTAGAGTTATCTAATTTTAGATTCTTGCACGATGAGCTCAAACTACTTTTTAGCGGGAGGGATCGCTTCTTCCTAATTTTATAAGTTGTCAGATAAGAGCTTGAGGTTTTCTTCAATCTCCTAACTAATATCTTCTTTTCCTCCATCTTTCTAGTTAAACTAAATACTCCGTATGCTCTTCTCCAATAACAAGATATTTGACTCTTTACACTGTAAGGATGTCTTCCATAGCTTGACTCACGTTGAACTTAATCTTAATGTGTAACCAGTCAGTTACACTACGAGATAGGTAGTATTTTATCTATACAATTTCATAAATTTCTTATTTTTCAAATTTTAAACTTCAAATATTGATATATATATATATATTCATTTATAACATTGATTTCTTTAGGTTTCAGATAATATTTTTCAAACCATTTGAAGATATATATTCGAGCACTAATTTCATTCATAAAGTTATAATATTCATCTTTTATTTGTTTTTTAACATTATTAAAAGTATTAAAGTATTATTTTCTAATTTTTCCATTTTTGGGCGAATTAAACTCTTTGTTCAAGGAAATCTTATCCGGTTCAAAAGGTTTTTCTAAAACATTGACTTCTAGATCTCCTATCCCTAAAACTAAAGCTGATGGTTCATCAAACTCTTATTAATTGTTGGGTTGGTAAATTGGCTTAGTTATACCTGAATTATTATTAACTATTCCAGAAATTAAAGGATTTTCTTAGACATTTGGTTAAACATTAAATTGATGGTGAATGAATTATAGGTGGAGATAGAGGTAGATCTACAGATCTCTTAGAAGAGGATGATATTGACTTTATTTTTAAGGGTATTGTAGGTTAATCTAAGGATATTTTAGCAAATTGGGTAGTAACCTTTCCATCCAAGTGTTGTTCTACATTTGATGATTCAGTATTGTAAACCGGTTATTTTGAAAGTAGATTTTCTACTTCCCAATGTTTAGGTAGGTTGACCTTACTCCATTAAATCATTTTAGGTATGGACACATTGGCTATGGTTAGATTTATTTGAATAAGAAAAGTTTGACCTCTCTTATCAATTTTTTAAGCTTTAAAACCAAAAGTAGTTTTCATCAATTTGACATATACTTTTCTGAAGGTGTATCGTCTATGGTAATACCCCTTAACTTTACAATATTAATTGGTGTATCCATTTTAAAAATATCAATTGGTTTTAATGAAGATGAAGTTTCTTCCTTGACCATTTTATTTTATGACATTTTTTTTTCCTATGAGCTAACGCTTATAAGAATTCATTACTTAGATTTTTAGGCATTTCAAAAAGTTTAAATAAATGTACATTTTTATTAGTTATAGATTTCTCATAGGTTTTATTTATCTTATTATTAATCACATTTTTCATCCTATCTAATTGTTTTCTTATCGTATGTAAATGTAGGTTTGGGAAATTATTTTGGTGTATTACTTTTTTAATTCTTGAACCTTGTTCTTCTTAAGCATTTTTGAGAGGCACAAGTATCATTTTAGTATTCTTATGTGTAAATTTTATATTGCTAAATGGTGGATGATTTGATTCTATTATTTGTCCATCACTTAATTTCCTCGATAGGCTTATTACAACATGAGGAATTTCCATAAAGAAATCGTCCCTAGTGGATAGTAAATATAAGATGTAAAATTTTACAAAAAAAAATCTCTATTATGTAACATGGATTCTTTTAACTGCTTAGAGGGAGCAAAGCTACAAGGTGACATAGTTCTCTTAAGTAAATTCATATTTTTAAAAGAGATTAATTTATCTAATTTTACAGATTTATTTCATAAGACTATATTAAATCCTATGTTGTAATTTCCACTTTATGACCCTTTGCCATCCTTACCTCAAAATAGAATTTATGCCAAGTTTCAATAGGCTTATCACAACACAAGGAATTTTCACAAAGGAATCGTCCCAAGTGAATAGTAAATATAAGATGTAGAATTTTACAAAGAAAATCGTCTCAAGAAAAAATAAGAACTAACTTATAAGCTTATATATTCTTTCCTTAGCTCTGATACAAGCAAGCACCCAAGAGAAGCTATCCTAAATGATAGTTAAAATACTTATGAAATATTTTGATAAGTCTAGAAAGAGAAAGATGCAATATTAATGTATTAAAATTTAATTTATCTTTCAAAATATATATTAGACAAATAAAAAGATTCTCTAAGTAAACCATATGCCCAAATAATATAAAATAAAAATTCTATTGCTTCTTCTAAATAAGGATAAAATTTAATTAAATGAGAGAAGTTTTGGAGAAAACCCTTGCCAGTCTCAATGAATCAACCAAATAATCAAGTTCAAACTCAATATTAGGTTCCCATTACAGTGGTAACACAAATGAAGATGATTGTTATGGAATTGACCTAGAAGATGTAAGCTCCCAAAATTGAGTTTAAGACAATCGAGTTTAGATTCAGGGCTTTTAGGAAAACTTATCCAATTGAGCCCAAATTTTACAACTAAAATAAAAAAAAGTTAGTCGAGATATTATAATGAAGTTAGATTTTAGAAATAATGACCCAAAATCTTAATTTTTCCCTTAGAAGTAGGAATATTCAATATAGCACTAAAATGTTCAGAACTCCTAAAATCGAACTTGGATTGCGACGAGAACTTAGAGATATGTTAAATTAGCTATAAAATAAGATAATATAGTATAATTTACTATATAAAAATACCTGTAATTTTATGAGTATACCCGGTATAAATAATAATGATACCCATAAATTAACCCTAAATTATGTAATTATATATTTATTATGTTAAATTCATGAAATTAACTTTAGAACATATCCTAAAATAAAAGATATGTTAGAAACATAATTATATGAGTAAAGTTATATATTTCACATGTTATTTACATAGGGTATATACTTATATACTAATTAAATAACTAAACTCTAACATATAATATTCATATTTAAGTAAATAACTAATAATACTTATCCAAATGCATTGAAGCTTGCTGGAAATTTACGTGGCTGTTGCAGAAGAAAAGAAGTTGCTGAATCAAAAGTGAAGGAGGAAAAACATGACACCTTATACTTCATTAATAGAGAAAACAAAAGAAAAAAAGGGGAAAAAATTCATAACCAGTGAAAGAATTCTATAAATACTATCCTATCAGCAGATTAACAACATTTTAGCAGTTAGGAACCAAGAATAGAGAAAAAGAAAAAAACTGGAAAATAGAATAATTTAGGAAAATTAAACAAAAAATAAGGGAAAACTCGTGCTAGGCTAAAAACTAAGTCTACCCTGAATCTACTGTGAAACTCAGCCAACCCCGCATAGTCCACCTACAGTGAAGGCCGTCCGATAATTGCCCAACCGCCGCTAGCTACTGGAGCACCCAAGAACACCAAAGTTGATTTCCTGCCCTATTTTTCAATAATTTTTAAAAATTAGTAAATCCACCTATAAAAAATTATGAAAAAAAAATTGTACTTAGGTCATTTTAAATATGCTTTCGTGTGATATTTTTATTTTTGAAAAATTCGTAACATGTAATATACTTTATTAAGAAATCTACTATTCACTCGAATTTATATTTGTAAAATAAATGTACTAAATGATGTTGCTTCTAGTTGAAAATTTTTGTGTAGGATGTGTATGATATATAGATAATTGCTATGTAGCTCAAATTTTGATTGGAATAATTTTAATATTTATTTTATTTTTAGGCCTGAAAATAGCTCGAAAATAGGCTGAAATTATGAATTTAATAGGAAATTATGAAATTAATTGATGAAATCAACATGTACTAATCTATAATAAATAGTAACAATATTGAGTCAGATTTAAATTAATTTGGTGCTAAAAGAATCATAATTGGATAATTTATGATAATTTAAGGGTAAAATTATCAATATGAAAATATAAGCAATAGGTTAAAAACTTGAAACCAAGTGATAATTGAATTCCTTATATTGTTAGGAGTCTATAGAAATTTTCAAGGAATTATTTGGTAACCCGAACTATTTATTACGAATTTATTAAGTAAAATAGCTTAATTTACAAGTCAGGGTGTATTGGTAATATTAATAAGCTAAAATGAATTAATTAGTTAAATAAAAACTATATATAGGATTGCTGATCAGATTGGATTAAATAGATATTTTTATTATATTTAGTAATATTTTCTGATCGGGATACACTTTAGGTGTATTAGAATTGGATAATACTTATATTGTTACAATATATGGACAAATTAGATAAAATACAATTTAATAACGTAAATTACGTATAATACAATCATTTTTATATAATTATGTAATTGTATTAAAAACTCAAACTACCTATTAAAAATCGTCTTTAGAAACAGGACTCGTAAACGTGTCATTAGGTCTATATGAACCCAATGACACTAATTTTGTTAAAATCGGACAACCTTAAGTAATTTAGCTTATAGCTTTATCATATTCAAGAATATACATATTTCAGTAACCTTACCGGAATTAAAACGTGAATTAATAAATAAAAAATACGTTTCGATACGATCAAAACGATATATAATACGTAATAGTATATATGATGTACAGTATCAACAATTAATAACTTAATTCGATATATAGTGATAACATGACTGTATATTATGGAAATAATATATATATATATATAACCATTTTAGATTAAACCCTAATATTTTCGTAATTATTACGAAAACTGAATTTAGGTCTTTGTGTAATTAGGACCTTCCAATACAAAGATGGTTGACGATTCAAGTCAACAATAGCAAACGTCTAAATAAGTAAGTTGGAATTGTGGCTTCACCGCTTGTTTGGATACTATTTAAAGTATCCGAAGACCCAAGAGTACTTCTAGTTGTGTTTGTAGTTAGATAATTATGCGCATGCTGTGTGTATAGATGATACTCAGTTGTGACAGGAGTTCAACTCCTTGGTGTGCTATTCTGCATATTTACACAGATTTTGTATTGTATGAACTTATTGGTTACCCCTAATTAACACTAACGGTTATTCAACTAAAATGTAATTGGACATACATAATCACCAGTTAGGGGAAACGATTAAGAGTGTTAGGCCAAATACTGACTTCCTTCAATGAGGATAGCTGATATGGTCCTTTTCCCATCCTTAGTCGAACTAAGTGATAGGCGAAGAGATCGCAGTAAGGTTGGGGACCGTGGTTCGAAAGCGATTATGGGAAGAGGGTGTTCTCCATTGCACAAGCCCGGGTTTGGTTTGACTTGAGTTGCGATGAAACTTCTTAATCCGGGTTGGAGTGGATGTAATTTCTCTAACCTCACAGTAGACCAGATAACACTGTGCGATATTTCATTTGAGTGATTGCATTGCATTTCGTTATAATTATTAACATTATTTGTGATTGTGCTGTACTCTTCTGACTCCATCCCACTTACTGAGCTAGTTGTGCTCACATCCCTACAGACTCTTTTGCAGGTGTTGAGTAAAGATAGGATGTTTGGGTACCACCGTTTCCAGGTTAGTGTGCTGCTGTGTGGGAAAGTAAAGATCGAGGAATTAACTGAACCGGAGCTTTTGACTTTGTCTTTAAGTTTTGAAGAAACTAATTGGGAATTCCCTGAGAGCCTATTAATTTCCTAACTTATTGTATATAGACTGCAAAACTTGTAGTTTTTAATAAACTCTAATTGTAAACTTTACCTTTGGATGTGAAATGTTTGTATAAGTACTATTGTGGTACTAAACAGCAGGTTGTATAGAACAAGTATTTTGTAAAAGCTCTACTATAGGTTTGGTTATTAACAGGTGCCAGAACAAACATTTCAAGCTAGTTAAGTCATGCGCCTTGTGTGAATTGTATCTACGATAGTAGCTACAAGGTCAACTTCTATCTTGATTAATTTACACGGCGGAACTGTTATGACTCTTCCTGTTCGGGGCGTGACAGAAAATTCTTAGGAAATGAATATATTTTCAATGAATGTATTTTATAAGTACTCTACACTGTAATCCATCAATAGATAAGTACAATCACATATATTACAACACACAATGATGTCGAGATCCATCATCTGACATAATAATTAAGTCTCTAACTTTTTACTATTTAAACAATATCTTGTTGGCTATAATGATACTATTCGCTATAGTATCTGGTCAGCTTCCCCAATTATAAATAGAGGCCTGCTTTCATTCAGAAGGGGCATTGGAAACATATACACACTCTCTTTCTCTCTCTCAGACCTCTTCAAATACAATATCATTGACTTGAATTCCATCATTATAATCATTTTTTTATAAAGAAGGTTCATTATCTGCAAAATATTTTCCATTGTCTTATCATTAAGATTTAATTAATTAAGTTTATTATTGTTCTTACAAAAGTTTGTTGTATGACTAACTTTACGACATTTATAAACTGTGTATTCAAAATGGTGTCTAATTAATCCTACCATTGGTACATGTGGCATAATATGATGATTTTATATATAAGATAAATTATATGTTGTATAATAATTTAAACATAATTAGTGGTATTTGGAAATTATACACACACGCTATAGTTATATATTACTTATTAAAATGATACTTTCACTAATAGCATTATGTTACATTATTATGTCACAATTACATATATATATATATATATAAAATAAGGGTTACATGATAAGTAACATAAAAAGGATAGTACATATTCAACATGTATATATGTCACAGAATAATATGTATTTAATAAAATTTTGATTATAAGTAATATAGAATCTAAACAACCGAGTAAAATTATAAACTTAAACCAAAAATAAATATTTGAAGCCTATATATAATAAGAATATAAATGCTAAATTAATATTTATAATATAAGAGCGAGCGGTGATGATACGATCCTGTATCAAACTTGAGTGAGCAAATCGGAAACTTCAGATAAGTTTATGATCAATACGTTACTATATTTTAAAGTACTGTTTTATAGTACGCGAAGGCTTAAAATTATGCTTGGTTGTTAAATAGCTTGATTATGTACATGCTTGTGTGTGCGTATTTCTAGGTTCGATTGTATGATTTTGGTTTGATGCTCTAGAGTGTAACTGTTTGTTTTGTATGAAATAATTGAACACTTTTACCTAGACTTAATTAAATATATAACCTGTAAATCTAAATCGAACATGCACTGCAACAAGAGGGGGTCGCAATAAGAGGGAAGACAGTGGTTCGAAGATAGTCGCAGGAGGGCAGTGTCTTCATTGTATAAGCTTAAGTTCAGGTTTGAGTTATTGAAATGTGCATTAAACTACTTAACCCGAATTAGAGCGGGTGTAATTTCTCTAATCTCACAACGAATTGGAAAACATCGTGTTATAGCATTTGTCTATTGCATTACATTTAAATAATTGGCTAATAACCTTACTTATGCTTGATATATAGTTTTATGTCTCCGTCCCAACTTACTAAGCAATTGGTTGCTTACATCTCTATAGATATTATTACAGATGCTAGACTACCTCGAAGCTAACTACTTTTAGATCTTGGAGAATGAAGACATAAAACTAAAGAACAGTTACATTTTTTAGGCTTTAGTTCTTAATTTTGAATCTTCTATTATCAAATAAAGTATTATTTAAGTAAGATTGTGTTACGAAATCATGCAAACATTACTTATAATATTTAAATTCTAGTACATATTCTTCATATTTTCGCAGGTAAGTAATATTTTAGATGTGTGAACTACTTACTTGAAAGGGAGTTAGTTATGGATACCTCATGTAAATTAGGTCTAAGATAGCGGCTGAAAGGTTAGCTTCTATCCTAAAATGGCTTACACGACGAGACTGTTATGACTTTACCGCTTCGGGATATAACATTGACTATATCGACTCTTAACCCCTTCTCAAACTAAGGTCAGCCTCCCGATCTAAGTCTAATAACATTGCTTTAAACATAGATGACGTAATTACAAGCCTTCCCATGAATAAACAACAACTCTTTTATTAAAATAAAAATATACGTATGGGGACGATAATTGTTGAGCTCATTACAAAAGTTTGATAAAGTAGTAAGTTAATTTACTCACTCTAAACATTATGCCTAAAATCTTTTTCAAAAACATTTTAAAGTTTACTTATTTTATGATAATAGTTTCAAAAATGTTTACCTTTTCATATTCTATCTTTCATACCTTATATATTTATATGGTGTCGTTACATATGTTATTAATATCCATAAATTGTTGTTTGTTTCAAGGAAAATACTTTTCAAAAAACATTTTCCTTACTTTTTCTTTGTTTATTAAGTTGGAAATGGCCTTTTAAGTAGAAAAAATTTTCCCCATGAGGGAAAACATTTTCCAATCAAAGGGAAAATCCCTAGATTTTTTAGAAAAACAGCTTACACTTTTTAAAATGGAAAGTCATTTTACAGACTACTTTTTATAAGTTTTTTTAACATTCAAAAAGTGATTTCTACTAGATTTTTATTAGATTTGACCCATATTATAAATATAAGAAGACTTTGATGAAAAATTTAACTTAAAGCACTTATTGATAAAATTTTAAAATATAAACCAAGGAAGTTAAACAATGAACATTTAAAATTAATCTGCATATTATACTTTTTATAGAAGGCTTGTAATATATTCATAATAATATAATAATGATACTTTATTTAAGTATGATAATACTTTATATAAAATTCATGCTAAATTGTGGGAAATTCTTTTTCGATATGCTTTATAAAGGTAACTAGACACATGAAAACGTATTATTTTCAAAAAAAGATTTTCAATAGAAAATGTTTTCTATTTGCAAGAGATTCTCCTTGAAATAAATGGAGCCTATATTTATTGTTAATGATTTCAATTCCCAATAAGATTCCTAACTATTATTCATAATCTTCATAATTGTATTTAAACTATAAATATGATACAACTTATATCCATATCAATCATGTAAAACTTAAATTCAGAAATAAATAAATAAAAAGGATTTGAAGGATATAAAAGAGTTTATAAATAATAAGCTTCGGTATGACATATAATTAACCTTAAGCAGTGAGGGTAAAGTAGTTTAAAGGAAATTTTAAACCCCTTCCCTTTCCTATTGTTTTTTATTTTGTTCCCATTATCCTTCACCTTACTCGTATATTTCTTTTTTATACCAATAGAAAACCTACATGAGACATAACAAGAAGATCTTTAGGGTTTAGATTCAAAGAGTTGTGTGTTCTAATTGAAGCAAACGCAAGATTTCACAAGGAGATCATACGTTAGGTTAAGTTTTCATGTCCTTCTTATAAGATTTTGGTTTTCTTTAAGGATAGGCGAAGAAAACTTAAAGTAATATATTATTCTGCGAATTTAGGGTTGTTAGGTTGTGTTGTTTTCTCGTTAAGAAACTTGAGAAAAACACATATTGGTAAGTCTTTCGCCAAGTCTTATAGAGTTCTTTAGGGTTCCTGATGAATGACGCGTGTAAAGTGCAATCCTTGTGACAGTGCTTAGAGGCGAGTTTTGCATCATAGAAGTGCAAAACTCATCAGGTTTTGTATAAGTTGTGCAAAACTCATCGGGTTTTGTATAAGTTATCTTAACCTTAGTATCGTTTAATTTCTTTAATTTACTTGTTGATGCATTGGGTTAGAATTGGTTATCCTTAGGGGTAAATCAATAATTGTTTTGATGCAGTTTGGAAGTGATTGGAGTTGAACCTGGTTAGTGTAAAGGTTTTAGTGAATTGCTAGGGCTGCTAGTGTTAAGTTTGGAGTAAAATTTGAAAGGAAAATTATGTTCAAAGGGAACACAACCAAGGACCACGGCCATGGTCGTAACCGTATTCCTCCCGAAGGGTTTGTGAATGCATTAAGCAGTAGAAGAAACAAGGAAATTTTTTGTCAGAGAGGACCACGGTTAAGGTTCGTGGTCATGGTCCCACCCGTAGTCCTCACTATGCTTCAACATAAAGACCATGGCCATGGTACACGGCCAAGATTGTCTTGTGAACCTTCTTTTTCATCTAAAAACTATCCCTAACAAGTTCTTAAACAAGTTTCTTTCATTGAAACGTTTATAAAATTTCCTTCTTTCAAGGATTGGTTTAAAGATTTTTGTAGAAAACTAAGCCTTGTTGAGGGGTTGAGTGTAAGAAATGTGTAATGACTATAACGGTTGAGTTAGGAGTCGAATCACTTGTTATTGTGTTGTATCAGGTTGTAAAGCACTGGGAAACGTGTTAAATACTTCATTGAAGTCAAGTATGGGTACTTGCTTGTATGTTTGTGCTTGTTAGGTTAAAAGTAAATGGACTTAATATATATATTTGGCCTAATTATTGATTGTCCTGCTTGTGCTTAGCTTTAACCTCCTACCAATAAGGTCTAGTGTGGTTAGTAAGGCACCAGGTGATTGTTATGCAACGTTGTTCGGCATAGAGTCTCACACTAAAAAGACCTAAGTAGATTTAGGTTAGTCATTGGTTACTCGGTTATTTAGGTGGTGGGGGAGGACCTACACCAATACTATGTATGTATTATATATTGCTTGCAGTAGGGTTCATAAGTTATTTTAAGTCTCGAGACACCGAGATTATGTTGGTTTACAGCTTAATAATTGAAGATATAAATCGGTTGCTTGTTGCATTCATTGTTCCTACTCATATGCATGTGAAATGCAACTGCTTGATCACACGAATATACTTTCACGTACTAAGCGTAGCTCACCTTCTAGGGATTTTGTTTTTTTTGGCTGTAGGTTCAAGTTATGATTATTTTATTGAGATTTATGATGGTACCAACTATGTTTATTATTAAGAAGAGGATGGAGAATACTACTCAAGTGATAGGTCAAGTTATGTATAGAATAGACAATAGACATGGATGAGAGTTGAGATTCAATTTTATTACTACTTATAACATATTACTTATCTTGCTTATTAATCTGTGGGGTGGTTGGTTATGTATCTTATGTTACATGTTAAAGTTGGAAGATTTCTTAGTTAAGATGTTACAATCATGTTATTTTAGGCAAGTTATGTCGAAAATAAATGGGTATTTACAGCACTCTTTATTTAATGATTGAGGAGTCGGTATATGAGAGTTGGTAAAAAATTACTAATTATTTGTAGATTATAGACAGACTACATGTTCCTAAACGCCTTAGTGTATCAGCCTTTAGGACGGCTTTTTATCTTGTCTGATATACGGTGAGCTATAATTCTTTAGGTTTTGAGGCATTATAAATCATTTTTATTTTTTGTTTTATTGTATGGATTCATATAATGTTTTAACTTTTACTTTTGCATGATATTGTAAACATACTATCATTCCAGATTTTATATGTTTCTTTGTAATAAGCTTTATTTATTTATTTTATTTTTTCTTTGAACGCTAATAAGTCAATTTTAAAGTAAGCTTAATATGGGGTATTTGCATGAAATAAAACAATAGGAAAACATATTCTTTTTATTTCCCAATATTAATGAGTTCTTCTAGTTGTAGGGTTAGGTTACCAAATAAAATATTTTAATATATATGTTTCATATAAGGATAAACGGATATAAGATACATAAGAAATGAGGGCAAATATCAATTATATTTTAAAATATCGCATAAATATTCATCCATATTATACAGCAGTTGCATATATCCGAATATTGCTCGTACTTGTACCTCATTAATACATCTGCAGGGTATAATAATATCATTAAATATATCCATCTATCAATTTCCATGTGGTGAGAAAATATTTATTTGACTAAATATGATCGATACACCTAATCAATCTTTTCTTCCCGTTCCGGCGTCTATGGTAAATATAAATGTGAAGAAAGATACATCCAGCTACCAGTGTCGAGACTCCCACATTAGACTATTTACTCAATTTCTAAAAATGGAGCCATTTTCATGAAACGTTACGACACATCAGAGGGTAGTAACTTCGTGCAGGATCTAATTCCAGTAATGCCTTCTCTTTCCCATAGGAATTGGGACTTTGATGAAGCAATCTGTGTGCAGAAGAACTAAATGACCCGAAGACCGTACAACCACCAAAGTTTGAATGAAATTCAGGCACAGCTTCTCTAATCTTTATATATATATATATATATATATATATATATATATATATATATATATATATATATAAAGACATTGCTGGGGGCATTAGGCTTTCTCTTCGTAGCCCTCTATTAACTTTACATCCTTGTATCAGATTAAATTTTTTTTTCATATGCTTGGAAGATGGTAATAATTCTTATGAGCATCAAAGGAATCCCAGTGGTTATTGTAACATTTGTCACAAAGAAAAATGGAGCCAGAAGATCCATGCCCAACAGTATTCTAGCTCTATTTTTCTTTGTGGCAAATGTTACCGTGGCTTTTGGTATTCCAATGGTGGTCATGAATGCGCACGTTTTTAGAGCAGGTAATGTGAAAGTCTGTGTTTTTTCTTTTTTCTTTTTTTTTTTCTTTTTTTGTTTTTTCCTTTTCTATGCTCGGTGATAATTGCCTGTAACAAGTTAAAAGCCAGATTAGAGGATTCACAAGGAGAGTAATTTCTTATTATCTTGTTTTCTATTTAGCATGATTTATTTTTTTTCCCTTTAACTAAGATATTTAATTATTTATCGGCTCTAGCAATTTGCCTGATTATGGAGTTCTTCTTGGTATATTTTTCTTTTCGGTGCCAAAAGATTACAAATGTTGTATAGTACCATCGGATTATAATTTGGCCTCTGATGATATTGGATATAATTCTAGCAAATCTTATTAGGACTGAAATTTTTATAGTTTCAACTTTATAATCTTTCTCTAGGTACCTAAAACTTTAATTATCGGAACTTGATGAACCAAATATTATCCAAATGAGGAAATATTTGAAGATTTCTCAAGAGGAGGAAAAAAAAAAAAAGCAAAGAAACCTAGTTAATTTTTACAATATTAGTCTGTATTCTAAATGCGTGATTCCGATCCTCAATTTTTTGAAAGTGACATTTCACTTTATACTAATATATTCTCTAGGAATAAACCTTTTCAACAATAATAATGAAAATATCATACTAGATAAGAACCACAATCATAAAATACTTGCAAGTAGAATCAATTAGGATTTTAATTAATAATATTTTACAAAATTAACTCCTTAGTTTGAGATACCCGGTGATGTTCATTTCATGTTAATGACAACCACCTTAATATTTTTAATAAATGTTTTAGAAGTTTTAAAACTTTATGTGTACTTTTCAATCAAATATCGAATCTTTCTTCTTTTCAAGAATTCACTAAATATTAAAATTTATTGATTTGTTGTTGTTCGTTTGTTAGGATAAACACCTGATTTTTTTTTTTTTTTACACTTGCAAGAAAATAATAGAAAATATATTTAAATGTAACATTCGGAGACCCTATTTAGATATTACAATCCACCACATATTCTCACTAACTAGAAATATACTAAGACTTCAAAATCTACGAGCATTCAACTTTAATATAAACATTTACCACATATACAAAATGATCCTTAAAAGAGTAGGAAGCATCATCCACTCTAATCATCGTAACCTATAATCACACTAGCATCACAATCTAAGAAGTTTACCAACTCATAATCCATAAATAACATGAAAAGTAACTCTAGGAGTCTCTAATCTTCCTAAGATAACATGAAACTACAAAACAAAATGAGAAATGAGTCTATCTCCCCATTATTAACAAGGCTCTCCTAATCATAACATAACTCCATTAATATATAGATCAACTCAACTCTAATTATCATAAAAATATAAATACTCGACACTGTTGTCCTCTAGATTTCATCCACACAAGGGTTCCTTATAGATAAGATACTCTTTAGTCCCTATGCCTAAAAATAAAATAAAATAATGAGCCAAAGCCCGGTATGCGATGTATAAATTACACACAAATGTCGAGCCAAGTCATACACATGCATATAACGCAACTTACATCAAGTATAAAGCAAATAGTAATTTAATTATCTTTAATTTAGGTCAACAAAAAATAAAAGGGTACTCATAACCTTACCACACCATGATCTTTATCTATGTACATAGGTGGATATAAATATAATTTTTTCTTTAAGTCCTTTACACCTAGAGTCTAAAGTTTAGAGTCATTGAATCCTATAATTCTAACTGCGTCATCCCATATACAAGTATATTACGAAATCCTTACATATAATTAGTAGTTAGGATTTGTTACAGTGGGCTTTTAGAGCGAGCGAGTCAAGCACAATCAAAGAACCATTCATTTAGGCCAAAGATATATTAGTTTGGTTAGATTATTTCAATCCTAACAAGCACAACCACATAAACGAGTACCACGTACCTAAAAGCTGAACCAAAATCAAACTATACCTAATAAGAAAGAATAAAGGAATTCGAGTAAAAGAAACTTAATATAAGAATTAATATACCCATCTTAGATACTAAACAAGGCCAGAGCTAAGATATAGTTACCCTTATAATTATTTCCTTCGTTGTCCTCATTAATCCCTAAAACTTCAAGTTCATCCCTAATTAATTCTCCATTTAGCTTCCTTCATAACCAATCTGTATCCATTTAGGTTGAAATATCTCAAATAAGCTTAAAACAACTCCTCAACAGGCTTACTTAGTACAATTACACCATCTTAAGGTTTAAGTCCATCTAAACTTTTATAGGTTGCTACACTAAAAAAGATAATTTTAGGTAAGATTAGGGTCGTAAAGCATAAGAAAGATTTAGAAAGAGTTTAACTTGTAAAACATTAAATATTATACTTGATTTGCCAAAAAGGGGGTAATAGTTAATTAAAATTTATTAAAATGTCACTCGAAAGTAAAAAGTGTTTAAAATTAGTCAAAATACTAAATTAAGCTTAAAGAATATGAAAATTGTAAGTAAATGCTGAAACTTCTATAAAAGAAGGCTAAGTGAAACTCAATATTAATGTTACAAAAAAGTTTGACTAAGTTTGGTTAAGAGAAACAATAAAAAAAGGTTTCATATAAAATTTCTAGCTCAATATGATCAGCAACATAACCATATTGCTTGATTGTATCAAAATCTGACTATTTTTACAAAAGTTGAAATTTTTACAAAAAAAAGTTAGATGGAATCAAACATTAAGATTAGGATAAGGTTTTATTAAATTTGGTTAAAGTAAACAATAAGGAAAAGGTTTTACATGAAGTTATAGCTTAATATGGTAAGCGATATTATAATGCCCCAATCTATAAGCAGTGAACAACTAAGCCAACAAATACTAATGGGCTTATTTTCAACCATTAACCCAAAAATTTCAAACTTATGTTGATAAGGTATTCATAATCATGGTCTTATAAACTAGTATCACAACCTCCCATAATCTA
This sequence comes from Lumnitzera racemosa, assembly GCA_024138005.1. NCBI lineage: Eukaryota > Viridiplantae > Streptophyta > Magnoliopsida > Myrtales > Combretaceae > Lumnitzera > Lumnitzera racemosa. The sequence goes on from JAMXBC010000004.1 coordinate 104,513,001, forward strand.
TGTAGGATACTTAACTATAGGATCTCACAGTTTCCCCCCTTTAAACACACGATGTTTTCGTCGCGAAACCTTACAATTGGGCCCTGATCTTTCCCCCTTTTCGATGTATGATTCGAGCTACTCATTATTTATAAGTCATCCTTGAAGCATGTAAGGAGTCACACCCTAGTGACACTTTCCACTTTTCACGAACCTCTTCTAAACTAGAGCTAGAGCCAAATCATGTACCTACTGGTAAAAGGTCTGCTTTGATACCATTTGTAATGCTCCAATCCATTAGTAGTAAATATCCAAGTTAACAAACACTAATGAGCCTGTTTTCAATCATTGGCCCATAAGTTTTAAGCTTATATTAATAAGATATTTACAATTATAACATTATAAACTAGTATCATAATTTATCATAATTAATGTAAAACGCTTAATTATGGGATCTCACAGATATGACCATGTCTCTTAATTGTGTAAAAATCCTTTTTTTTTTTTTTTTTTTGCAAAAGTTGGAATTTTTTGTGTAAAAGAAAGTTAGTTGTAACTATATATTAAGGGTACTATATATTAAGGTTAAGTTAGGTTTAGAAAATTGTAAGAAAAAAACACTTAAGAGTTCACCATACGATAGGAATGGTGACACAACCATATTGTTTATTCATGTTACTTTCTGTGAAATTTTCCCTCAATAGACATGGTTAACGACTTGATCATGTTGTTGGTTGTATCCCTTTGAGTAATAACTAAACTTTTATTCTACTTCAAAAAGCTCTATAATGCCACTCTTTCCTTTCCAAACTTCAACCTAACCTTAAATATTCTTCAACCATCAATTACTCATCGCTTAAACTCCTTTTTATTCCATCAAAACCACAAATTTTCAACTCAATAACAATCAATTACTCCATTTCCACTTCAATAATAAAAATTCATTTCAAGAATCCAAAACTAAGAGTAACGGCTCATGAAACTTACTTGAAATATCTCAAATGCTCAATGAGTAATGTCTCGAACAATTGGTAATGTCAGAAAATGAAATTCGATGCCACTTACAATCTATAAAACACTTCATTTCAAATTAAACATTTGATAATATCTCAAGTCTAACTTCTCCAAAACAATATTCCAAATGAGAACTTAAGAAATCTTCCATTTAACTCACCTTACACACTTAAGTGAGCTACCACTTTGTGATATCTAATAACCCTGGCTTGAGACACTTAGTAAAAGCTGCAATCAACAAGGGACTAAAGGGTTTAGGATACTAGGATGTTTATTACGAATTTTTTTAAGCTTAACTTTCAAGAATTTTACTTCAATCACCGTTTACTTGCCTTTTGTGATTAGGTTTAGAGAAGTAGTCTCGACTTTCTGCACAAAGAGAGAGGATATATCTTATTTGGTATCTATTAGAGTTTAGTTATAAAAAATAAAATATAAAAAAGGTTTTTGTAAACTTTTGAAATGCCCAAATTACCATTATTTTTAAAAAAACTTTTCTTGATATATTATATCAAAATAGTATACAACTAGATATATATCTCTAAAAACGTTAAAATCTGCAAAATTTTAGAACAATGAATCCATTTATCTATTTTCCATAAACATATAGCATTTCCTGGGAGCTCTCCAAATTTCTACCGATGTAAAGAATGTTATTTTGTTAAGAATTCAAACATTGAAGTTAAAAGCCCTTTATTTTGGCTGCCTCTGGCTCCTGTGACTTTATTAAATCTATTGGATTTATTTATTTATTCTACTTACAGTCGTGGCAGCCTTACTACGGGAGATTTTTATATTCTCCAATTTATTGTTTATTTGTTAAAATGGTCCTTCTACTATTATGTTAATAATAAATGATTTTGTTGATGAGACCGTGGAATAATCGCTCACGATAACGGGGAAGAATTTGTCTTTGGCGTTCTTCAAATCTGGAACGTAGAAATTGAACTTTGAGGATATTCAGTCCACAACGGAGACTTGGAAACTGGAAATGTGTAGTGAATTTCCTTGCAAATAAGTGCCAAAACAAGATAAATAAAGTCCGACAAAATAGTTAACGTTAATTTCTCGCGGTGGCCAAATATTCGTGTTACATTTAATTTTATCCTTTTTTACAGTTATATATTTAAAATTTTAATTTATCTAATTATATACTTAATTAAAATTTTAATTATTATTATTTATATCTTAATTAACGGTGAGTAGTGTTTTTTAAAGATGGTCATGACCTATTATTTTGAAAGGATGGGTTAGTGACTACCTATGAGGGTTGCCCGAACTCCTAAGTGGTCACCATGTTATTTAATCATATTTATTAAATTAATAATATAAATTAAAATTAATTGAGATATAAATAGTAATAACTAAACTGTTAGTTAGGTTTATAATTAAACTATGATATTAATCCATTCGTGACCTGATTGGCTTTTTTTCTCTATCTCGACTTTTTCTTAGATCTCGTCTGTCTCTTTAATGGTACTGATTCAAATATTTATCTTTATCTTTAATTTTATATTTATTAAATTTAAATGGTTAAATTAATTATCTTTTAATAGCATAAATCTAATGAATAGAAATTAAAGGTGTAAATGGACCGATTTCATAAAAATCATGAAGGGGAAACTGGTCTGTCTCCCTCTCTCTTCTGCTGCTTTAATTTCTGATTTTCTGTAACCGTAGAAAACCACGACAAATCATTCTATCAGAATTTAATTAAACTTTTTATATTTTGAGTGAGACTCGTATAAAAAGATGGGCATAAAAGCCCGATTTATGAAAAAAACAAAAAACAAAAAAGTGCATTTGGTTGCGCCCTGCATATGAATGGTATAAGACACTGTTGTACTTTACATTACTTAAGTCTTCTATGTGTGGTAGTTTAATCAAGTATATTCTGTTTTTAAAAAATTATTTAGATCATTTATGAATGAAAAATTCTAATAAAATGGTTTAGCAATTCAAATATAAACAACTTCATTTAAAAGCATGCTTTGAGACTCTAATTTTAACATTTCACCCTTCATTAAATAACAAAATAATTACAAGAAAATATTAAATAAAAAAATTAGATAAAGAATAGTTTGGGGTAGACATGAGTTTGCCCCCTCAAGTAGACATAAGTAAGGACCAATTTTAAACTATGAATTGACCTGGCTTATAAAAGGTTAGGTCAAATCGTCCTCTTGAGCTACCGGTCCCTAAGGGATCGAGTAGTTGAAAAAAGCAGGACGAGTCGAACTGACAGGTCGTAAATCGCTGGGCAAGCCTTCCATTGAATCGGTGAGTCGACCTGATCGCCAGTTCACCTCTTTAAAAAAGATAAAAAAAAAAAAGAGAGAGAGAGAAAAGAAAGGACACTAAGGTGAAAAAAAATAATTGGATAATATTTAGTACGTCATTACATGTCAAAACTACTTTATTTGTGAGGAAGAATAACAATTTTTTTTAAATAATATCATCAAACTAATGATAAATGACTAATCATAAGTTTATTATATATTAATAATAAATAGAAAATTCAATTTCAGTTAATGTAAGTCTTTTTTGTAAAACTTGTCAAATGTTAAGAATTTGAATATAACGAAAAAATAAAAATTTGAGAAAAAATAAAAAAGTTAAAATCATATTAAGTCAAAAATTAATAAAAAAATTAATAATTATTAATGAATTAATACACTTAAAAAAAGATAACATTATTAAAAATTATTAATATATTTTTAAAAAATTAATAAAAAAATAATTCAAGGACCATTTTGAAACCGTCCCTTTACAAGCTGATCATGATTCAACCATAATCGAGTCTAAAAACTAATGATTCTGAGCCGATTCAAAACTGAGCCTACCCATTACCTACCTCGACTCTCAAGGCAAGGCCCTATTCATTAGTACCATTTGAATAGGGTATTTTTTTATCCGAAAGTGAAACCTATGTATACAATTTTTAATACCTATCCTAAATCTATTAGGTTGGATAAATATATTATAAAGTTACCAAGACATCTTTTTAGAAGTTCTAAAAATATATTGCTTCATTTCAATGCTTTAGAGGAAAAAAGAAATTGAAATTGTTAGGATTTTACATATATTCTTCATTTAAAAATGGAAAAATTATTCGAAGGAATTGATTCTAATACATGGGTAATGGCCAATGGGTATATCTTCCATGACGTATCATGCGAATAAACAGTAAGTTTGTAATTGTTATTTTCCATTTCGTTTTCAAAATTCAAAGTCCAATTATCAGACTTTCAGTTCGTCTTTGCCTCCCTCATTTTTGCTAACAACGTACCTTTGAGCGACCAATTAAAAAGAATAAACTTGGTGTCTAAGGATGAGTAAATATAAAATGGGTAAGATATAATATTTTATTGTATCATATTTTATAAATATAGGTTCTAAAATTTTGTAATCTGAATTTATCATGTGATCCTATATTTTGCAAATTTTATAGGATATACCATACCTTATGGAACCTAATTTTCCTTTTTACTTTATCTTTTTTCAAAATATTATACAGATATATAATTAATATTAAATATGTAACTATACTAATGGAAAAAATAGTAATAATTTGAAATGTTCTTATATCTACAGCATATATAATTGTAACAATATGAAAATTTAGTAGGTAGAATAGAAAAAAATTCTTATAATTGGAAATGTTTGACCTTTGGTCATGTCATGCTAAATTTTCTTTTCTATCTTTTCCTTTCAAATCATTAAAATAAATTTTTATCAAATTATAAATTTTTTACACATAGAATACAAAACCAAGGTTTTAACAAAAATAAAAAAAGAAAAAAAAAACAGAGAGAGAAAGAATAATGGAAACAAACAAGACGGTAGACACAAGAATATATAGTCTTAGGGCTTTTTCATAGGTTAGTATAGGATACCCTATATATTTTGAAGTACATATTTCAGAATCAAAATAAGATACCTTAACTTCGTATCCTTATACTACCTTATGGGAACATTTGAAAAATCACTACCTCAAAATGTACCCTTTACCCCTCTTTATTCACGCAAAAGCTACCTAATAGAATAAGATTCAGGTTGATACCTCATACAGTAAAGTTATCTGCTCACTCTTATTAGTGACACAATAACATCTTGCTGCACAAGCTAGAAAAAGACTCATCTGTCCACATGCATAAATGAATGTTGAAGAAATAAGAAGAATAATAACAATATTTAGAAGGAAAATTTTATGGTATAAGTAAATATATCATACAGTTATTTTTAATACAAACAAATCAATTAAATTAAAGTAGATAAAACATTAACAATAAAGGAACCTGTGAACAGTCTTATCAACAGCTTTAGAAAAAACTACACCAATTTCATTTATACTATCAACAACTTCATTTTTCTATTAACAAGATTTATTTACCGTAATTTGAGATGATTTAAAATTAGCTATTTTATATGGCTACTCAAAAAACTGATTATACTATAGAATCTTTTATTTCAAGAAGTAAAAATATCAAAATTTTATTAATATTTTTATTTCAATAATCGATTCATTTGATACTAATGTATATCGTTTTCCTCACGACTTGCTTCCTGAGGAATAAATAATAACGCCATAAGCTGGCTTGGACTCACCGTTGATTTCTCTTCAAGTATTCAAAAGGACCACACCGACCCGTCTGTTCTTTAACAAGATATCGCTTTTGATTGGAAAGTAAAAAGAGAAAACGACCTTGTCTGCTCTTCTTGGCTCTTGGGCATATAATATTAACATTAATATTTATAGAAGAATATTCCCATAATTTATCCTACAAACTTTTGTTTCTTTATCTACTAGTCTTCATTTTCTGTAGATATATTATACAATCATGAACAGAGCCAAAAGAAATTTAGACTACACACACCGACGAAAGGAGCCGGGGGAAAAAAAAGTAATCTAAAATTTATTTATATTTTTTCGATTTTATACATAAAGCTTTTAAATTATTAAATATCAGGCATACTTGAATTTTCTTATCAAACTTTAGGTTAAATTTTAACATTAGTGTCATGTTTAGTACTAAGAATGAATAAGAATTAAATACTATTTTAGATTCATTCCTTTTCTCATGCTTGAAAATGTATTTAAAAAAGAATTGTGATTTTGACTTTAACGAAGAATTAAATTCTACCTTTCTTTTTGCATTATTAATTAAATTATTTATTTAATCTTTAATTTAATTATAATATTTAATAACTAAGATTACTTTTAACAATTGTTATTATATATACATTTAATTTTATTACATTCCTCTGGCATTTCTAACTACGGATACGGAATGATTTACTGTTCGTCAATATTGAGGCGATGATCATTGGTCCAAAGGTATAAATAAAGACTATGAAAAGTTGGTATAATCTTTAGTAACCAAAAATTTCATAGCGAGAATGAAATAACATCTAAAGTTCAAATAATAATTTTTACATTATCTCGAAGATATTCATTACTCGCTATACCAGTTTTGGTGTTTGGGTAGGTTGGATATTATTAAACATATCATCCTAATATTTTGAAATCGTAATAAGTCACAACTCACAACTTATTTTGCTTCTTTAAGTTGCCAAACCATTATCAATACGTTAACACCTTGTAATTCAGTTGCATAATAAAAGGAAAAAAAAAAAAGAAAAAGGAAAACCATTACCGAGACAATATAGCAACAGCCCAAAAAAAAAGAGAGAGAGAGAGAGGATAAACTACCTTAATTATCATAAATTAATTACTCTTTATCACGTGCTACCTAACTACCTTCCACGTATTCATTTAGGATCAGAATATTATGATAAGGCTTAAATAATGAGTTAGATTATGTATATAGCAGTTTAGCGAAACGAATTAAGAGGAGAAAAAAAAGGAAAAGAAAATATCTTAACATGTGTCCGAGTAGTGAACATAGGATATCTATCATTTCCTTTTTAGGTTTCTATAATTTAGATTTTTTAAAATTATAATTACGGTATTCACACACTAAATTTAATAATTAATATTGTAAATGTCATAGACCTGTTTCATTATTTTTTTTTTCTTTCTCTCTTTCCAATAGTGGCGGCAAGTTGAATATTTCGCAAAATAATGATAGCGGAGATTCAGCTGTCCTATGCATGAAATTGCTAGGTTTGAAACCTAACTTGACCCATATGGCGGGTGTCAACTATGGACCCATTCATGGTTTATCACCCGCGGGTCCCCAATAAATATTTAAAAAATTAATTATTGAAAAAGGAATTAAAAGATGAATTTTGGTGAAAATTTAGTCATTTCTATGTGAATTAAGAACAATTATTTTCCTTATTAACAATATATATATATATTTATTTACCAATGAACTATTAACAATATAAGAAATATATATATATCTATATATCCAATATTATTCTAGCTTAATACATGCAGATTTCATTAAAAGAAAGTTCTCATTTTAATAATGTGGGTCTAATCATTGATAAATTTTTAGTTAGATTTACCATATTGCTAATATCACAATATAGGTATGGTGATAGAGGATATCATGTTTATGCTTTTAGACGAACTCTTGATAGTCTATTAATTATATGTTATAGTGTACCTAAAAAAAACTTCTTATAGGTTTGTTAGTGAGAACCTTTCGATACTCAAGTTAGCAAAAGAGTATTTGAGTTTTGAAAAATGTGAGAATAAGTATATTAAGAGAGTTTCCAAGAGTTACCAAGAGATTCCAAGATTTTATACTTATTGACCGCCCGTCTTATTTATAAGTTAAGGGGGCTTACTTATTCAGACATATGGCAAGAGAGGATTAGTTGGAATGAAATCCAAGGAAGTACTACTGTTGGTATGAGAAAGGACTGCTACCCTTCTATTGGTTAGTAAGAGCCTAGGAGATGGGCCTAACCCATAAATAAGGGGTAGCTGCCCTAACATGGCAGTTAGTTTGTAGGCTATATGTCAAACAGTCATTCAACATTTAATAAAAGAGAGACAAGGAAGCAAAGAGAGGAAGGCAAGTTCAATTATGTTAGATAGCAAGCTCTTCGAAGGTTGCCTTAAGCGGGATGCAAGCTCTTTTCCTGTATGAAGCTCGAGGGCCACAGGAAAGGATCCTTGGAGTACTCGAGGTTGGACTCGAGCTAAGTAGGTAAAGTTAGGGTGTGTATTAAGCTTATCCTCACTTATGCCAGTAAGGGTGTCATATCGCGTTAGCTGAGCTCACAAGTGAACTTGGGCCTCTAGAACCTTAGGTCAAAAGGGTAATTGTCAACAAGCTGAATTGTAATTTTGTATAAATAACATGATAAATAACCAAATATTTTTCAACTTAAATAAATATTAGGTTTAAACTACTTAGTTTTTGGACTCAAACTAAATATTTAAATGTAGAAAAGAAATTTCGCTAGTTCAATGATTTCAATAACCATGAACCAACCCATGCAAATCACTATTGTAGAAGGGTAAAATCAGATATGGGCCTTAAGCCAGTTAATTAACTGGTTTTGACTTTTTGGGCCAAGGTGACAGAGTTTAAAAAGTTGAGTCCAAATATTCAGAATAATCAAGAAAGTTTTGGCATTATGGGCTTAGAGTAGAATTTGTTTAATCGACCTATTTAATCCAACATTTCTCAACATTGGTTCACACTAAAAATAAGGTTTTCACTAAGCATGAATCCAAAGAAGCTCATAAGAGATCCATTAAGGAAAGGGATTGATCTTGGCTATTAATCAATATCATGATCATATAGACGAGATGGGATTAATAGCTAATTCCTATATATACTCCTTTCCCTCTCTCATTTGGACAAGAGAAATTTTGATACAAATACTGTTGCTCTATTGGAATCTTACCTCAAAAGATCAAATACTTAAATATTTTCAAAGACACTACCCCGTTCTTCATCAACATGGAATTTGATACCATCACGCTCTTTCACCTGTCACCATACGTGTTAAAACTTTGTTGAGATTGGCTACTCTTTCTGCATATACTTTATTTTAATTATCCCATACGTACGATTCAAGTTATTTCTCTAGTTACTATAGTGTGATTTCACATGCGATACACACTTGACTTTTGCACCCGTAACTATACATTGACGCCTGTCTATAGAAGTATTTTGAAATGAGCTATTTTATTTTCTCTTTATTTAGATTTCCTTTTTCCTTTTTCCTTTTTTTTAACAAAAAATGAAGGGAGGGAGAGGAGATCAATACCTTAACATTACTTTATTAATCATTGCCATCATTACCTTTTTTCCTTTCTTTTTTTTTTTTAAAGTGATTAAAGGGATTCGAACTGGTCCACTCCATTATAAAATAAACATTTATAGCGTTAAATTATAAAATATGTTTATCATTGTAGCTATTCAAAATTAATATATAACCTCTTCTTTTGAAGATAAGAGACTTAACGTGCAACATACACTGCGTAGATATACATGTGGTATGTAATTTTCAATGATCTTTAAATACGTGGTGGTTAGTAAGTAATTTCTAAAGAAGCTATCAACTATGTTATTATGTGTTCAAATATTGTTAATAGTTGCTCACCACATTTGCCACGTTTGCATATACGCGGTGAGTAATACTTAATAAATACTTCCCTTTTTAAGACCTTGCAATAATAAGAAACAACTTTAAACCATAAATAACATAGATACTATTAATATTGTATAATGTTTAGTCTTGTTAACTTGTACTAGCTAATTATTTACATGTATCAAGTTAGTTAGAATAAGACATATATAAATCCATTTGTAACAGAATTAACTAATCAATAGTCATACCGATTCATTTATTCATTCTTGCCCATTCTATACGCTCTCAATTGAATGACTCTTCCATGGAAGCTTGGATAACGAAGATCAAATTCTTTAGTTTCCAAAGTTAATATGGTATCAGAGTAGTGAATTAAACTTGGTGTGGTTGTTTTTTCTTCATCCAATTTTTTTTTAAAATTCATTTTTTTCATTTATGGTTGTGATGAATAATAATAACGTAATAGTTTATCAGATTTATGGTGATCTGCTATATCTCTTAGGATCTGATAATCTTGGATCTATTATCTTAACTATTAATTTTACCGGTATGAATTTCCTAGGATGGACTCGCTTTATTCGATTAGCTTTAGGTACGAAATCAAAATTAGGGTTTATAAATGGTTTTTGTGTTAGATTTGAAGAAAATCAAGTAGAAGAACAATGATAGCTTTGTTATGACTCGATGATGTTAGATTTTGAACTCATTGTCGAAGGAGCTTGTTGAAGGTTTCATGTATGCTCAATTTGCTAAAGAATTGTAGGAAGACATTAGCGAGAGGTTTGGACAAAGTAATGGTCCATTACTCTTTCAATTGTAGCATGAAGTGGTCAATGCGCAACAAGGAAATAATTCTGTCACTTTTTGCTATAATAAGTTGAAGAGTTTATGGGATAAAATGTGTAGCTTGAGTTTAATTCCTGAGTGTGAATGTGAAGCTCTTAAGGATTGTACATGCAATTGATAAAGTTGTTTAAAATTGAGAATAGGAATCACTTGCTTTAGTTTCTTATGGGACTCAACGAAACATATGAAAGCATTAGAAGTCATATTCTTTCGCTTAAACCATTACTTACAGTCAGTAAGGCATATTATCTTATCTTTCAAGTTGAGAAACAAAAGCAGGTGTCTAGATTTCTAATTGACACTGATGAAGCATCAGCATGTGTTGTTAAATCTCAATCTCAATTAGGGAATGAAGATAAAAGGGACAAGAGATTTAAAATAGCTGGAGGAAAATTATCTTGTACATATTGTAAGAAAATAAGGCATATAGTTGATAGTTGTTTTGAGATTATAAGTTACCCAGATTGGTATAAAGGTAATACAAATAAGAAGACATAGAAGTTTGTATGGCATGTTCTTAGAAGTTCAAATCGTAGTGTTGATAATCCTCTTGAGTTTTTTTGTTGGGTTCTTATGTAGGACAAAAAGCTTTAGATAAGAAAGATGACAATGAAGATTGACAACTCATATTATGGATCTATCAACAAGTACTTAAGTTGATGAAAAACAAAGATGCTTCAAATGTCATAGATGGGGCAATGTCTTCTTCATTGAATTTTGCAGGTCAGGTTGTTTGTTTTTCAAATTCTTTTGTAGCTTCATTTAGTAAAACTGATAAAATTATAGATGAATGGATACTAGATTTAGGAACTTCTGATTAAATTACTCCTTATTCTGAAATCCTACATAATTAACACTCACTTCATCATCCTATTGTTGTTAAATTGCCTGATTGGACTACAAAACTTGTGTACTCTATATCAGATAAGTTAAGATAATGGGTTCATTATCTTAAACAATGTACTTTTGGTACCAGATTTTCATTGCAATTTGTTATCCCCCACAAATTGTTGACCTAAACTGATATTTATGTTCTTTTATATCTACAACATTATCATTTTCAAGTCCTAAAAACTAAGAAGGTCATTGCTTAAGCTGTTGCTAATAAGGGACTTTATCTTTTGAAATCTAATTTTAATACATTTTCTTATAATTTTACGTCTCATGTACCTCTAGTATTATAATAGTTTGGGGTATATTTCCTTGTCTAAGCTCAAGCATTTAATTACTTATAATAACGTTGATTAGAAGTCTTTTCATTATGATAAATATAAACAAGCTAAATCTCATCAATTTCCTTTTAATGTTAGTAATTCTTTCACTTCTCATTCTTTTAAACTTTTACATGTTGATGTATGGAGACCATATCACACTTTATCACTCTCAGGTGCTAGATACTTTGTTACTTTAGTAGATGATATGAGTTGAGTCACTTGGATCTACTTAATTCAAACTAAACACCAATTTTTTCCTACCTTGATAACTTTCATTTCATATGTTGAAAACTACTTTCACATTACCCTTAAATACATTCATAGTGATAATGGGAGTGAATTCTTGTCCAAAGAATGCCAACAATTTTTTAAGAACAAAGGTATCCTTCATCAAAGAACTACTACATATACACTACAACAAAATGGGGTTGTTGAAAGAAAACATTGATATTTGATTAAAACAGCAAAAGCACTTAGGTTGTATGCCAATTCGCTTAAGAAATTTTGGGAGGAGTGTATTGTAGCTGCGACATCCTTAATCAACAAAATGCCTTAACAAACACTTGGCTGGGAAACACCTTATCAAATTATATTGAAGGAAATACCCTCAAATGATGAATTATGCATTATTGGCTACTTATGCTATGCCACTTTTGTTAGCAAACCCAGAGACAAGTTTGATCCACGAGGATGAAAGTGTGTGTTTGTTGGTTACTCATATAATCAAAAAGGGTACAAGCTTTATGATCTTGAATCCAAATCTTTTATTGTCAATTGAGATGTCTCCTTTGTTGAAAATGTCTTTTCTTTTAAAGAACAACACCATTCAAATACTTTAGTTTCATTACCTATTTTGTTCCCTTCTTTACCCGAAACGCATGCTTCTAATCATGATTTGTGTTAACCTTCACTTATACCATAAAATGCTGATAATTAGTCTTCATTATACTCTTCTATCGATTTACCTCATTCCACAAAGTCTTTGATCCGTCAATCCACTAAAGTCCACCTTCTTAGCTTCATGATTATGTTCATAGTATCCATGCTAAGTCCTTAACAGCAATAGCTTCTTTTGACCATTCTTCCTTTATTTCATCACAATCAATTCTTCATCCACTTTTCAATGATGATGATTTACACAACTATCCTAAGGAGTATATTGTTTCTCTATCAAATGTATTAATTGTTCATAAGCCACGATCTTATCATGAAGCTAAAAACGATTTGAATTGGGTTGATGCAATGAATAAGGAACTTTTGTCTCTTGAATCTAATAACACATGGCAGCTAGTTGATTTGCCTCCTGGGAAGAAAACTATAGGGTCTAAATGGGTTTACAAAATTAAGTATAAACTTGATGGATTTATAAAAAGATTTGAAGCTCAACTTGTAGCTAAGGGTTACAATCAAATTAAGGGCGTGGACTATGTTCATACACTTTCTCTAATAGCTAAGTTGACTATAGTTAAGTTATTACTAGCCTTAGCTGTTATTAGATCATGGCATGTTTACCAAATTGACGTGAACAATGCATTCTTACATGGATATCTTCAGGAAGAAATTTACATAGATTGTCCAGATAAGTATATGGTTTCTTCTCCTGAACAAGTTTGTAAGTTAATTCGGTCTCTATATAGATTAAAACAAGCTTCACGATAATGGTATAAGGAATCCGCTCATTTTATTTCATCTCTTAGTTTTCGGTAGTCAAAGCATGATTACTCTTTGTTCATTTGTTCTCACGATGATGAGTTCTTGGTAATTCTTGTTTATGTCAATGGTATATTGATAGCTAGAACTTCTTTGTTTGCTATTGTTGATGTTAAAGATTCTTTACACAAAGCTTTTATTATCAAAGATATGGGTGATGTCCGATTCTTTATAGGTATTGAAGTTTGCCACACTAATAAGTGTTTTATGATGCATCAATGCAAATTTTTGCTTGACATTCTTCAAGCTATAAGGCTTACTGATGCTAAGCCTATTCGAATTCCTTTTCCTCAATGTCTTCGTCTTGATAATACTTTAGGAGACTTGCTGCAGACTCCTTCTTCTTATAGATGAATGGTTAGAAGCCTTCTTCATCTAACTATTACACGACTAGATATTAGGTTTGCTATCTAACAACTTAGTCGGTTTGTTAGTCACCAATGCATTATATACATGCAAGCTACTTTAGATCTATTGAACCACTTGAAAGGTTCTTTTAGTCAAGGTCTTTTTACATAGCTAATTCTTCTTTGGTTCTTGCTGGTTATTTTGACATAGATTAGGGTGCTAGTTTGGTTGATAGGAAGTCTTTAAATAGGTATTGTATGTTTCTAAGCACTTCTTTGATATCATGGAGAACTAAGAAACAAAATACCGTTGCCACATCTTCTGCAGAAGTTAAGTGTTGTAGTATAGCTTTAGCCACCAAAGAACTTCTATGGCTTTCTTATTTGCTTATTGATTTGTCTGTACCAGTGACTCTTCTAGTTGTACTTCATGCAGATAGCAAATCTGCTCAACAAATAGCTGATAATCCTATCATCATAGTCAAACTAAGCACATTTTTTTAGCATTCATTTCACTCGAGATTACATTAATAGTAGTTTTCTTCATATTTCTCATGTTGCCTCTCGATTTCAACTCGTAGACCTCATGACAAAAGCTTTAGGTGAAGCATAACTGAAGTTTTTGTTGTCCAAGTTAAGTGTTTTAGGGGTGGTGGGAGGATATTAATATTATACCTAATGTTTAGTCTTGTTGACTTGTACCATTTATTTATTTACATGTGTCATGTTAGTTAGAATAAGACTGGTATATAAATCCATTTATAATAGAATTAACTGATCAATAATCATATTGATTCATTCATTGATTCTCACTATGTTCTATATGCCCTCAATCGAATGACTTTTCCATGGAAGCTTGAATAACAAAGTCAAATTATCCGGTTTCCAAAGTTATTATAAAAGATTTTCTATAATCTAATTTTAATTAGATTTATCCAATTCTTTATTCTATTATTAATTTATATTCGTTTAAATTTAAATCATTAAATTACTAATTCAAAAAATGTCAATTAAGAATATAATGAATAGATGGAACGGACCTAAAAAATAAGTTGAAGGATTGTACACACTATAATGCTATGAAAATAATATCAATTAATTAGTCATATCTTTACGATAAGATGACTATCAATTACTTCCAACTTTGAAAGTTCAGCTCAATGTTATCGAATTTAATTCCAACCTATATTATATATGCAATTATATTACTGTGTAGTGCAGCTGAAACAGACAGTCCAAACAAAAAGAAACTCGTCTCTCTCTCTCTACACACACTTCTTCTTTTCTCTTTCTACAAAACTCATTTTCGTTTTACACCTAATTACATTGGTATCATTATCATATTCATCACAAACCAATACGATCGTCTTGGAAAACTTCAAAGTTTTATTCTTTTCCACAGCTATTCCTTTTTTCTTGTTTCTATCTAAACAAATGGAAATGATCTAGAACAAGGCCAGAAAAGTAAGCAGATTTATGTAAAATGCATTAATTTGGATACAGCTTTTTTTTTTTTTATCACTGATATGTTAAAGTTACGATATTTGCAGATAAAATTTGAGAGAGAAAGCATATATTGCAAATTTCTGGTCTCAGGGGTATAAAGTTTTGTTCTTTTTTCGACGATCATGGCTGTTGCAGAGAACGCTGGAATTGTTACTGATTCATCATCGGCTCAGAATTTGAACACTAGTGTTCCTGAGAAGCAAAACCCTAGTAATAAGGATAATGGCTTTGATGATCTCGAGAAAAAACATTCTGGGTTTGGTCAGGATGGTCAGATGAGTAATGGGTTTTATAGTGATGGAGTGAAAAATCAGGGTGTGTTTGGAAATAGGAAAAATGTTGATGGAGTGAATGACATTGGAGAACTCGTGGAGATGTTATCTAAGCTAAACCCTATGGCTAAGGAATTTGTGCCTCCTTCACTTGCTCAAAGTCATGGTTACTTTAGCAACGGTGGTGGGTTTGGATTTACTAACAATTTTGTTACGCAATCTGATGTAGCTAATGTTAATGGCCGTATATTTACAAGGGTAAGTTTTGATAATTTATATTTATTTCTTCTCCTTTCATTTCCATTTATGTGTATTCCTTCTTGTTTATAATACTACTCTCTCTGTTTAGTTTTTTTTCCGCAAACTATTACATATTACAGCGGGTAAGGGGAATCGAGTGTTTTTAATCCTGGTGGAAGTGCATTATTCATGATAGCATCTGCAATCCTATATTTAATTGCTGAGATTAATATGTAGAGTCAGTAGTCGCATACTAAATTTTGTGATTCTCCAATTGGCCTGTTCCGTTGTCCAGATTTAACTTGTCATATGGCTTCTTAAAATTCTTTTCTCATTTAGCTTAGAAATTGATGATAGTAATCCAAATGGGAAAAGGGATAGGGGAATTTCACGACGCTGAAACACATAAATCTAATGGTAACTAGGCTGATGAGTCATAGAATTTGTTGTCGGCAACGAATTTGCAAATTCCTGTAGGGCATTGGTTCTGATTTTTTGTCTTATTAGACCTATGTTTATATTTCTTTGTTCATGTATTAAGAGTCTGATGGGTTGCTTGTTAATTCATTGTCTAGAAGAAGAATAACTATGGTCAGGTGAAGCGTAGGATGAACAGTAGAACAAGTATGGCACAGCGAGAAGATGTTATTCGGAGGACTGTGTATGTGTCAGACATTGATCAACCGGTAAAAGTCTCCAACATCTCTTTATTATTCAACAAAATGTTGGTTCCAATATTCGTTTCCGACCCTTACCTTTATTTCTTCTGTTATGTTTAGGTCACTGAAGAACAACTTGCTGCTCTTTTTAACAGTTGTGGACAGGTAATCTTTCTTCATCAGCCAAATATATCTCTTAATTTTCAGCCAGTGACAGTTCTTTTTGTGAATTTAATCTTCTTTCCTGCTTTTTTTTTTTTTTCCTCAAGGTTGTTGACTGTCGTGTATGTGGTGATCCAAACTCCTGTCTTCGTTTTGCTTTTGTCGAATTTACTGATGAAGGTATCATCAATCATTACTCATCATGGCATGTCTTTTTAATTGGGTTTAGGTTGTTATGTTGTCTCATTGCTGTAATTGAATGTTAGCAGAAGGTGCAAGGGCTGCTTTGTCTCTAGAAGGGACAATATTGGGGTTCTACCCTCTTAGGGTGATGCCTTCCAAAACTGCAATTGCGCCTGTTAACCCAACTTTTTTGCCTAGGGTGCGAACTCACTTGACATAATGTCATGGCCTCCTAATAGTCTGGATATAGCTGCTTATCATTTTTGTGCTAAAATTTCAATTGAATTTGGTCTGCAGTCAGATGATGAGCGGGAGAAGTGCTCAAGAACTGTTTATTGCACAAATATCGATAAGAAGGTTGGTCATGTGACTTCTATGTGATTTTGTGAAGTGATTATCGAATTTAGCTTTGTAAAACTTGTCGGTTTTCATGCATTTAGGTTTCTCAAGCAGACTTCAAACTCTTCTTTGAGACGCTATGTGGAGAGGTGTGAAACATTTTGCAAATTGTGTATTTTTCCATATAACTAAAACTGCTAAGACCTGCGACTTTTGACAAAAGTAAGTCCTTTTGCAGGTGCGGCGCTTACGGCTACTTGGAGACTACCGCCATGCAACTCGGATTGCATTTATTGAGTTTTCAATGGTAAGGATTGTCCATTTGCCGATACACAGCTGCTGGTTTTGTGGCTGTCCAATAGAACTGGCAGTGTGCCTATTCAAAGGAAAACCCAGCATGGCATGTACCATATGGAATTTATTAGTGCTGAAAATTTTAGGTGCTTCCAACTTATTTGTTCTTGTATTTTGGATGGAAGGGTAAATTTTTTATCGTGCTTGATTCCTCTAGTGTATCTGTGCATATGCCAGGGGTTGCTCTTGCTTATTTCGTTTTACTCTGGCATCTATATTTTGTCTTTCGCAAAGAAGAGGTACCGTTTTAAATTAGCCTTTGAAGGTTTTAGGTCAGGTTGACAGAACATCTTTTGCAAATATTTTATCAGGATGTGTCGAAAAAGGAAATATGGTATGACCCTAATTGTTAGGGTTGTGACTAATACAAATGTGAAGCTGTACAATGCATATGGTTCTGTATGTTCCTACTTTTTTCTTTTTTCTTTTTTTTTTTTTTGTTTTGGACAAAGTATGTTCCTACTTGAAATGTATCAATCTTGTTAAGAAGAGCTGATTCTAGAAGCTTGTTTAGAAGCTTCTTCATACATGAAGTGTAATTGCAATTCTATAATGGGCATTCTTATAGGAACTGCTTACGCCAATCTTGTGCAACTTTTGTGCATCATCCTTTTGTTTTCAAATTTTAATTATATTTCTTGAAGTAGCTCTTTTATCTCTATCCTGCTTTCAGATTTCCTTCCATATCCAGACCGCTTACACCACTCATGTGCAACTTTTTTGCACCATCCTTTTGTTTTCAAATTTTTGCTTTTAAGTAGCTCTTTTATCTCTATCCTGCTTTCGGATTTCCTTCCATATCCTGATTATTCTTATCCGAGGCATGTGTGAAAGCCTTATGTTCTTTAGTGGCAATTTTCTGTCTTCCAGTTGGTTTTGAAAGTGTATTCTTTTGGGGAGATGTGAAATGATGTCTTTTACTATTGCACCATATGATATTGACGCCATCTGTTACATAATATATTTGTGTTAAATCACTGCAAACCAGGTGATTATTTTACTAAAAGGAAATCGGGCTGTCTTTTCAGTTAAGCGTGCAATAGAAATCTCGACCCATTATGCTTGATCAAGAGCTGAAGCTTACATAAGTTTGCTCTCATTTGTAGGCTGAAAGTGCTATTGCTGCTCTCAACTGCAGTGGAGCGATTTTGGGATCATTGCCAATAAGGTGACCTCCCAGAACCTCTTTCTCTCACTTTCCGTCATGGTATGCAACTGACTCCACTTTATTCATATTCGTCTGTGCAGAGTCAGCCCATCCAAGACCCCTGTTCGGCCTCGCATGCCCCGTTCTCCTCTACCCTGAGCTACTTGCTTCTAGAGCTAGCTACTGCTAGTACAAATATATATCCAGGTGTACATGCACAGGCTTCTTTAAAAGTGGCTGTGGCATTCCTATCAGTACTTTGTCATCTGCTGCTTTGGATGGTTGGGTCGATGGCTTGTTACTTAAACATTGTTTTATAAGATTTCAAGTATGTCTTGCCCTACTTGGTTGAAATTCATATGCTCTTCTAACTCGTCACAATCATCTTATATTTCATTGTTACTTTGCTTACAAATTTTATGGAGCTGAGACCTTTTCAGCAAAGATATGTCAACAGCAAATAAATTTTCGATTTTCCTTTGATGAATTTGCATGAAGTTGGCATAACATGTAAAAAACATGCACCAACATCATAATTTAAATCAGGTCATGGATTGGATTTCATAGATACCTTACATAGGCATTGTCTACCCAGTGTGCGGTTTTGTTAGATTTCTCATGTGCGGTGATGTAGGCGGTGCCATTACAGTCATTCCCATCCTCTCCATAAAAGAAAAATGAAAATTGCATCATATTTTTCGTTACAGGGTCAACTTGTGACTGTTGCAGCATGTTAAGTTTGAAAGTTGGAGAATAGAATGGTCATAGGGAGCCTGGATGACTTATCAACTCAAGATATTGATTGCTGAACTAACTTGGCTCTTCGCAGTTACCTTAGGATATGGTTAGGACATTTTCTTCTCTTTTATATTCAGCATTATGAGACAATTCGCCATGGGTGGTTTGACTTGGTTGGTAGGTACTGGCAGTCATTCATTCATTGTTTGTGTACCTGAACGCGCCACTACAAGGGCAAACTCATTTAATAACCACACAGGATTTTCTTGCTTTGGCCTCGCACTAAGCATGTTATGAAAATTTATGTAGTAAGAAAAGAATCCCAGTTCCTTTGGAATCCGATTCCATCGTTTAGTAATTAGAATCCTAATTACTAAAATACATCTTGTTTCTAGCAAATATCTCTCCATCTCATCTTTTCTTCATCGGTGTAGGTTTCGACGTGTATGTAATTTAGTACCTATTCTTTATGGATTACCAAGATTACCAAACACTGTATCATCATTCAAATCGGGAATGGAATTCTAAAAGTCGGACTTTAAGATTGGAAACTAGAAAGTGCCTACATTCTTTCTATTACCAGTAACCGTCAACAAATAGATCGATCGCCTTGATGGTTACGAGCGCGATAGTTACAAGGTTGAAAAAGGATGGCATAAAAATCATCTATCTATTCGAGGCCTTCTGGAACAAAGGATCAACCAGTTGCTATGGTCAGCTTTCACTTGCAGGCTACATTGAAACGGCTAGCTAAAGTTTCTTATAAACCGATGTGTCTTATGAATCAGTCAAAATCTAATTTATAATGCACATTTTGCTGTGTTGGCTTTTAGATGATCCCTAGTCTTGTTGACCTGGCCTTTGCATGTGCAATCACTAGTTAACAACCTTATTTGCCTTGTACCTAAAACCTTATACTTGTTTCGTCTGTTCTATGTATTTTATTTGCCGTAGTATATGCTTCCGATTTATAGCTGATCTACGTCTGATTTACATCCGATCTATACCCATGGTATGCTTGATATTTTGAATTGGTCATTTCAATCATTTTATTTAAATTTTACTGAGTATGCTTTTCAATAAGTAAACAAGAATGCCGAAATGATAAGAAAATCAGGAGCGTCTTTCTTCAAACTTCTTTCTAAGAACATCTACCAAATTCTCATCTAATTTCGTAAATAAATTGAGTCCGAGATAATGTAATACTAATCTCAACTCATAATTTCAAAACCCTATCTCTATTTTAAACTTGATCAAGCTTACAGGTTAATACTCAACAAACTTGAGATTGACTCAATTAAACTTATTTTAACTTAATAATCTTAAATATTATTAGTTTAATTAAAATAATATTGATCTAAACTCGACTAATACTTAAGCTCGACTAGAGGTTAATTAGCTTGCGAACTAATCACATTAAACATCGTAAAGCTCAAGTTCGACTTGATAAGTTATTTGAATAGTTCAAGTAATCAAGTTAAATTTGAGTGTAATCTAGCAACAGCATTGGGAAAAGTATACAAAAAACACAATTCTCTTCATTCTATTAGTATTTTCTATTTTCTCTACTTGTGAGCAAGCTTGTCTTCTTTACACCCCTATTCGCATCAATGATAACTAGAGTAATATTAGAAGAATGTAACACAAAATGACTTACCGAATATTTTTGTTCTTTCCCTGAAGAAGCAGCAATAATAATTCAAAAGTACTAGCATTTTCCTCCATTTTCTTTCGCTTCTACATTCGTGCAACCAATTCACTGCTGACTGGCGATTGATCTCGCGTATAGCTAGATATCCTTTTCTTGAAAGTTTGCAAAATAAGCATGACAAAAATTTACGGAAGTCTTTCAGAGGGGCATGCAATTGCAAGTAGAATAGATTAGGCTGCACTTAGCAAAAGGCAGTTAAAGCTCAACTCTTTTGCGAGACAATAGTATATAAGAAGAACGATAAAAACAATACTGAATTGTATTGAACCAACACATCGCATGAACTTTCATGCTGTGATGTAGATTTATAATATTTAGCACGGACATTGTAGTATATCTAAGTGTCCTCTTTTGATTTCGACCTATAAAAATTAGTTAAGAGTGGGCTTTCGCGTTACTGTATGAGCTTGTACGATAGTAAATAATGAGTTTAGCATGACTATTCTGATAATTAAGCTAAATTGGTATGTAAAAAGAGTGATAATATTCGAATATAAAAAATAAACTTTAGTATGTGAATTATTAAGTGATTTACTATTAGATGATTATCTTATATTTATAAAAAAGTGGAGCTGACAGTTGAAGAGGAATTAATGGATAGAAACCATATCTATAAGTATTGGACAATAGAGTTACAAAGTTCGATATGTTCCGCAAACATAATAGGTAGTTAGATCGCTTAGATTTGTCTGCAGTCTCCTAACCGTTGGTGACTACTGTAGTTAGGTAGGTTATATAATAAGCCTAAACTTATGTTAACCATAAGATAGGAAGGCTAGGTCCAAAGAAGCATAATCTAAGCCATAAGCCCAATCAAGTCGGTACAAGTTCGAGGAGTTTATATCTTTCCTATCCACATCAAGAAATTGCAAATTCCAGTTACAATATGTAGGGCTAACCCTATGGGAAGGGAAAGAACCTTTTATTCTCATCCATCTATACAATTATACGGGCAATCCATTTATACTTCACACAAACATCAAAAACAGCGAGAAAACAAGAAAGGGAAAATCAAAGCTATACAAGATTCACACCGAAAAGCAGGCTCTAATCATGCAAACAGTGACGTACTTCACTGGATTTATACAACAATAGCCTTGCCATCCACTTTGTTTTTCAGAATGGAGACGTAAAGCACTCTATTTTTGAGCTTTGCCTTGATCTTGTCGTTCTCCCTTAGTGAAAAGGATGCCATCTTCTATTGAGACCTCGACATCCTCCTTGGATAATCCTGGCATATCAAACCGTCTTAGACTCATTTTCGTCATCATGAATGCCCCATGGAGCACTGCCTCCCCTGCTACCTGTCTTCTGCCAGGAAAGGTCATGGTATCCTCAAAGAGACTGTCCCTTGTGTCCAGCATTTGGAGCATTTTTCGCATTGGAGATGGTGGATCTAGTAGGCCAGCAGGGAAAAAAAAAAAAATCATGTTTGAGCAATACTATAGATAACCAAAGCAAACAATATAGGGATGCAACCTTGAAATGCCACTATACCAGGTTTGTGAAGCCGAATCCATTTTTATAAAATTTAGTATTTCTTAAAACTCTATAAAAACCTATAGAGTTTTACCTATAAAAACTTATAGAGTTTTATCCCTATTCCTAAAACCTGCTATTATAGAGACAAAAACCTTATAGAGACGAGTTTTTATACAAACAACTCAAGATAGATTTTGATATAGTTCCAATAGAATAAAAAAGAGAGCAACATGTAAAGCAGTTTGATAAAATTATACTTTTATTTACTATAGAGATGGAATTTAAAAATCAAATGTATTGTAAATGGAGAACTTATAAATGGTGTGAATAGGGTATATGTTAATAGTAAATACTTTTATTAATATATAATCAGGTTGACTTTTTGTTTGGATTTTCTTTTAGCTCAAAAACCCGATCCTAAACCCTATAAAGTTTTGAAACATATCCCAAAAGTTGACTTTGAATAATTACCCACCTATTGTATCTCTAATGCAATTGGATGTGTTATTATATGATTCCAAGCCGTTCAACTCGATAAAAAATCAATGGATCAAGTTTTGAAAATACAAAAAATTTTGATAGAAAATCTAACTCAATAAGAAATAATAAATTATTTCATTGACTTTATTTTATATGTTCTTATTAAGAAGATTAATAAGTATATTAAGTATTTATTTGTAATTTTTTTTTAAAAATATAGTAATAATAGCTTAAAAATTTAAAGGCAAAATAAAATATTTTACTTAATTAGGGTGTGCTGGTTTGGTTATTGGGTGCATAATAACTTTAGGAATAGATTTTAATAATAGAAAAAAAAAATCTATAGGATTCTATAAAATCTAAGAATCTATAGGGTTTTTTTTTTTTTATATAGAAGCAAAAACTCTAATAAAGTTTTCATAAAATTTTAAGAAACATTAAATCTTATAAAAACGAATTTAGAATTTATAAAACCCGTTTTTGAACTCACCCCAAAACTATATTGGCATTGAAGATGGCTTAATAAGATCTTCACAGCTTCAAAATTGTGAATGTATGGAACAAGTTTTTCCATCTCCAAATAAAAGCTTATGGTATCATTCCGTTCATTCATACGTGACACGATGTGACATAGAAAAACACGAACAGTAACGCCATCAGGGAGTACGAAATTTCTATCATAAATTTACTCAATACATGCAACTGGACAGTCCGGGAAGATTTCTTTTCCAAAAAGTCTCATTGTCCTCTTTAAAGTTAATGTAAATTACATGTATGCTCTCTGAAAACTTTTAATATTATATAGATACTTTTTTTTTTTTAGTGAAGATCTAATTTTTTTTCCCTAGTCTTTCTTAATGAAACACATATTGGATATTTGTTTAAAGTCTAAAGTCTAGACTTTATATCTTTATGAAGTTAATTTAGCCAAAATTCAGGAAATATTCGAGGTCTTACAGGTGAAAATGAAAATGGATTTTTATTAGGAAAGAAACAACGTAAGTTATATATTTATAATAATAATATTTATATTATATATGAAATTGTAATGGTTATGACGTGATTTTTACTAATCCTTTTTTTTTTTCCTTACATGTCAGTAGTGATAAACGTCTAACATATAAAAAAGTGGACCCAATATTTATTTCAGTGGTGTCGGTGCAAACTTTTTAAAATTTAGAAGGTTCATACAATATAAAAAGTTTTTAGAGACATCCATGTAATTTACCCTTAAAATTAAGGTTTTAAACATGGTCCTAGTTGCCCTCTTAAGCTCAATTCAATGGAGCTTCATAAAACTTCTTATTTTTCTGTTGACTATTGTGATGAAAAAGTTAGTGACTAAATCCAGTTCGAATATATATCTTTCTTTGAAAGCAGTAACATACTGGAACTTACATATTATATTGGATGACTCATATCACTTTCATATATTTACTATTCCTTACAAAGGATGTGTCTCTTAAATATTCGATCGAAATAAAGAATGATCATAAGATACCGGTAATAAAGAGATGTAATTGCTATAAATTATAAACATTTATTACAAAAATTTATTACTTACGAAGAGAAACAAGTGACAAAGATTCTGAAAATTTTATATTATAATTGAATGTGCTTGCATTAGGTGCATTTTACGGGTTAAAAGCATGTTTAGGATTATATATTATTGCACAAAAACCTATACAATCTATTATGATAAATAATTTCAAAAGCTTTTGTTATTCGTAACTCTTTAGTAACAAGTAATGCGTTTTTCAATACTTTTATACTGTTTATAATTTTTATTAGTCACTAACATCTTTTTTCCAACGATGTATTTAAAAGTGTATCTAAAAGACATGTGGCTTGTATAATAACAAGAATTGTAACCCTAACATGTCATAATATAAAATTACACATTTTAAACATGCTTGCAAGGAGTTGTAACTCTTATAAATGATATAGCATAACTAAAACTTTAAATACAGGTTTGCTTTTATGGAAAAAAATAAATAAAAAATATAAAAGGAAAGAAAATATGGGTTACTTTATTTTGGTTTTAATTTAACTTTTGCGACAAACTTAAATTTTCCATATTAATTTATCGCTTTAATGTTAAAATGATTAACCGGATCCAGTGATTTTTCATTTTTCTTTTCTATTCATTATAAAATATAGGACTTTCAAGTGAAGTTGATAAGGGAGGCATTACATAACTTTTGCAAAAGAAAGCATAACTTCATTAATTGAAAATATCCATCGTTTGATTGCATAAAATTTATGAGATTAAATTAAATAAGAATTTTTATCCAATATTTGGATAGCTGGGTCATTAAACCAATAAAGATATAAACGATTAGATAAAATGCTCAAAATTTATCTCATTTAAAATATAATATAAAAGTTAACTTTATTGGATAAAAATATGTCTTTGAAATCTCAAAAACACCCTCTCATAAAGCATATTATTGACATGACTTTTTAGACATAGGCTCCTCGGACCCATTCAGATCTAACGTACCTCTCAGCTTAGGATTCACTGCCCTAGGCTCAAATCTTAAGCCCGGTTTGACCAGGTCCAAGGAGCTTTTTGACGGCTGGAAGACAATAGATAAGGATAAGAGATTAAGTTAACCATTACCTCCGGTATATGTGGGATACGTTAGATACTACGAACCTATTTTCCCATACTTATGAGAGAGAATTTCTCCTACTAACTACCATCCAACTGTCAACGTTATTCCATTATAAATACGAGGTCACCACCTAATGATAAATTATCCTATACTTTGCACACTAAAGTTTACCTATTACTTTCAAGTATCCCTTATTCTCCAGAACACACTATTGATTAAGCATCGAAATAGTCACACTGGACAATACTTCGGTGTTTCCTCACAGTGATTTATTTTGTAGGCTTACCATTTACAAAGCTCAATCTCTACCGACAAATATCTTGAGATAATATTTCACGTCGTCTGTAGGAAATTGAATTCCTATATGAAAAACCTTAAATACATTAAACACATTCTCGAATGTGATTCTTAGACATCATGTCTCGCTATGATGAATAGGAGAACCTCCAGTTGGTGAATAACCAACTTATGAAGAACCAGCCCCTTCTTAGGGCAACACTAGAAGAGCACCTAGAGTGCTTAGAACACTTGGCTAAGGAACTTGTTGCTCAAAACAGGCTATTTCACGCTCACCTTGAGGAAGCTGAGAGGTGCAACGGATAAACTCACCCTTCGAAATCTTTGATGCCTGCATCAGGTAGAATAACCACCAGTAGCAACCGCTGCAAAATGGTAAGGATCAACAACCCGATCCCCCAGTGTAACAACAGCCAGTTAGGTCCGCAGTCACCTGTAGTGGAGCCTTAGTTGGAAACGAGCAAGTGATTAACTCTCAAGGAGTATTGGCACACTTTATAGTACGCCAAGCTCATTTGGTGGATGACACCAACCTCAATGAGCTCTAAGTGATAGTGAGGAGGTTCTTCAAACAATAAGGGAGCAAGACTGCTAAGGATGCTGGGCTGGTCGCCAGCAATAAGGCCCCCTTTACTACGAGCCTCCAAGAGGAAGTATTGCCCCTTAATAGTAAGCTTCCGTCCTTAGACCAATATGAAGGTATATGAACCTTCATAGTCTTGGGGACGCCATAATATGTAAGGCTTTCTTAGGCACCCTGAAGAAAGCAGTTTGGACGTGGTTCAACCACCTACCCCAGAACTCTATCGGCTCATTTGATGAGCAGGCGTGGAAATTTAGCCTCCATTTCAAGGCTAGAAAACCCCCGTTAAAGGACACCTCATCCTTGCACCTAATAAAGCAAAGTGAAGATGAATCTCTATGTGACTATGTAGCCCAGATCAACAATACCGTAGTTGAAATCCCTCAGCTAGATGAGGGAGTCGTTGTCCATGCTACTTAGCTTGGCATCCGACCTTCGGGAGACTTCTTCTGATCGCTTGCGAAGAGTAAGCCAAAGACCTTGGTTGACTTTTAGAGTAAAGTGCAGAAGTATATTGATCGAGAGGACAACATTCACACCAATTGTGATGCCAACCAAGTAAGGTTGGGTAGAAAGCAAGACAAAGAAAATTGTCCGTGAAGGATCGCCTCAACGGAAAAGTGCCGAGCAGATTAAGGAAGGAGGGTTCGGGAAAGAAGAAGCGCCAAGCTAAGCAAAACCCGCTCTCCCTTCCTATTTACATGCAATATGCCTACCTAAATAGATCTATAGCCCAGGTCTATTTCAAGGCGAAGCACAAGAACTTGCTACAAAGGTCCCTGAAAATGAAGGGGAACCTTAGCTATCAAAACTCAAATAAATACTACTAGTTCCATGAAGAACATGACCATAACACCGATAAATGTTTACAATTGAAGAATGCAATAGAATACGTCATTAAATGGGGCTTCTTCAATGAGTATGTAGCCTAATTCAGGAATAGTGACCGTTCTGATGACGATGAGGACTAAGCATCCTGGAGGTAGCAAACCAAGGATGCTAGAGTAAAGAAAAACGTTGACCTTAGTGATGATTGTGCCCCTAATGGCGTAATCAACAAAAAAGTTAGGGGGTCAAATCTTAGGAGTTAACCAAGCCCAATAGCTCGATTAATGCCCCGTCCGAGGTGCTAACAATAAGGAAGAAGAGACAGAAGCTGAACATTTTTATCTCCTTCTTCAACGAAGATATGGAGGGGGTGGATACCCCCTATTAGGACGCCCTAGCTATAGGGGCAATGATTGTAAGCCCTGCAACTAGAAGTTCCGATTCAATATGTAAGATTTAGAGTGATTGAATAAAGTATTCGATCGAACCTAAATAATATAAAGAAGCTAAAAGTATTAGTAAAAGTAACCCTATAAATTTAAATTTAAGAAAATAAGTAATAAAATAATTGAATATTATAATATCAAATTATAAGTATATTACTCGTTATTTATCGGAAATATATAAAAACGAGTTCTGATAACTAACAAGTCACTAAAGAAATTATATACATACTAAAAATCATAGAATAACATAAGCAATATTTGAGAGTATTTACTTGTACTCTATATATATTTAAGTACGGGTAAAAATACGAAAAATTATCTAAAATGTCGGAAAAATGCTAAAATAATGCCAAATAATTAAATAAAATTACAAAAAAATCAAGGAAAAATTTAAAAAAATAGAAAAAGTAAGGATTTGTCTAGAATCAAGTCGTGACATGTTAAAGTAGAAAGAAAAAAATTGAACTAATAAGAATAAACCAACTAAAAAGAAAAATGAGAAGAAGATAAGGCTAAATGTCAACTCAAAATTAATGAAAAAAATACCTATGCAGTTATAAATACTTAAACCTTAACTAAAGCTCATTTGGTTTGTTTGAAGTATAAGAAAAATAAATAGAATTAAGTTTTTTTTTTTTTTAGATTAGAAAAAATCTATGCATTTAGGGCTTATAAACCCAACTCATGACTTATGGCCACCAAGAAGTGAACACTGCCACCAATACACCCTACCACTACCGCTTAAGCTGACCGATAACCCTAAGACCTCCACTAGTGGCTAAAAGTCCAATGGTTAAGTAAGTTCAATTTTAACCTGATTTTGTTTAATTTATTAAAATTATTAATTTTATCCAAAAAAAATATGAAATTTAGTATTGTGATGTTTTTATGTATGTAGATTTAGAGAAAAAATTGGTTTAATTCAATTATATTTGGAAATATATAGTATTTAAGAAACCGTGTAAACTCGAACATATTTCGATTTAGAAATAAATAGTCTTAAGGGTGTAATTTTAAGCTCAAAATTTTTCTATAGACTACTTGAGGGATTTAAAACAATGTTATGAAACCTTTTTTCATAAATGAATTTTCAAAAAATTTAAGTAATTTTTAATCATTTAAAATATATATTATTAGTTATTTTAGGGTTAATTAAATAATTACTGATTTAGTGTATAATTAGGTATTTTAAGATATTCATAGTATTGTATTTGTAGTATTTAGGGTATTAAATGTAATTATTAAGAGTATTATATAGTAAATATATATAATTTCAATAGTATGTGGAATTAGAATTATAATAAATATAAATATTAGGTTAAAATAAATAATATAATAATATTAATATATAATAAATCTAATAGGAAATATGTATTTAGGTAATTATATAAAAATATAAAATTTTCTTACATCGGAAGTAAATTCAGTATATAAATAATGACTAGGGTGTACCATACAGACTAAAATATTAGTTAGGGACGAAAAATGGTATTCAAGATGCCTAAATATAATGTGATTAATTTTAGATTTTCGTTCGGAATGCATTCTTAGGATTTATGTATAATATTTGTTGTTGGAACTAATCTAGAACTTAAGTTGAAACTGGACTCAGAAACCAACTACAAAATTAACCTAAAATGAATCGGTAATAAATAATATATATACATATGGAAAATTAAGTTAAATTATAACCTAAAGTTTATATATAACATAAAAATATAAATACTAAAAGAGTATTTATATTATAGGACACGTGAACATAAGTCAACCTGTGACAAGTTGAGTGAGCAAACCAAGGATTCCTAATAAGTTGGGTTCAATACTTATTGTATTTTGAAGTATTATTTCAAAATACTTAAAGGCTTAGGATTGTATATGATTGTGCTTATAGGTAGTTATATGCATATGCTTCTATGTATTTGACTTTGTACTAAAATCTATGTTATGTTTGGTGTGTGTTGTGAATTGAATGATGTGATATTGTTTGATCATCCTAAACCATACTTAATCATAACCAACCTAAATACTCCAATTAGACATGCATTGAAACCCTTTAAGGGACTATTAGGATTCTTTAACCAAACACCGACACCTTAAAAAAAAATAGCGCTGGATAACATAATAGTCCTTTCTCCATCATTAGTTGGACTAATTGACAAGAGAAAAGGTCGCGATGAGGATGGGGGAAATGGTTCGAAGGATAGTCATGAGGGAAGCGGTGTCTCTATTGCATAAATATGGGTTTGATTGTGAGCTATTGCATAAACATGAAAAGTCCTTAATCTGAATTAAAGCGGGTAAAATTACTCTGATTTCACAACGAATTGGATTACGTTATGTGATGGCATTTTCTTATTACATTACATATAATTAATTGTTTGATAACTCTATTTGTGTTTGTTATGCATTCATAAGTCTCTAACCTAACTTACTAAGCTATTATTACTTATACCCTTATAGATTTTCTTATAAGTTCTGATTGATATGCCACAATATAATTATCTTGAGGTCAGTTTTTTTTTTTTTTTTTTTTTGAAGCTATGGGGAGTGAAGCTCAATCGGCTCTATGAATGAGTCCGTTAATGTCTTATTAGTATTTTTAGAATTATGAACTAGTATGGTGATATGTTCATTAACAAACTACCATAGTATGTTTAATTTTTTAGAATTATAAGACAATATGAATGTAATTATGTATATATGACTTAAGGTTTTGGCTTTTATGTAAATTTGAGTATAAATTTTAATTGAACTGTTTACTTCAAAGTGAGAAGTCGTGGATACTTTGTGTAAATTCTATCTATAATAGAAACTGTAAAGTCAGTTACTATCATAAATCGGTTTATACGGCGAGACTATTATGACTCTGCAGTTTCAGGGCGTAGCAAGGATTGTGAATTTTGAGGTCCTCAAAATTATGGTAGACACCGGCAACTCTACCGATATCCTCTTCCACCACGCATATAAGAAGATGAAGAAGAAGTTGCCAGCCAAGATGAAGCTGTACCACCACAAACTGAATGGCTTTAATGCAAGTACCATCTAAGCTAAGGGGATCATCACTCTAGACATGGATCTTAACGATAATGACCATGTAGCACAACAACCAATGGAGTTCATCGTGATCGACTATCCCTCCCCCTACAATGCTTTCTTGGGAAGACTAAGTCTAAATGCATTCAAAGTCATCACATCTTTCCTTCACCTGAAGGTGAAATTCCCGACCCCAACTAGGGTAGAAATATGTAGATGTAATCAAAAGCTCTTACAAGAGCAATATGTTAAGGTTGCTAGAGGCAATGGAGCCTTTACTCTAGAGTCAAACCTGCAGGAGAAGCTGGCAAAAAGGGGTGAGCCAGGTCAAAAAATTGAGGACATCCAGATCGATCCCTCTCTAAACCAGACCACGAAGGTCGGGATTGACACTCCTTCTGAGATGAAGGACGAAATTGTTACTCTCCTATGAGCTAACTCGGATAAGTTCGCCTAATAGGCATCAAATGTGCCTAGAATCTTACCAGACTTAACAACCTATAACCTCAACATTGAGCATATTACGTGACCTTTCAAGAAGAAGAAGAGGCATTTCGCTCCAGAGAGGCAAGCTGCAAATGAGGAAGAGGTGCCAAAGTTGCTCAAGGTCAACTTTGTGAGGGAAGAGAAGTATCCAACCTAGATAGCAAATGTAGTGCTAGTTAAGAAGAAGATTGGGAAGTGGCATATGTACATTGATTACACAGACCTCAACAAAACTTGCCCGAAAGACTGCTTCTCTCTCTTAAGAATTGATCAACTCGTCGACTCCACCTCAAGACACAACCTATTAAGCTTCATGGATGCCTTCTTGGAGTACAACTAGATTAAAAAGGACCTGAAGGACGAGTTCCATACCTCCTTTATCGCCGACTATGACACATATTACTATACAATGATGCCATTTTAGCATAAAAAATGTTGAGACTACGTACTAATGGATGGTGGCAAAATTGTTTAAGCCCTAAATTGGGCATAATATGAATTTGTACATTAACGACATGATCATCAAGAGTATAAAGCCAGCCGATCATGTCAAGGACCTCTAAGAAGCCTTTGACCAAATGTAAACACGCGACATGAAGTTAAACCCCTAGAAATGCGTCTTTGGGGTTGGCTCAAGCAAATTCTTGGGCTTCTTAGTCACGCAAAGAGACATTGAGGCCAACCCTAAGAAGATAAGTGACATTAAGGGGATGAAGCTCCCTACCTCAGTCTGAGACGTATAGAGGCTCGCTAACATAGTGGCTACGTTGAGTAGGTTTTCTCAAAAAGCATAGACAAATATATTGAGTTCTTCAAAATTCTGAAAAATCCAAAGGGTTTTGAATGGACCCTAGAGTGCGCCATCGCCTTCTAACAGCTCCAAGATTTCCTCGCATATGTACTGGTCCTTTTCAAGTCTGTCCATGGGGATGACCTATTCTTGTACCTGGCCATGAGCAATCGAACGCTCTCTTCTATACTGGTCAAAGTAGATGGAAGAGAACATAGGCTTGTATACTACATCGGCCATATACTTCACGAGCTTGAGGTTAGGTACACCTAAGTAGAAAAGTTTACCCTGGCCATCGTTATCTTAGCGTGTCGGCTAAGGCCCTACTTCCAGGCATACCATATTATCATACTCACATATCAACCACTATACACAATGCTACAGAAGCATGATGTGTCTGGACAGATGATGAAGTGCACAATGGAGCTAAATGCATACGGAATCCAATACTAGCTACGAATGACCTATAAGGCATAGGTGTTGACAGACTTCATGGTAGAATACATAGGAGAAGAGGAAGCATCCCTAGGTGACGACAAACTGGTGTGGACTCTCCAAATTGACGGATCATCCACCTCGGGGAGTGGAGGTATAGGTCTCGTTTAAACTAGCTCGTACAAAGTTACAGTCTACTATGCCCTCAAGTTTAGGTTTAATGCCAATAACAACGAATTCGAATACAAAGCCCTTATCACCGGTCCCAGGTTGGCCAAAAAGATCGATGCCGAACACTTACTGGTCTTCTCGGACTCTATGCTAGTCGTCCAACAAGTTCGAGGTGACTATAGGGCTAGGGATGACATGATGGTAAGGTACCTAGAGAAGGTGAAGAGCCTTCTAGCTGAATTCCCATCGTAGAGCATCATGAAGGTCCCTTAACTTGAGAATTCGGCAGCAGATCGGCTATCTAAACTCGCTTTTACTAAGATATAGAAATCGAAGGTGAAGGATAGGAAGATCT
Source organism: Lumnitzera racemosa (assembly GCA_024138005.1). Classification (NCBI taxonomy): domain Eukaryota; kingdom Viridiplantae; phylum Streptophyta; class Magnoliopsida; order Myrtales; family Combretaceae; genus Lumnitzera; species Lumnitzera racemosa. The sequence goes on from JAMXBC010000004.1 coordinate 104,545,949, forward strand.
TTATAGAGTACCTGCTGGAGAAGAGCATAACTCCAATCTCAACAAAAGTCTTAGAACTAACAACTACAGCATCAAAGCCGAGCTGGATGGATCCCATCTAAAGTTATTTGGAGCACGATACGCTCTTAGAAGGGAAAAAGGAGGCAAAGAAGCTCAGATATCATGCCACTAACTGTACATTGGTTGATGGCATCTTGTATCGTAGGGTGTCGACCTCCCATTGGTCAGATGCTTGTGAAAAGGCAAGGGTATGCAAGTCATGGAAGGAATGCACGCCTGAGTGTATAGCAACCACATTTAGTCCTAAGCCTTCTACATCTAGGTGCTATGGCTTAGGTATTATTGGCCTACCATGAGGCAAGACGCCAAAGTTGTATCCTAAAAGTACCCGTAATGCCAGAAGCACGCTTCGATCAGTCATGCACCCAGCACTAGTCTCCAGCCTCTTACTAACCCATGGCCGCTCACACAATGGGGTATCAACATCTATAAGGCTTTCCCGAAGGCTTCAGGAGGAAAGCAGTTCATAATAGTCACCATTAAGTACTTCACTAAGTGGGTTAAAGTAGAAGTTAAGGCCAAAATCACAAGGAGAAGCATAGAGTCTTTCGTTAGAAACAATATCCTCTCTTGCTTTAGGGTTCCTTATGCTCTTATCATAGACAATAGCTGATAGTTTGACAACACCGAATTCAAGGAATTTTTCTCCAAGCACCACATCATGTTGCACTTCATGTCAATCGCCTACCTCCAGTCGAACGGATAGGTTGAGGTAACTAATTGGATCATTATGGATAGCTTGAAGAAATAAGTAGATAGGGCCCATGGTACTTGGACAGATAAGCTGCACAACATTCTATAGGCATACAAGACCACCCACTGAACTTCCACTAGTGAAATGTCCTTTTGCTTGGTGTTCAGATCCAAAGTAGTCCTCCCCATTGAACTTGAACTCCTTAACTTTTGGACTCGAAGCTTCGATGCCACCCTTAATGAGTCCTTATTGCAAGCCTACGTCAACACTATTGAAGAAATCCAAGACCTTACTGTGGCTCGGGTAACTACATACTAACATCAAGCCGCTTGATGCTATGATTAGAAGGTTAGATATAAGGAATTCAAGGTCGGTGACTTGCTTTGCAATAAGTTAGAATCTATTGGCTTACGAGAAAGACAGGGCAAGTTAACCCCCAATTGGCAAGACACAGTCAGAGTTAGGGAAAACTTAAGCAATAGAGCATACAAACTAGAAAGATTGGACGGCGAGCTCATCCCACGCACATAGAACATCGATAACCTTCAGCTTTATTTTGATTAGCATACTACTGTGTAAATTCTTTGTGAATAATGAATGAAATTTATGTTTGACAAATTGTTGGCTACCATTCTTTCCTTCTTACCATCCTAGTCCCCAAGGGGTGAACGGACCTAATTATTGGATAGGTTGGAATGCCATTGACCTGACCCCCTTGGGTAACCCTGTCAAGGGGAAATACCCCTTACACAAGAGGAACTCCTACTTATCGGTCAAGTTGGAACACCACCGACCTGACCCTTCCAAGTAATCTCGTCAGAGGGAAACATTCCCTGTACAGAGGAACTCCCACTTACTAGTTAGGTCGGTACGCCACCAACCTGATCCCCTAGGGTAACTTCGATAAAGGAAAACACTCCTAGTACGGAGGAACTCCCGCATAAATATTCAAACAAGGCAGAATGAAAGAAAATAAAAAATAAAAAAAAAAGAATGAGAGAAAAATCCAAAGTGCACAATAGAGGACATGAACAAATTGAAATTTTATTCATCGCTTGAAAATTACAAAGTTAAGATCGGCATTCAGACTTAAGATACAAAAAGGAAAAATAAAACTATTGCCTAGGATCAGCTAACTCCAATAACTCTAAAAAGTATAAGGCTTCAATCTACTTGGAGCGTTGCTCCGTTACTAGCCCTTAGGGAGATTAGCCTTAGATTGGAGCAAAGGCTAAAGGTTGTTGATTAGGATCAGCAAGAGGATCACTTTAATCTTGATCACCCTATGAAGCACCCACAAAGGTGACCTCTTACCAAGCAGCTGGGGTAGAAGTGGATGTAAAAGCATCTTACCTAGTGCTAATAGCTGAAGGGGGATCCAAAAAACTCAGGAAGCCTAAGTTGAGGTCTGGATAATGAGAGAGCACCTATCTTCTTATATAGCAGGTACATTCCGTAGATAGCTCTATCTTAGAGATGATCTCTTCCATCTCCGAAACTCTCCCCTACAGCTCTTAGACTTGCTGCTTTAACCCTACCTTTAGATTGGCCAGCTCCAACAAAGTGGTTTTTTCATTATCACACTCAGAAACCTTCATCGCCAACTTAGTCTATAACCTGACCACCGATGCCTTTAACTTAGCGTTTTCCCTCTTAAGTTGGACCTTAGCTTCCATCTCCTCATCTAATCTCTAAGAAAGATGAGCTTTGGTCCTTCGTTCATCTTCGAGCTACCTTCAGGTCATCGGCCCCCTTTACAACCTTTTCAACAACTTCTCTCTCCTGTTCTATATCCTCCAACTGCCCTTAAAGCCCAACCACCTGCACAGAAGAATGGCATAGGCACCGATTAGCTTTGGTGAATTTATCCAAATATTTATTAGTAGAGGACTTCGCCTCTTACAGGTCCTTCTCAGCCCTATGCAATGCCCCTTGAAAACCCTTTACTTCTTTTCGAGTAGCATTGTACTTATTTAGCCGAAGCAATAACTGCCTATGGTACTGCCAAAAAGCACAAGCCAAGATTAGTTGGATGACAAGGGCAAAGCACATCACAGTAAAGAGACGAAGGCTTACTTGTTGCATGAACGTGCTCAAACGATTCACCATCTCCTTAAGGTCTCCTTTACCTACCCTCAATAACTCTTCAAGGATAGCCCAATCACCAGGGGTATAAGACCCCAGTAAGGCTTAATGGCTCAAAGTCTAGTGCTGCAATGTAAGGTCATTCACTTGGACCTCCCACTTTAGCCTTAGGAGCTTTCCCCTGGCCCTCTTCATCTTAGACTCAAAAGCTTGGCTCATGAGCTCTTTGTTTCGAGAGACGTATGATGCTTCCTTAAACGAGTCTAACTCAATCCCTAAGTATCTGAACTTATTGAGGACATTGAAAAACTTGTCCCTAAGTTCATTTATAGACTTATAAGGATGAGCAGTCGACCACTCAGTCCAAGTTGCACAGCTTAAGGGTACCCTTGCTAAAGGCCTTTGCTTATTGGCTGCAAACATTGCTTCCCCAATTGTCTCGAGAGCCTTCTTCTTATGCCTAACCACTTCAAGTGAGGCAGTAGCCTTAGCCATTTCCTCCTCTTTCCCAACAAGAGGGGTAAGCATCTATATCTCTAACTCCTCATTGTCGGTGGGTTTGTCCATTACAAGAATGGGCTCAACAATAGGGAAGAGAGGGTAAGGGAAGGAAGAATCATGCCCAAAGGCTCCATAACCAGTGGCTTATCCTGGAGATAGATGGCAATTCCCTGAGGAACAACTATTAATTGGACCCTACTAGTCTCTTCAACCCTCAACTTTACCTACGTCGCCTTTCCCATCAAATCAAACTCCTTAGTCTTTGCTTGCCAACACCTCATCAACTCTTCCACGGAGGACGAACGAAGCATCCTACAGTAACATAACGGATGAAGGTGTTTGCAAAAGGAACAAACCTATATCTTCGACCCATTTCTTCACCATAGCTTTCTTCATGCTAAGGAAAAGCTCAGAGATTGAATACCAGAATTATCTCTCTACAGTCTCTGTGGCATTTATCTCCTAGCCTAAGGGCCATGAAGGCCTAAATCTCTTGCAAAGCCTTTACATTACTGGGGCTTAGCCCTTTCTAAGACTCAATCCAGACCAATTCGATCTACAGGAAACAAATGTCTACCTCTTCAGGCAACTCAACCACTACGTACTCATCCTGTGAACCCTTAACCAAGTTGGTAAGGCCACAGAAAAGCTTCTTTCTAGGATGGGGATAGAGGTACGGCCACCATACACCCACCCCCCCTTTCCCCAACTTTTCCACATATAAAAGTGGTTAAGAAGCTTAAGAGTAGCCCTTATCATTAGGTATTCTTAGAGTGTCTGAAAAGCCTTTAACACCCTCCACCCAATGGGAAAGACTTGTACCAAACTGCATTAGTAAAAGTTAAAGAGCTCTCTTTCAAAGTGACTTGGAAAGAAGCGTTGCCCAAACTCCAGGCACTTCTCAAACACCACAAAGCGCTTACCTAATAGCAAAGCTACCTGCTCGTCCTTGCTCAACAACCGTATCTGCCACTTAGGGATCGCCTCAACAAAGAAGTTACTTAGGATCCAACTAGGGGCATGGAGTTTACTATTACTCGCCCGACCGCTAGGGCCTTTGCCTATCCTAAGCACATTGAATAAATCCTTAGGAGGGGTCATATGCATATACATTCTTTAGGATGGCATTGATGAACCTAACCTTATCCAGTGCCTCCACTGTTATCTTAATGGACTCATCAAGTTGTGCTAGCGACAAGACGTCATTCTCTCTTATTAGGGTGTGGGGGGGGGGGGGGGGGGGGGGGGGGGGTAAGTGGTAGGAGGGGATCACTCCTTGTTGATTCGAAGTTAGAAATGTTATGCCATGAAAAGTCAAAACTCGCCTTACCTATGCGAGCTGACATGATTGTGAAATGTGATGAAGAAGAATGAAGTGTAAAGAGTTCTTGAAAGAAGTTTAATGTAAAAGAGTGAATTTCATAGCAATAGAACAAAGAGATTGTGAAAAAGCAATCTCTCATTGTGATTGTGCTATTTATAAGTCGTTATAGGGATTTGTCTAAGCATAAATCCCTTGTAATGCTGCAGGGTAGACACATGAAATGAGTTTTGATCAGACAGCCACCTTTAAAAGGAAAAACTCATGTAGTTGTACACTAGTCTACTATGACAGGATACCTATCACATTACATTAAATATACAGAAATCAGGCATGCTAAGGTCAGAATTTGAAAAAGTTTCTTCCATAAAAAGTTTCCCTAGGGTCCCTCCAACTTCCATCTGGTTGACATGATAAAGTACAGTGTAATCACGCCTACTTTATCCATGATGAGCACTACTTGACTAGGCTTACTCGGCGCCTCAAATCACCTACCTAGTCAGATGTGAATGTATCATGCTCTGGCGGTCCAACCAAACTCTATCCTGCACAAGTTGTCAATACTTCGCTTTAGGACAATAGTAGATGCTTCAGCTCTCCCCACTTCAAGCATCTTTGCACTGACTATTTTCCACCTCATATACATTCGACCTGGGTATTCGCCACCTCAGACATCGCCGCCTAGGCCTTCTACCAGCCCAGACCTACACCCTTGTTACGTCAGTACAGTAGCACCAACTCGAGCCCCTTTGAGTCAAATTGACTACATACTTGAGTAGCCTATATCCCTTATCCTTTCCTCCGCTTCAGCAACAAGATAGTAGAGATGGCAAGTGTTGATAGGGCTTTTTAGACATAAGTCCCTCAAGCCCATCCATATCTGATGCATCTCTCAACTTAAGGTTCATCGCCCCAAGCTCGGCTTGACTGGGCTCAAGAAGCTCTTTAATATCTAAAAAACAACAGATAAGGATAAGAAACTAAGTCAACCAACACCTTTAATATATGTAGGATACGTTAGACACTACGAGCCTACTCTCCCATACTTGTGGGAGAGAATCTCTCCCAATAACTATCCTCCAACTGCCAACATTATTATACTATAAATATTAGGTCACCACTTAGCAATAAATCTCTTTACACTTTGTGCACTAAAGCTTGCCTATTACTCTAAAGTATCCTCTAGAACACGCTACTTACTTAAATATCGGAGTGGCTACGTTGGACAACACCTTGACATCCCCCCATATTGTTCTATTTTGCAGGCTTACTACACGCAAAACCCAATCTCTTTTGGTAAATACCTTGAGGCAACACATATTATACGGTATGTTGTGTCGTGTCCTCGTAATTACAAGCAAGATACGACCTACTTTTCTTCTTCTTTTTTCCCTTTAATTAAGTTTTCTAATTTTTTATTTGTTATTATTATTTTCTTTTCTTCTTCCTTTCAATTATTCCTCCCTTCTTTACTCTTTTTTCCCTTCTCTTCCTTTTTTAATTACCAGTAAATTATTTAATATTGTATGTAATTTGTAGTTTACTAGTTTATAATATAAATATTAATTTTTTTATTAGTAGCAAATATATGGATTTTTATTTAATATTGTATGTAATTTATTTAATTGCATGAATTTAATAATCCGTTTAAGTTGTACTTTTTAAATAATATAAAAATGCACTTAAATAAATATTAGATAATATTTAGGGTATAAACAAAAGATTCATAACAAGTGTATACCAAATAAGGAACATTACAAAAATTTATGTCCAGTACTATATAAACCAAACAGAATATAATAGGTTTGTGCTGTTCTACATTCCTTATACTTGTATTGTCCAATCCTTTTTGACAACCAAAGACTACCTTAGTTTCGATTTGGTTCCATTTTCTTGATTGATTCATTTATTTTATTTCAACCCTTGTAGTAGGCCTTCCACCTTCCAATTTAATAACAATAGGTGGGTTTCTATTCTAGTACAACCTTAACATCTTTTCTCCATTTGTTAAGACAATTCTATCTCCATTGATTTTTATGTGCAAAGCATTGCACATGAAATGATCTATAGGTAACATTTGGTTATAAGGAGTGAATCAAACAAAAAAATTGGACTGAACAAGTATAAGAAAAGATTAACAGTACTAGTTTATTATACCATATTTGGTTTGTATGGTACTTAACATAAAATTTATAATAATAAATTAATTATTTATATTATAAAATAAATAATTTATTGTAATATTTAATAAAAATAATATTAATTAACTTAATATTATAACACAAAGGGATGTTTTTGAGAAGATAAAATATTTTTATTTTTGTTTAATAAATTTTATTTTTATACTATGGTATAAATGGGATAAAATTTGAGTCTTTTATTTAATTCATCAACCTAATTTTTTTGTGTTGTCAACAAGCAAAGTCGCAAATGAAACATAAAACAGAATTTTTTGTCTAATCTAGTACCATAAAAATTGCGCAAACAAACACTACCATAAAGAACTAATTAGACTCACTTTTATAATATATTAAAACAACATGCACTTGCACTATACATATTTAAAAAAAATAATAATATAGCTTAGAATACATAATATATCTATGAATTTTATAGGATAAATTGCATGAACCAATTATGTTGACATATCTGAAATTAGCTGATATAAATGCCTATGTGGCAATATTTCAATCAATTTAATTAAATTAATCCATATATATTAAAATTAACATAATTTTTTTTGTTATTTTTTAGCTTTAATTGTTTTAATCAACTAATTATATGGTTAAATTACAATGTAAACATTTACATTTTGCACATGATATCCTAATAAAAGAAAAAAAATAAAAGAAAAGAAAAACCCATGCTTGTTCAAGAGATATAAGAGATGAGTTTTGAAAAGCTAGAGTCTACGTGGTTTTTAAAGTTTTTAGGATTAGTCCATGTAGTTTACTAAATTTATTACATAGAAAGTTCAAAAAATCCGTCCGCTAAGTTAACGGGTCTATAATTCAATAAGGACATTTAATCGCGTGACATTAACCTATGTATATATACATATGTTGCATAGATACTAGTTAAATTTGGATAAATGTTAATGTTAATAAGTAGATTCATGTTTACATTCCATGAGCATCGAGGCTACAACCTAAAATAAATAAATGAATGAATGAATCATAAAAAGAAAAAATAAAAGCTTTTAAGACTCTTAATGGTAATTTGAAACGGAGAAAGTAACCCTTTCATTGTAATATCTTCTCAAAAGGTCATTATATAAAACCATTAAAAGGGTTTTCAGTAGTATTGGACTGTATTAGACTTATTATCACATGTACAAATATAAGTTAGTTAGCAAAGTTGTCTAGACAATTAGGAGGACACAGTTAATATATATTTGTGCATAGTTTTGAATAATACAACAATTCATTCTCATTTCTACTCATATGTTATTTCATTCATTCTGCATCAGTAGTATTTGCAATTCTCTCATGGTATTAGAGCAAATTTGTAGAATTATTTGATCGGTTTTCCTATTTCCATTATAGAGATAATATGATTCAATCAACAAAAAGAGTATTAGCATGGCGACTGCTAATGAGATTTTAAACTCAAATCCTCTTTACATTTTTAGATCAGATAATCCAAGTATGATCCTTGGAAATATCATTTTCAATGGAAGCAATTATATAACTTAGAGTCGATCTATGAGATTAAACCTAAGAGCAAAATTAAAACTTGGATTTATTGATGGTAAGATTACTAAACCTAATGAAGATTCTAAAGACTACACTCGATGGATTAGAAACGATTACTTAATCAAATACTAGATTCTGAATTTCATGGTGAGTGATCAATCACAAAGCTTTGTACATGTACAATCTTTGTTCAAATTATGGAACGAGATTGTAGAGCAATATGGCCAAGCGAGTGGTCCTTGATTTTTCAACTTGAACATGAGATAAGTAACATAAAACAAGGCAATTCAACAATAACAACGTATTATAATCGGTTGAAGAAGGCTTAGGATGAATTGTACTTAGTGAATCCATATCCGAAATGCAACTGTAGGGCTATGAATGTATGTAGTTGTAGTTTAAAAGAAAAACTTATGGATTTTGAATCAAAACACAAACCGATGCAGTTCTTGACGGGGTTATCCGATGTGTATGAAACAACAAGAAATCAGATTTTGTCCTATGATCCTTTACCAACTGTTAATAAGGCTTTTTACATTGTACAACAAACAGAAAAGTAAAGGCAATTGATAGCATCTTTAGATAAAAGGCAATTGATAGTATCTTTAGATATTGATTCTATTGCTTTTCAAGTAAACTAAACTCAACTTCCATTAAGAAATACTAAGAAGGATTTCACAAAGACGAATTTGAGATGCAAACATTGCAAAGGTATAAGATACTCTATAGAAACGTACTTTGAAATTATAGGATGTCCAAAGTGCTATAAGGGAAAGCACAACAAAGGAAAAGGAAAATCAATAGCAAATTTTGCTAAAATGGACGCAACTCCTTTCAAGTCTGACTTTGATACATCCGAGGTTAATAATTTGGCTGTTACTCTTCAATTGTTTTATGGACTATACTAGAAATATTTTAAGTTCATGAAAGGAACTAAAGATAAGGAAACAATAGGCTTAGCAAATTTTGCAGGTATCTTTACTTCTATTATTGATAGTTCACTTGGAGGAGTAAATAGTAATGAGGTTACTTAGATAATTGATATTGGGCTACTAACCATATGACCCCATAAAATCACTTATTGTTCAATAAACAAACACTTGCTTCACCTATAAAAGTAGTTGTACCTGATAATACTTATAAGGTAGTCAAAATTGTTTGTTCGATACATGTTACTCCATCCTTAATTCTTCATAATGTTTTCCTTGTTTCAGATTTCAAGCACAATCTTCTTTTGATCCATAGATTTTTACAAGACAGTGAACTAATAGTTACTTTTAACCAAAACTCTTGTTTGTTTTAGGCCCGGAGAATTAATAAAATTGTAGCTACTACATAGCTTTGACATGGTTTATATCTATTGTAGGCCATTGGTTCTATTATTTCCCTTGTTCCCAAAAATACAAATAAATTAGTTTTACCTTGTATTAAACATGAAGCACTCGATGCTATTACTAATAATAACTTTGATGTTACTTTGTCACACAACAAACTAGGACATTCTTCTTTTTCAAATTACATCATATGTTTGATCTCAATCATATACACAATAAAGAGTTTCTTTATGAAAGCTGTCATCTTGCTAAATCACATAGACTACCTTTTCCTTTAAGTAGCAATGCATTTAGCTTTATTTTTCAATTGTTGTATATGGATGTTTGGCTACCCTATCATGTGGAATCAATTGATGGTGCAAGATATTTTTTTGCTACAATAGATGACTATTTAAGATGCAGTTAGACCTTTTTGATTGCTCACAAATCATAAGTTCCAAAACACTTCAACACTTCCTTACCTAAATACAATTGTTTCCAAACTACACTAAAATCCATTTGAACAGACAATGGGATGGAATTCTTCTCAAAAGATACACAAGGCCTTCTTTCTAAACTAAGGATTTTGCACTAAAGAACCATTAGCTATACCCCACAACAAAATGGAAGAATTAAGAGGAAACATAGGCATTTGATTGAGACTTCAAGGGCTTTGAGATTACATGCAAATTTACCTAAATACTTTTAGGGTGGGTGTGTTCTAACAATTACCTACTAAATCAACCATATGCCCACTGCTATTTTAAAATAGAAGACACCTTATGAAGTCTTCTTTGGTCATCCACCCACATATAGTCATTTGAAGGTTATGGGATATCTTTACTTTGCAGTGGATATATCTCCTCATAAAGACAAATTTGACAAGAAAGGAATCAAATCTCTTATGATATGGACATGGTCGGAAGGGCTATAAGCTTCATGATCTCAAATAAAAAAGGATCCTAATGAGTAAGGATGTTATATTTTCATGAGAATTGTTTTCCTTTTAAAAAGCATGATGACACCACTACTGTACCCATTGTTGATCATACTTACTCTTTACCAACTATGCCTTTTCCATCACATCATGATCCTCATCTTGTACAGCCATATGATATTCTCAACAACTCTTCACTTCTACTTCCTTTTGATGATTTTCATTCTCAATTATCATGTAGTTTGCTAGCTGAAACTTCTTTTCATACCCATCCTCAGCCCATTATAAGATATTCTACTCAAAATCGCTACCCACCTAAATGGTTTGCAAACTATGCTCATCATGTTAATGTGGCAATAGCTCCTCTTTTTACTAATTCTTCAAACACCAATTCTATTCTATATCTATTGTTCAATAAAGACATCTTTTCTTCCTACCCATTTGACTATATAACCTCATTAGCCCAAGTGTTAACTACTAAGGAACCCAGTACATATTTGCAAGACTCAAAAGATGAATTATAAGCAGAGACTATGAATAAGGAACTTAAAGCATTGGAGATTAACCGTACATGGGAACTTACCCATTTGCCTCGAGGAAAATGTGAATTGGATCAAAGTTGGTCTATTCCTTATATGGACTTAAGCAGGCTTCACGATAGTGGAATGTTAAGAATGCGAAATTTCTAATTAGATAGGGTTTTCTTCAATCTAAAACAATTATTCCTTACCTACATGTATGCATAATGGTAGTTTTTTTGCTGTCCTTTTATATGTGGATAATATGCTCATCATAGGTGATTGTGAAGACTCCATTATTGATTTGAAAAATAACTTAGATAAAGCTTTTACAATTAAGGATTTGGGATTAGTACGTTATTTTCTAGGTGTAGGGTTATGTTCTACTACTTCTAGTACTTTTCTAAGTTAACATAAGTTCATTACTAATCTCTCATGCTACATAGGAATGACAAGAGCTAAATCGACCTTACTACCTTTACCTTCTAGTGTGCATTTAAGTCAAAATAGCGATGAAGTATTGCCTGATCTTATTGTTTATAGAAGATTGGTAGGGAAGTGGTTATATCTTACACTCACTCGGCCAAATTTAGCATATCTTATTTACTACTTGAGTCAATTCTTATCAAGACCTTGTTCTTTACATATGAAGTCATCAATACACCTGTTGCGCTACATCAAAGGATCTCTTTTACTTGCTTTGTTCTACTTCTATCTAATGACAAATTCTTTAAATTTGCTTAGGTATGCTAACTCAAACTGTACAACTTATCCTATAGATTACAAGTCAGTGGGAGAATTTTGTATTTTTCTTAGCAAGGCTTTAGTGACTTAGAAATCAAAGAAATAGCAAATTATCTTAGTTTCCTCCACTAAAGCATGGTATCGGGCTATACCTATACCTACATGAGAACTCAAGTGGATTTTTCATGTTGTTCAAGACCTGCAAATTCCTTTGTACACTTCCATTATTCTTTGTTGTGACAACAAAGTAGCTACTTCAATTACTAATAATCCTTACTTACATGGTCACACCAAGCATATTGAAATAGACAATCACTATACTCGGAACCAAATTGCACAAGACACTTCATGTTCTATCACATTTACAATTGGCTAATCTTTTCGCAAAGCTAGTTACTATCATACAATAACAGTTTTTCCTTTCCAAGTTAGGACTTTCTATTGCCCTAACTTGAAAGGTGGGTTGGGGTTGGGGTTAGGTGGTGCATCAAACTTATTATTTATTACGTGTATAGATACAAGTCAATTAGTCAAGTTACTTAGACAGTTAGGAGGACATGGTTAGTATATATTTGTGCATAGTTGTGAATAACACAACAATTCATTCTCATTTCTTCTCATCTGTTATTTCATTCATTCTGCATCAATAGCACTTGCAATTCTCTCAAGTAGTATTCATCATATTAGTCGACTTTCGGTAGTAGTAAAAACACAATCATCTACACTAGCATCCAATAAGCGAGAATACATAACATGCAGCTGCAACTAGAGCAAAGGTTTTCCCATAACAGGAATGAAAATCCAATCTTTTAACCCCTTTTTTTTTTTTTTTTGGCTAATTTCTTTCGGAAAAATACCTAAAATCTCAAGTTACAGCTTCATGGTATTCCTCAATGGTCTGTTTCATGCCATCCAACTTTGATATCACATATTCCAATTTCTTCGAACAAATCTCAGTGGCTATTCTGGAACCATAGTCACACTTCTCAAAAGGGCGGTACTCGCATGCACTTTTGATCTCATCCCTTAGTGTTACTTGGATGTCCTTGATCAATTGCATGAACTCCCGGCAATAATTATTGATGAGTTCTTTTCTAGGGCCAGCAGGATTAGCAAGTTCATCCATGACAGCACCTGCTAGCTCCAGAACCTTAACTATTCTCTTCTCAACGTTTTGAAGCTGTTGTAGAGATGTGTTCTGTGTCTGTGAATCCATACAATGAGTGGAGCTTGCCACAATCCTCCTTTAACAAAGAATATTATATATTATCTCTGCTGAAAATTAAAAAATAAATTTGAAGTCACTATATCACATCATAGAGAATGCTTCTCTTTACTGAGGCTAAAGCGAAATAGACTGCACAAACTGCATATTTTGCTTGAATTAGTTCATAAATATGCACGATTATACAAAGAAAATAGCTGCAGGAGAAAAACATCCTTGAAATTCAATATATGCCCTTGTTAACTCATCAGAAGTGTCTCATTCAATAATCACCATCTTTGATCCAAAAGAAATAATAGTCAACAATCAGATTGAAAAATATCTTCAACAGAAGAAACTGAACAGATAAAACAAGTTTTGCCAGAATGGAGAAGGTTGGTTTTGCGTTATCCTAAAAAGGGACTCAAGAATTGATGAGGTTGGGAGAAGCCTGGGACAGTGAACCTGGTGAAAACATGGATGAAGATGAGCAAATGCTTATGAGGAAATTGGATGAAATGTTGAATAGGCAGGATGGCAAGGGTGTAAAAGGTTCTTAATTGGTTGGATCATTGAAGGAGATAAAATCACAATTCTCCAGATGAACCATACCACAGAGAAGAGCTCAAAACAGAGTATTGCAACTGCAGAATGAAGGGAGACAGCAGCAAAAGAAAAGAAAAAGTCCTTACAGCCTTCAATACATTCTTCCAGAAACCTAGTGCATCCTAATGTTGCAGTAAATAAGACCAGCTTCAATATTTCAGACTATACTCAGTAACAAATAAAATAAGGCCAGTGGTGGTGATGATTAGGAACCAAATGAGAGTACAAATGCAGATTTCCAACTGTAAACTACAAAAGCACTAGGCCGTCTTTTGTTTCTAACAGCTTTTGGGTTCAAGCAGCCCCAGCATTATTCAAGCAATCCCACATTTCATTTATTTGTCAGATCACCCTGCGCTCAAATAACATATTTGGTTTCAAGTCCAAGGAAAAAAAGTGCTCAAAACCTTCACATTACATACCCATTAGTTAATCAAGTTTCATTTGCAAATCCATATCTAATATCATCACTAATACACTACACCTTACCTAGTTGAATTGATTTTACATGATCAGAGTGCTTCTTTGCAAGACTCAAGCCAATTTTGCTCTACCACATAAGCTCTTTCACTCCTTGAAGGAGAGAAGATCGAAAAATGTGTACTTCAAACCTAGATATCCATCAGGCATATAATATAGTTTCATTGAATTTCTTGGAAAAATTCTTTTAGAAAGATGGAGTTTGCTGTGGTCCAAGTAAATAATGCAAGGACTTTAATGAATGGAAAGAGAGTGGGGACAGTGAAAGAATACCAAGAGAAAAGATAAGAGGATCCTCCGTTCTTACGTTAGTAGCAAAAATTTTATCTATAATGACTTCTTGAAACCACAGTACAGGCAATTTTAGAGGCATCAAAACAACAAAGACCTTGCACAAGATTTCTTCCATTTATTTTCTTGTGGGCACCCAATTTTCCATGAAGCCACATCTAAGAACGGTAACATCTTAAACAGATCGATAACCTATTACTGCTAGGCTCCTCAAAAGTGAGAAAGCCATAAATATCCAGCCTATCCATCAGATTTGATGAAACAAGGGAGAACATATCAGCGAAACAGATACATGACAGAGAATCTTTAAAAAGTACTCAGATACCATTTGGAGGTAAATCCAAAGATGCAACAAGAGAGCATCTTCAAGATAAAATTTTATACTGGATGCAAGGGTAGCAGGGATACATGCTCTGGCTAGAGATCTGAATAAGGATGTTGCTTTAGCAAATCCAACTTATCAGTAACTATTTACCGAAAAAGTTGGTATAAGGAAGTAAACTGTACAATAGCAATCTATCAATGGATGAAAGAGTTCTGAACGATGTTGCTTTAGCTAAACCAACTTATCAATGACTATTTTGGTTACCAAGTATAAGGAAGCAAACAGTAGCATAACGGACTACCGATGGAGGTAGGAAAATAGTTATAACTAAGTACATTAGAAAACCCGTGTATCATGATAGAGACTAAGGAGTGTAGCAACCAAGGATTTAAGAACCTTGAGAAATTTGATTAAGCTTTATTGGAAAAATTGGCTTGGAGGTTAATAACTAACAAGGCTGCTCTTTTTATCTTAGGTGTTACAAGGTCTTTATTTTCCATCAGGCTCACTCTTCAAAGCCCCTTACTCCTCAATGCAAGCAAAGAGGGGCATGCTTCATTGGGATGAGAGAGCATTTGACTGAGAAGAAAGTTGTAGAGAAGGAGCTCCTTTTTTTGAATAATTCAATGCAGTTTAGGAAAGGAGCTCTAGTATTGGGAATTGAAAGAACATGAGGTTTTGAAAGGAACCATGGGTTGAAAATGACAGGATGTGAGGATTTGAGAAAAGAGAAGTGAAGCTTTTGCCATCTGTGAGGGCTTGAAAATGATAGCATGGCAGGTATAGAAGAGAATCCCTACCCAAACGTATCACAGGAGAGTCCATGATACCATTGCAAGTGCAAGAAGCTTAAAATTGATGGCAATTCCTATGTGAGAGACATCGTGAAACTTTGCAAGTCTTCACAAGATATCCTCCTCGAACTTGGTTGATAGACAGCCCATGGAAGAAAGTGAAAGATCAGATAAATTAGGTTTATGAAACATTTCCTATGATTATTCTAATATGGAATTAGTCAATCATCCACTTCAGTATCTTAATGAACAAAAATGATGATATTGTTCCTATACTAACGAACCGTTTCAATTTTTGGGAAGTCTAAGATCATCCACCTATGGTTCCAATATTTTGAAATGAAAATTTGAAGACTTACTGATTCCAACAAAATGATTGCAGAGTTGGGAATTCCAAACAGTTTACTGCTTTAGGCATCTCATTTAAAGTACCAAAGAAATTTCAAAAAGCAAATGCTCTCTCTTGAATAAGCATATTCAATTGCCATTATGGCATTAATGGTGGCCTATAGGCATGCAAAGCACGCATATCTTTAAAGATATTGAACTTTTAAGGGACTACAATCAGAAATTTTCAAGGTCCAAGGGTAGCCGCAACATGTAGCCAGCCCTTGGGTCCGTTTCTGCCCGTCGATTGGCTAAGTCAAGACAAAGAAGCATATAAATGCCAACAACACGGAATTAGCAGTTTTGCTTTCAGGGAAGCTACAAGTTAACATCAAGCTAGCTTGGCTTTTGGTTTCGACATACTAAGCAGACACGTTTTAACCAAAGTCATGCAAACTTTATGTGAATGCATCAAATCAATTCACTCAAAAAAAAAAAAAAGGTATGGAACCTAAGTAGGGCTTGGATTCAAGATAAGATGGGAACTACGAAAGACATAGATTTAAGATCTAAGAAGCTACTTGTAAAACAAAAGGTTTTCAATTTCACTTAAATGAAGGACCAAATCTCATCAATACCTAAGTCATCAAAATTGCAAATTTAAGTGACGTTTCTTCAAACAGTTAGCGCATAAACTAAAAGAAAAGCATATAAACATGAAACACCACTTAGATAGGGTAGAAATTGAATGTCGGAGAGAGAAAGAGAAGAGTACCGGTCTTCTGGAGGTCCTGGTACTGACTGAATCAGTAAGCAAGAAATAGCAGCAAGGTCGTTCGGAAGGCCGATGGAACTGAACTCTTCTCCAGTCTCCTGTCCCGTTCAGTCCAGCACTGAGCTGTAAAGGCTAGCGACAAAATCTGGAAGGGTCTCTGGTTGTTTCGTCGAACTTTTTCAAATCAGGAGAAGTTGGTGAACGGAGAGAGGAGAGAGAGGCGAGAATTTTGCGAGAAACACGGTATGAAAACTGCGAGCAGAAAGAAAAATTGCCTTATTTATTTATTTATTATTATTATTAAATTGCAAAATGCTACTCACAGATGCCAATTGCTCAAATATTGTAATTCATACATTAAATACCGTTAACTACCAAACGAGAAAGGAATATAATTAAACTTTTTAAAGAATATAATAAAAATATAATATTTATTATTTTATTTAATTAAATTAATAAATAAATTAAAAATAGATATATAATAAAATTTTAATAATTAAATTACTTTTAATCTATTTTGTGATTTATTTTTTTTCTCAAGTACTAGTAGTAATAATAGTCGGTTAGAAGGTGAAGGCGATAATCATAGTCGATAGCGATGGCGATTGCAAGCAGTGGTGACAGCAGTAGCAGTAATTGATGGCAGTGTTGAGAGTGGCGACTTAAGAAGGAAGGGAAGGGTAGGGTGGTGGTAATTGCGGTAGTAGTGATGATAATGATGGTTAAAGATGATGGTAATGGTGGTGGGTGATAGAGACGATAGTGGTGATGGGTAATAGTAGTAGCGATGACAGTAGGTGGTCATCATTAATAATAGCGGTGGTGGCTGTAGTTGATGTTTAGTTGTAGCGATGATAGTAGTAGTGATGATAATAGCGGTAGTAGTACCAATATCAATGGTTGGTGATAACAATAATAGTAGTGATTGGTAGTCGTGATGGGAATGGTGGTGGCAATGGTTGTGTTTATCATTGTTAAATTAATATAAGATTATTTTTGAAAAAAAAATATATGAAATTTGGTAAGCAATCATAATTTTTTTATTGAATTAAAGAATCTTTATTGATTGATTTTAAATAATAAGGATTTTTAAGGAATTATTCGAAAACAAAAAATTAAGTGAATGTCAAGACATACTATTACTAAAAATGTTCACTTTAGGTATATCATTAAAGCTGCAGTAGGATTAAGTAATTCTATATTATAATTACAATTAAATCCTCTAAAGTTAATCTTTTCTAACTCTTATATCAAGTATAATATAATTTAATAACAGTGTATTTACCAATATCAATTATATATTATAATTTTCACAATGTTTTATTTAGAAAGTTGGTGGTTATGTGAATACCCACTACTCTTTCACATTGCTTAATAGTTTTATCTCTACAAACTTAACATCAAAAATTGAAATACATGTTTATGTCTTCTTAATCTTTCAATCCTAATTATAAGCTCTTCGAAAAAAAAACTATATTGATTAAGACTTTATCTTATAATTATTATTTTTTATTATACTCTATATTTATATTTTTCACACACAACACAAGTGTATATTTGGTAATTTATGTGAAAATACTTTAGTAAGGTTGATTCATTTCAAATTTTCAATATATACTATTATTTTTTTCACCATTTATCATTTTTTTATTTTAAGGAAGGGTATGGAACTGTATAATTGGAAGGTCAAACTTACCACATTTAAATTATAATTAAAATTATTTATATGCATTTTATTTATAACAAAGTAACTTGTAAACAAGAGTACTATAACACTTTCTAATATTTAACGGAAAGAAAATTTTAAATTTTTTATAAGAGTAATTGCTAACAAACTAAAAGAGTAAATTTCTTCCATTTACATTGAGAAACATATTGTTATCCTTTTAAACTTCTCAAATTTCGCACCCTTTTTTAATTCTTTTGTCGGAGTCTTCCTCATATGTTAAGTTATTTAATTTTCTTTTTCTAAAGGTCTTTGCATGAATGTTTATACTAAAAAGAACTCTCTGATCTAAGTAAACTAGAAACATGAGCTCATAAGTGTGTTTTTGTGGGATATTCATTGAGTTAAAAGGGCCAGAGTGTTATTGTGCTTCATCACAAAAATTCTCCATTTCCCTTCATGTTTTCTTTAAGGAGACTCAGTTCTCCTCCCAAAGTGAACTTGTTTATGAGGAGAGATGTGTTGATAACATTCTCAATGCTCCACACACTACTTTAAAAACAAATATTCTCCCAGTACTCCTTTCAAAATTGAGAAAGTATAATTATCTCTACAAATACTATTTTATTAATGAAACAATAAAACAAAAATATGACCGTCACCTACTACGGAGAAAGGAAATGAAAACTTAAGTGAACAAAAAATGTTAAATTCCTATAATGAGAGGTGATAATAGTGAAGCACAGGTGAATTTAAAGGGTCATAATTGACAATTGTACTTTCGAAAGGCAAAAGAGCATGTGTTTGCTATCTAATATCTAATAATATAACTATCATAATTTGTCTCCTCAACTTGTAGCCTTTACGACCTAAGTAAGTTAAGCTGTGATTCAAAAGAATATTAATGAGGCATTAAATTATTTGAAGTAGAAACGGTTGCAAAAGTAATGGATGTATTCCAAAGAAATGATTCTTGGGGTCTAATGGAGTTATACAGATAAAAGAAACCTATGGACAACAAATTGTATTCTCTACAAGGAAGATAGTAGTGTAGAGAGGTCTAAAGCTAGTTAATGGCCAAGTAGCAATATTACAAAGAAAATATTGCACCTATGCTAAAGCCTAACATAGTTAGAGTTCTATTAATTTTAGCACCTAATTTGGACTAATCGCCACCTCAATTAGATGTAAAGAATGTCTTCTTGAATGGAGACTTAAAAGAGGAAATTAATATGAATTTGCTATTAGGTTTTAAAACTTTAAGAACATATTTAAAATGAAGAAATCCTTATATGGGCTAAAATGGTCTCTATGAACATGGTTTAAACGCTTTAGTTTTGCTCTTTTAAGGTTTGGGTATAGCTAAAATTAAGCATATCGTACTTCATTCATGAAAGGATCCCTAGGCTTAAGGTTAATGTTTCAAAAGAATGACTCCAAAAGCATAGAAGTACTTATGGTTATAAAATAGGTTGGAGATACCAAAGATAGTAAATTTACGACTAAATACTACACTAAGGCATGAGGAAACCTAGTCATTCAAAAGAGTAAAAAACAATTGGATATAATTAAAAATAGCGCAAAGGTAGGACTCCAAGCTATCACACAAGAATTATGTGGTGTTATTTGGTTATAAGGATTGATGGCGATTTGACAGTGGAATATACCACTCAATACAAATGTACAATAATAGTAAACGTACTATTAGTACAATAGGAACCAATTCAACATTATTGAATGAAGCATGTGAGGATAGATAAACATTAGATTAAGTTAGCAATAGAAGAAGACAACATCAATCTAACTTATATCCTTCAAAACTTTAAGAACCCAATGATTTTAGGGCAAGGGTTAGGTTAGTATGAAGGGGTAAGTGGGATGTAAAACTCATCATAGCCAATTGACCAACTCTATTGTAGCAATTGATGTTTATTTTATTCGTTTTCTCGAAGGGTAAAGCTAGGGTTGGTTTAGGGGATTGAAAGAAATCAAACCACCAGACTTCTAACCCAAGCCCAAGCTTAAGAGCTTAAGAGGATGGCCAAGCGAGTTCTCTCATTCCAACTTACGCTTAAAGAGTCTGAGTTACTCCAGTTTGTTAACCTATTGCCTTATTTAAGCCAAACCTTCTCGTACCTATTAATAGTCTTTAAATGCTGACCTGAAGAGCACTCAAACAACAACTTAGCTTATTTGACCACCAACTTAGCCGAACTACCTTCAAGCTACCCTGAGCCTGTCTGAACTGGATTTACTATTTTGCAACTCAGCTTAACAATAATACTCTATTCGTTTGTACTCATTTGTCTATTTCTGCTAGGAGCCCTTCCTCTAGCTGCCTACCTCGTGTCCTAGCAACCATGTGATGGAATCTACTATACAAACCGTATGTTTTTCTTGATTTTTCATTTATACCTCTTCACATTCCTTGTACATTACCCGTTCTATACATTACCCTTTTAGTCTTTTGTATTTATAGTAATTTGCCTTAATATTTTGCATATAAATATATTTTGTAAATTATAGCTGCACTAAGTTAATCAAGACAAGAATATTCTACATTTTCTTTCCTTTGGTGAGCATCATCTTACTTGCTTAGTTTACTCTTATCCTAACCCTTAAGTAAGGTTAAGTGGCGAGTACCCTCATTAAATTAACTCCGGTATCATATCGGATTGATTCGTAAGTATAGTTCTTTAATGCATCATATCCTTAGAACTGATCATAGGTTTTGCTTATTTACTTTTCTCTCTTGTGCCTTCCATCTTCATTTTCAATTTTTCGGTGAGCTTAGACTCATCACTAAATACAATCGATCTTGTTAGTCCTTAGAGCAGCCTATCAAGTAGGGGGTGTAGTCCTTGTAAAAAATTTAAATTTATTGTATTGTATTAAGTTTCCTTCTTAGTAAGATTATTAGATATCACATTCTTTGTATTTTATCTATTAAAACCCTTTTAAGAGATGAATAAAATAATTCTAGAGTTACGATTTTATAACACCAATTATCTCTCTTCTTCTGTTCGTATCTTAAATAACAATACCCAAGGCATTGCATAACACTATATAGGAAACACACCTGTACACATCACCACTAAGCTTGACAGAACCACAAATTAGCTCCATTTGATGTTCTAAAGGTACAAACTCACTGACTATAGATATAACCTCATATATCAAGGAATAACTCCATGCTACTGCTACTTCCTTTAACGAAGTGACACGGCCATATGCATTATCTTGCATGATTATATGCATGATTAAGTATACCAAGTGCTTGGTAGATAATATTAACTCAGCAAAATCTTTTGATATGACAATATGAACATGATATTGAGGTAAACCTAATACCCCTTTATTAACAAATGATAGACGTTGTAGTTTTATTTTATTGAAAAAAACTATGCTATGCTTTTCCCCTTCATGGACTATCTCGAATAAAATATTAATATTTGCCTATTAAGTTTTTTATATTAATAAAGTGGAATAATTTAGTCCGTAGGAATTAAATGTGTATAAACAGGCTTTGAACCATACACCAACTTGTTTAACCATTTTCTTTAAAATGGGTTCAGGCTAAGTTTTCTTACTCATTTAAAAAGTAGGCCAACTAAACCTAGTCTATTTAACCCATAGGCCGAAAAGGGCTAGTTTAGGTTAACTTGTTTTCCCTATTTATACCTTTAACCCTTTGATTGGCTTATTTAACCCATTTGAAAAGCATTAAAGTTAAGTGTTTTTAACTTGTTTAAAAAGTAGGTTAAATAATTCTAACTTATATAGCTTATAAGCTAAAGTAGGTCTAAATCGAGTTGATCTATTTAATTTATTTACACATCTCTCGTACAAACAAGAAAAAGTTTATCTATTCTTTTGCTATAAGTACTAATACACAAACACAAGGTTAACCCCGTTTTCTAAGGTACCTAAGTTAATACCTCTTGTAAATTGTCTTGGCATTAAGCCACTACCTACTGAGTTTTGATATGTTCATCAAACTCAAAACTAGGCATATCATCTCATGCCATGTTTTGTATGTGAGAATCGGTCGAAATGGAATCATAATTCTAGGTTCCATTTTCATTCTCCTTATTTAGAAGTATATCTTGAAGTTGAAATTATGATTCTATGAAATTAACAATTCTGATTTTAAGAGGGAATTCGATTTCACCTTTGAGGAGATAGAATCATGGTTCCATCCCCATTTCATTTACTATACTTAATTGAAATTATTTTTATAAACTTAAAAAAATTATAGTATATAATAATTAAGAGTATTTTCATTGAATAATATTATTTTAGTATGTAATTTCATTCTATTCCATTCCTTTTGATAGCCATTTCCAAATATAAAAAATAAAAATAAAAGAAAAAACGATTTTTTATTCTAGTCTCATTTTCGAATCATTCTTTTATATCAAATATAACACGAATACTTTTACATAATATGCCAAGAAATATATGTTAACAATGCTTGTAATTGAATCGAATTAAATGGATCGTAAACATTGAATTTGAAAAAGACTCCCTTCTTCTTCTCCAAAAGGAAGATTAAGCCCTCAATACCTTTCTACAGTAATCTGCGCCAAATCATCATAAACACTTCAATTAAATCTCTTGATTAACCATAAGAAAAGTGAAAAAAAATGAAAAGATCATAAGCTAGTATCATTTAGGTCTACTTAATAAAAAGAGTGAAACGTTAA
This sequence comes from Lumnitzera racemosa, assembly GCA_024138005.1. NCBI lineage: Eukaryota > Viridiplantae > Streptophyta > Magnoliopsida > Myrtales > Combretaceae > Lumnitzera > Lumnitzera racemosa. The sequence goes on from JAMXBC010000004.1 coordinate 104,568,991, forward strand.
GCTTAATTTTGGTGTGACTAATATAAAAATTGAAACTTTAACAACAATATAGTTCTAATTAACATAAAAATTGAAACTTTTTTTCTTCTTTTTTTGCCAATACGTAAAAATTGAAATTTAACAAGCAAGAATCAATACTTTAAGATGAATTAAGGCTTATTGCTGGTACGCGATTTAGGTATTTGTTATGATTTCGCAGGGCACTTTCGAGTTGTCGTTCTAGAATCAGAGTGTGGAGCCGTGAAAAAGGTAAAATCAAAAGATCACCAGCCTTTTGAGACGAAGATCGCCGATACTTGACATATCGAATGTAAAACTGAAAAAATAAAGATTTAATAGTATTAATAATAATTAATGAATGAGTGATATATAAGTATTAATAATATTTAAAAATATATTAATTATATATTTATATATTAAATTTTTATTAATATCTATATATTATCTATTAATTTGTCGAAGAAAAATTAAATTATTATTAAATAAAGTTAGTTTAATTTACAAGTGCGGGGATAGCTCAGTTGGGAGAGCGTCAGACTGAAGATCTGAAGGTCGCGTGTTCGATCCACGCTCACCGCATTTTCGTTTTACCTTTTGAGCTTTTTTTGATTCGATGCGTTTTACCCCTTTTTGTATTTTCAGTTTTCCAGAATTGAGAGTAAATAAATAGTAAATAACATTAAATTACGTGACCGCCGAGCTGATCTAGCACTAATTACGGAGAAAAGTCTCATTTCGTGTATTATATAATTAGACCATCTAAATATATTAATATTATTTTGACAAATATATATATATATCAACATTTTAATTAGTTGGCCGTACGTCCCTAATGCAATGTATATATTGAAAAACAAATTTATTTATATACTTTAATATCATGTTTAATATCCAAAAAAAGAACTAGGCAAGAATTATGGTTTTGGATCCTATTCTCTTTCTCTTTGGCAATTTTTTATTAAAAGTGGAATCATGAGTCTTTAAAATCATTTATTCATACTTTTAAGGAGACATTCAACTTCACCTTTGAAAAGGCAAAATTGCAATCCCATTTGGCCCTTATTAATTATGACTAATTGAAAATAACCATATAACTCTCAACCTAATTCTAACATTTATATTTAATGATACTTTTGATAAATACTTTTATACATGCATTTCATTTCACTCTAAATATATTAGAACTAAACACAACATTATAATGGAATCAACAATTACGAGCATATTTTTAAATACAAGAATGAATTGATCATTCAATTCCAATTGATTTCATTTTAAATTATTTCTATATACCAAATATAACAATGGCATCATATCATTTATAGTTTAAAGTAAATACATTTTCTTAAAAGGAAAAAAGTAAACAAATATCTAAAACTTAAAATTAAAAGTGAATAGAAAGCTACAATTGAATAATAACACCTAAAAATTATAGTGGTTGGTGGCTTAACGGAGAGATAACTAACTTATAATTATGGCCTTTCAATTGCTTTGTAGTTGAGAGGAATAAAAATAGAGTTAATATCACATTTGGGATCTAAATTTTAAAATAATTTTCTAATTAAGTACATAAATTTTTATGTATCAATTGAATTGAAATTTTCATGTAAGAATATCTCAATTAACTCTGTTAATCACTAATAACTCTTATTTTAAATATATTTCACATGGTAATTTTATAGTATTTATCTTACATCTTTGGTTTTCTTTAAATAAATTAATACTTAATTGATTAAAATTTTAATTTTAAGGTTTGAACGCGTTTTTGGGTTGAAAACGAAGAAAATGAATCAAGTTTTACTCAATTTGGAGTTCAAATGAATGAGTTTTGAAATTTTGAAGTTACATAAACAATGAGAATTTTGGTTAGAAAATTACACGGTCTGGGATATAACCGTGTTCCTAAGCTGTATCCATGCAGGAAGATTTGTCAAGGTCAGAAAGTTACACGACCTAGGGACACAACTGTGTCCTAGGATGTATCTAGGTTGTATCCGGTGACCGAAAAAAAAAGCTTTACAATACATTATAAAATGACTTACTAGGGTTTTGCACAGAGAATTGGACATTCAAAAGAGAAGAGACTTGAAAAGAAGGAGAAGAAAAAGGCAAAAACAACACTCGATTTCAAGATTAAAATGATTTCTCATCAACAAAAGGAGTTTTTCATATTTTATTTCTTAATTTTGTTGCAATTCATTTTTAGTTTCATTATGATAACTTAAGATTCTTGTATTTAGGATTATGGAACCTATGGTTTTATGTAACTATTAGATTGATCGATAATTTTCAATAAAGTTTATATCTTTTCTTGATTTAATTATGTTATTTAATTGTTAATTGATATTTCTACAATATCAATCTATGATATTATGCATGATGATTGAGAAATCATATGTGTAATGAGATCTTCACATAATTAAAGAGAATTACATGTGTACTTAGAGATAAGATACATGTTTCTTCCGGAAAGTTGTTCTTTTGTGTGGAAATTCATTATACATTAATGCGATTCTGAAGTATATTTCTAAGTGAAGAGATTTCGGTAAATAATTTAGAATTAGGGTTAATATGTTTGAGAAAAGTATTAACTTTAATTGTGAATCCCTCCGGTCAAGAATAATAGAGATTGAATTGGATACATTTTAAGCGGTCACATGTTAAACACTAGGAGAAATAATTTCTAAATACATTATTTATTTGCTTGAAGTCGTTATTAATTTTATCGCTTTCTAAATTACTTAATTAAGTCTCATAATTAGGTTAGTTTGTTAATTTTAGTATTTTTAATTCATTCAACCTATCACAATTTTCTGGTTAAATAATAGAATTAAGGTTATTATTAGTACTCAAAGTCTTTGAGGAATCGACTCGAACTTACATCTACTATATTAAAACTGATAAGTACACTTGTCTAATATCAATCGCCATTATATTCGTTAGATTTTCAATCAATTGCACGTTTATAAGTGCATATTTTGCCACTTTTACAATATTGTAAAACCGTTCAAGTCATGTGGGTTAACATGACATTATGACCATTTCTATTGCTTGTACCTTAACGAGTACCCCAAGAGCCAAGCAAACCCTTGAGGTTGCCTAAGCGTTATTGTTGTTGTTTTTAGTTGTGGATGTCCATCTAATAAGGTACATTCCATCTCTTATTATTATTATTATCATTATTATTAATTTTTTTATTGGTTAAAAGATAATATTATGACATGCAAAAAAGTTTAAAAATGTTAATAAATTTTTTAAAGAAATTTAAGAAAAAAGTAGTAAATTTTTTAAGAAAAGATTTTTTTAAATATTAATATGACACTAATGAATATAAAATAAGTTATTAAGAGATGAAGATAGTCCGATAAAATTATATCCACCTCATAAAGTATTTTATTAGTTAAGGTCATTGTAACTTAATAATATTATTATTGATCTCTCATCAAGATATATCAAGGTTCAAATCTTTCCTTTCTATTGTTGAAAAAAAAAAAAAAACAAGAAGAAAAATATATTTTGGTTGAAATAGACATGCACATTTGACTTGCTACAATCATCTTACATTTCACCACCACTTTGCTTATATGAGATTAAGAAAGTGATTTATCACACAAAAGTTGATCTGGCAATGAAAAGAGATTAAGGGTCAAAGTGAATCAAGATCGAATCAGTATGAATCGGGATTAATAAAAATATTATAATATAATTCATATTTATTTATAAAGTAATAAAATTTACCTCTATCCTTGATAATTAAAAGTTAAGGTTTTTTATGGTTTTTTATTTTATTTTTCTTTGATCTTCATTTAGTTTTTAAGTAAATTAATGCATTTTCGAGAAAATATAAGAGAAAATAATATATTTTAATCTAAAAGAATCCAATGAGTTTTATAGGAACCAAATCGAACTGATTAAGTCAATTGAGTTAAAATAGGTTCTTTATTAATAAGGGTTAAAAGTGTAACTTGAACCGGTTTTATGAAGGGATCAAATCGAATCTAAGTAAATTAATTTAAATCTGACCATATTGATTTTGATTTTTCGAGTTATGTGTACACATGCATAGTTTGATGTAGTGAAATTCATTGATATGAACTACGTGTACAATGTACCGATGATTATCCATTCGGCCTGTATTTAGGAGAAAACCTCTCAGTCTGTTAATCATCTCCCATGACTTTATACTAAGGTCATAGATTAAATTTCATAGATCATGTCATAGAGCCACCTACCTTACATAAGCATTGTCTTGTAGGTGAGGGGTTCTATTAGATTGCTTATATGCCTCGATGTAGGCAATCCGATTATAGTCATATTCATACCCTTCCCCACCAAAAATTGCAACGAAAAATGTATGACATTTTCATTGATATGAATAACCTACAAATCCGAGCCCACCACTTGGCAATGTAAATAAAATTAGCGGTCCAATTCTAATAACGCAAACATTTATTATATACTTCACTGGATTTGTGAAACAAGAACGTCGCCCCTCCACTTTGGTTTTTGGAATGAACATGTGAAACACTCCATTTTCGAGCTCTACCTTGATCTTGTCGTTCTCACAATGTTCTGGAAGCTGAAGCTCGGTCTCATAAAAGCTCATCCTCCACCTTGACCAGCCCCTCCTCTTTGCTTTCTTTCTTTTATGTGTTCTACCCTGACGATAAGGATGTCACCTTCTATCGAGACCTTGACATCGTCTTTTGACAGCCCTGGTATATCAAACCGCATCTTGATCTCGTGTTCGTTGTCCTGGATATCCCATAGAGCTTGCACCTCCCCTATGGATCTGCTCCTGCCTGGAAAGATCATAGGATCTTCATAGAGCCCGTCCTTCGTGTTCAACGATTGGCGCACCCTTCTCATTGGAGAAAGTGGATCCTGTAGGCCTGCAGTAACCCAAAACAAAAAAAAATAAATAAAAAAAAATCCTGCCTGAAACCATTTTTTTTTTTTTTTTTACCTCATACAAAATAAATAGACCAAACTAAAACTTCATCCAAGTGGAAGACCATGTTTGAATCTCCTTTCCCTATGTTGTAATATATCACTAGCAAAAGAAAAAAAAAAAAGAGAACTTCAACTTTATCTGCCATGAAAAAAATGCTTAATGAAATCGTTGAGGTTATGAAATTCAACGTGAACTTACAAGAAACTGTTTCGTATTTTTACATATCATATCAATATATTAAAAAAAATTTCATTTAAGAAATTCATAATTTTATGTATAAGTTTCTCTATAAAAATTCTTTAACAATTTTATAAAATTTTTATGAATCCCATTATACATGGTCTTATAAATCTAAGTTTTTCTATTATCTCCGATTAGTATTGTATCAGATCATATTGAAGAGTGTGTTCTGTATCTCACTTTTTGCATTTATGTTCATAGAGCACGTATTGTGATTTGGAAAACACGAATAGTAACACCATTTAGAAACCAAAACAATTTTCTTCTGTGAATTTACCAAATATTTGGAACTGGACGGTCATTAAGCAATGAATTTATTTATTTCAAACATGTCTCTTAATGTCATTTTCAAACAATGTTTCGAACGAGAAATCAATTCAAGGGACAATGCGGCCTTTATTGTCTAAATTTTACTACTTTGTACAATTTCATACTTAAATTTTCAAACTTGCCAATATATGCACTTATTGAAACTTTATATGCTAAAATTATCGCTCTCATTGTTGACGATCGAACAAAGAGGACTTCTTCCAGAGATGGACAAGATGCTCGTGTCAACATTTGTTGACGACTCAGACAAATTCGTAGCTTGAACAAAATATGTGCTTTCTCCGATTTTTATCTAGTGTATTTTATGCTTTCACATTAGAGGCCTTGATTTGTAGCTTTTGTCTCATGGCAAAATACCTTTTTTTTATCCCCCGATTTTTAGGGTATTTATTTTTTTCATAGCATAGAGCACGACTTGGACGCGTGATACAGCAAAGAAATAGCTAACTTTACCGTATTGATTCGATAAATATATTTCTTTATTAAGTAAAGACTCTGATTTTTATATAATTTGATAAATTAAAGATTTAGTTGTAAAATTGCAAAAAAAAAAAGAATAAAAATTTATATAGTAAACGTGCAAAATAGTTATAAAAACTTTAAATTTTTTCAATTGACTATCACTTTCAAAAAGTCTATGATTAAGTAATAACTTTTATTGAATGACTCAAATTGCACTATTTTAAAGACAAGATCTTATCGCTTTTAAAGTTATGACTAGGAGAAAAGCTAATGCAACTCTTACTATAGGATGGATGGCTTTCAAACCCATTTCTTATTATAATCGCCAAAAGAAAGGAAAGAAAAAAAAGCAGAAAGAAAGAAAAACAGCACAATGTATACATTTAGACCAGTACATACGAAGCTAAATTAAATGAAAATGGAAGAGAAGTCAGAAAAAAGCATACCAAGAGGTGAGATAGCAGCATCCATCGCCAACCGGCAAAGGCCCCACTCCACCGCCGATCCTTGTCCTCATCCATGCCGTTCTGGTGAACCTGAACGTCCACGGAATTATCCTTATTAAATACACCACCTTGGGAATTGCAATCGTTCGAGTGAACTTACAAGCAAGTCATTTTAGCTCAAACAAACTAAATAACTAGATCTTAATCTTCTACGATATACATAAATAATCACTTTTCTTTCCTAATCCAATTATGGTAATTTTTATACTTGTCGAAATTTATTAAGCTAATCTACAGCTGTAAAAATAAAAGAATGAACCGAAATCCAATACAGGTATACAAACATATATGGATGTTAAGCTAAAAATATACACATACATCTAACGTAATTGTAATAACGTATAAACAAACAATAGTTTAGTTATCTTTAATTTAGTTAAATAATCATCGAAGGGATATTCATAACCCACTACACATGATCTGTGTTTGCATACATAAGTAAATATAATATAAGTATTCTTTAAGTCCTTTATGTCCAAAGTTCGGAGTTTAGAGATTAAAAATCTAATATTCTAATTGCATTATTTCATATAAAAGTCCACTAAAAAAACCTCGTATATGATTAATGATTGCTTCTCTAGGAAACTGCTATTACGAGTAACTAAAGTGAGTGAGTCAAGAAAAATCAGCAAACCAAATTAATTATGTAGAATATAAATTTAGTCCAGTTTGATTACTAAGTCCTATCAAGTACAAGTAAAAATCAAGCACCATCTACTTAGAATAACTTCTTGACAATAAACTAAAACTCCACAACATTAAATTTAGTATCGACTATCTTTAGTAACCCATCCAAAGGAAATTTCGAAATCCAGCATAAATCTATTTGAGACATGGAACAAATATATATATTAACCTTTAGATAATGATTAAATAAGTTCTTATCTAGTTATTATTTATGAATATTTTATTATTTTATTCAAAGGACCACTTCGAATTAAATACATATTTTTTTAAAGTATTTCATTAGAATAATTAATGGTACACTTTAAATATAAACCTATAGCAACTTTTACTAAGATTTTATGAACGATATGCTATAATATCGAAAATAAACTATTTTCTATGGGTTAAAAGGTATATATAATAAATTATTATCATCTTCCCTATAAACTTACGAATATAGGTTGTCTTATTATTTAGCTGCAGAAGGACAATATCGACAATTGGAATCTATTAAACAGGTCGTCCATTTTTTCCACCAAGGAACATGAAGACAAAAAAAAAAAAAAAAAAAGATTATTCTTATTATTTTATTCTGTTAGCCTATGTCAACAATAGCTACAACACTGTTGTTAACTAACTATTAATAATAATATTACAACTCATATAACTAAAGGTATTTAAACTGCATAAAGACGTATATAATAAAAGATAATGTTAAGGACCAATATGAGTGATGATGGTTGTAACGAGGAAGGACGATCATACACTTACGACCATATGAAGAACAAGCTGATTTGAGTAGGAGACGGAGAAGGAGACCAGGAACGGATTCTTCTTCACTCTAAATATTGAAACTCATATTTTCAACTGTAGAACCAGCCCAAAGAATATAAATATTAATCCCTCCATTCAAAAGATAATTTTTATAGAAGAAAATTTAGAGAAAATATCTCTCGTTTCTTTACTATAAAAGGGAGGACAGAACACCTTGGAACCACTCGTCATTGGATATCGAAGGTCGGAGGGTGGAAGATCGAAGCTCGAATATGACTTTGGCATGATGTTGATCAACATTAACCCAGTAGAGCAATACATTAGCTGCGTAAACAAGTGCTCAACGGAGAAGCAATCTCACTGGATCTCGACCGGAAAAGGCAGTACATTGGCAACTTGGCGTGGAAAGAGAGCTCGGAGACTAAGACCGGAAATGAAACTCCCTCGAAGGGAAAAGGACACCAAGACGCCGTTCGATAATAAAATAGGCCGTCGGGGAAGAAGCGAACCGGAGCCATGAAGTTGAAAAGAAGCTCGATAATATATATGCTTTATAATATATGGTTTAATATATTGTATTTGTGCAATATATATTGCATTTTTAAATATATGATGCATTATCATTAACGTGTCTTTTTTTTAATAAAAATTATTAAATAGACATAAGATTATTAAAAGTTTAAAGGATAAGAAAACTCGTTTTAAAACTTTTAGGGATAAATACGATCTTGAACTAACTCATTTTAAAAATTTGAGACGAACCCATCGAAAGTGAAAATTTAGGGAAACTTTATACAACTTCTCCTTAAAACTATTACTAAATAACAGAAATTTAATCAAAAGATTTTAAGCATTATAAAGTATTGATTTAGTATTATTGTGTATGGTTTGACATGTGTATTTGTTATATGTAATTTAAATAGTTAACTGGACTTTATGCTGACTCCGTTTGTGGAAATTTATTTTTAAGTAATTGTGAAACGAAGAAATGAAGACTATCGAGCCAGAGCCACCTCCTCATCGAGGCACGCACAGACCGACCATAATCATTCGATTTCAAGGGGCAACAAATCAAGCGAGTTTTGTATAGCTGAATAGCATCAGCTGCCAATCCCAATGCAGGCATCGCCAGCTCAAGATGGGTGATAAGTATACAGCATCTTCGATTCTACGACACTAGAGACAGTACGTGCATCAATATTGTTTCCATCTTTTGGTTGGAATTATAAAGGAAGTCCAAAAATGATGTACCTTTATAAGGACCACTCTTACTATGAATTTTAAATAACTTTAAAAATGAATCAGTACCATTTTATTATAGTTAATGTTTATGAAAAAAAAAACTTAGAGTATTGGACGATTAACTACTAAATTACATTAACCACTCATGCAAGCTTTTCAAATTATATCAAACACCTCGTTTTTTCGAAACCCTATATACGCCCTTGCTTTTTGCTTATATGGATGTTAATATGGCAAAAAGGCTAAAGTAACCACAGTAGCTGATTTCTGGCATTCGCGCCCTCCAATTCCCAACAAAATTGCGAAGTCCAATTCCGGGCAATAACGGTGATGTTTCGGCCGACGACAGAGAGTTGAAATGGAATGTCATTTCCGAGCTTCTCATCCTTTTAAAATCTATAAATATTTATCAATTATATAAAAAGTATATTTAGAATATTTATCTTCTATATTTAAAAACTTGATTAGTACGTCTATATTATATATATATTGGCCATCTTTGGCCTGTGATATGAACATGCACACACAAAAATTTTTTTCTCAAAATTTATATGGTATCAGAGCCTGATTAAAAAAAAAAAAAAAAGAACGCTATGACTAGAGAGAAAGAAACCAACCTTCCCTTACCTATTGACTTCGAGTGATAATCCTGATAATATAATTACTTAGGTGCAATTAAAAGGAGACAATTATGATAAATGGGCTCGAACGATGCGAACGTCGTTGAGAGCCAAGAAGAAATTCGAATTTATTGATGGAACGATTAATCAACCTGCTGATGATTTCACTGAATTAGAGGATTGGTGGACTGTGAATTCAATGTTGGTTTCATGAATACTTAACACAATCAAGCCAATATTGTAATCTACCATAACATATATGGAGATTGCAAAAGATTTATGGGAAGATATCAAAGAGCGATTCTCTATCGCTAATGGACCTCGTGTTCAGTAGATCAAGGCAGAACTTGCCAACTGCAAACAGAGAGGTATGTCGATTGTGACTTATTATAGGAAATTGAAACAACTCTGGGAAGAGCTTGTGAATTGTGAGCAAATTCTCATCTACCGTTATGGAAGATGCAATTGTAATATTGCAGGTGAACTTAACAAAAAAATGAGAAGAAGAGAGGCTTCATCAGTTTTTGATGGGATTGGAAGATGCATTATATGGAGCAGTTCGTTCCAATATTTTGAGCACAGAACCATTGTCAAACTTGAATAAGGCATATTCGTTGGTGTGCCAAGAAGAACGTGTTAGAAACATCTCACGAGGGAAGGAGGAACATGGAGAAGTTGTGAGTTTTGTAGTACAGACCAATAGAGGAGGGCGAAAGTATAAAGTAGAAGTGAAAGACAAATTTGCCATTTGCTTACAGTGCAAACGAGAGGGACATGATTTTGAAACTTGTTTTCAGCTCATTGGATATCCGGAATGGTGGGATGATCGACCCAAAGAGGCTGGACGTAGACGAGGGGGACAGAGTGTAGGGCGTTGACAAAGTAATACGCCAAAGGTAAATACAGCCCATGTAATTGGGTAGCCATCATCATCAATGGCAGCAACGGAAGAAAATACAGCTTCTAGGACCTTGACAGCAGAACAATGGTCATTCTTTCTCAATTTGTTGAACACGTACAAACCGGGTACTAGTAAGAAGATGAATGGTAAGGATAATCTAAATTGGATTATTGATTCTGGTACTTCACAACATATGACAGGTGCTTTAGAATGTTTAACAAATTTGAAAGAAATTGTGGCATGTTCAATTGGATTACCTAATGGAGAGCAAGTGATGGTATTGAAGGAGGGATCGGTTTGCTTGGGAAAACATATCAAACTAGACAATGTTCTCTATGTTCCAAATTTGAATTGTAATTTGATATTTGTGTCGCAATTGCTTGATGGCTCTAATTGTAATGTCCAATTTACTGATAAAATTTATGTTATACAGGACCGCACCTCGAGGATAATGATGGGAGCGGGGTGAACAGTGCAAGAGACTTTATTATTTGAAGTCAGCAGTATCAGTCCAAGCATGCAAGACAAGCCATGTAGATTCTTTTGAATTGTGGCATAAGAGGATAGGGCATCCGTCTTCAAAAATTGTGGAATCTCTTCCTCAAGTTAAATTTAGTAATAGTTTGGTAAAGAATAAACCATGTGAAATTTGTTTGAGAGCTAAACAAACAAGAGAAGTTTTTGTTTCTAGTAACACTAAAGCAAATGAAATTTTTGAATTAATTCATTGTGATTTGTGGGGACCTTATCATGTTAATGCTTCTTGTGGGGCCTCGTATTTCTTTACCATTGTTGATGATTTTTCTAAAGGTGTATGGATATATTTGTTGACTAAAAAAAAAAGAAGTGGAACTTGTCATACGTAATTTCTTTACCATGACTAAATGACAATTTCAAAAAGATGTGAAGATAGTTAGAAGTGATAATGGGACTGAATTTGCTTGCTTGCATAACTATTTTTCTGAAAATGAAATTTTACATCAGACCTCATGTGTAGGAATACCTCAACAGAATGGATGTGTTGAGAGGAAACATCGTCATATTTTAAATGTGGCTAGAGTTTTGAGATTTCAAGCTAATCTTCCCATTAAATTTTGGGGAGAATGTGTTCTGACGACTGCATATTTGACCAATCGGACTCCTTCTAAGTTATTAGGAGGAAAGACTCCTTATGAGATATTGTTTGGTAAACCTTCTAGTTATAATCACATTCGAACTTTTGGGTGCATGTGTTATGCTCGGAACTTAAATAAGGAAAAAGATAAGTTTTCTAGTAGGAGTCAACATTGTTTATTTGTAGGATATACTTTCGGAAAAAAAGGTAGAAAGTTTATGATCTTGATACAAGAAAATATTTTGTATCCAGAGATGTTGTGTTCTTTGAATCTGAATTTCCATATGCTGATAAGGAAGGTGTGCAACCAGATCTTGTACAAAGTGCTTCTTTCGATATCACCAATCATTTTAATGGTGAATTGAATGAGGAGGACGAAAGTGAAGTACCTAAGAATTCGATTGTAACTCAAAGTGATAATAACGACAGGGGGGGTGTCATTGAGATCTTGGGTGAAACTGTTCCAGAACAACTTGGATGGGGTCATAGAACAAAAGAAGCTTCTACTCGGTTGCAAGATTTTGTAACATATACTACACAACAAATAAGTCCTTTTACATGTTCCTCCAATCTAATTCCGTCCACAGGTACCTCCTATCCTATAGCATATTATGTAAATTGTGACAAATTTTCTCCACAACATCGTTCTTTCTTAGCAGCTATGACAGCCGAAAATGAGCCTATTTCATATATTCAGGCCATCAAAGACATTCGATGGAAAGAAGCCATGATGAAATAAATTGAGGTACTTGAGGCTAATGGGACATGGACTGTGGAAGATTTGCCACAGGGAAAGTAAGCTATAGGCAATAAATGGGTTTACAAGATCAAATATAACATATATGGTTCGGTTGAACATTATAAAGCTCGATTAGTGATTCTTGGCAATAATCAGATTGAAGGAATTGACTATAATGAAACCTTCGCTCCTATTGCAAAAATGGTTACTATACGTACTTTTCTTTCGGTGGTAGCAACAAAGGAATGGGAACTCCATCAAATGGATGTTCATAATGCATTCTTGCATGGAGATTTAGAAGAAGAGGTATACATGAAGATGCTACTTGGGTTCTCTACTCAACAGCCTAGCAAAGTTTGTCGATTACTTAAATCACTTTATGGGTTACGACAGGCTCCCCAATGTTGGTTTTTCAAATTGACAACTGCATTAAAGCGATATGGATTTCTTCAATCTCAATCTGATTATTCATTGTTTACTTCAAATCGAGACAAGATACATTTGAGTATACTGGTGTATGTCGATGATCTTGTTATTGCGAGGAATAATGGAGTTGGCATTCAGAAGTTTAAAGATTATTTATGCTACTGCTTCTACATGAAAGATTTGGGAACATTGAAGTATTTTTTAGGCGTAAAGGTGGCTCGGAATCAAGAAGGAATTTTTCTTTGCCAACGCAAATATGTTTTGGATATTATCAGTGAAGCTGGATTATTGGGTGCTAAACCATCTGGTTTTCCTATTGAACAAAATCATCATTTAGCCTTAGCAGAAAATGCATTGTTGGCAGATTTAGAGAAGTATCGGAGATTGGTAGGAAGACTGATTTATTTGACTCTTACTCGACCTGAGTTGTCCTACAGTGTTCATATTTTGGCACAATTTATGCATCAACCAAGGGAAGTTCATTGGGGAGCAGCTTTGCGCGTGGTTCATTATTTGAAGGGCAGTCTTGGACAATGAATACTTTTATGAGCTGATAGTGATCTTTAGTTGTATACTTATTGTGATTCTGATTAGGGGAGTTGTCCTTTAACTCGACGATCTCTTACTGGATATTTTGTTATGTTAGGGACTTCTCTCATTTCTTGGAAGACTAAAAAGCAACACACAATGTCGAGATCCTCTACTGAAACAGCCGTTCCATGGCTACCATTGTGTGTGAACTGAAATGGTTAAAGAGTCTTTTGTTGTCTCTCGGTGTTGTACACTCTCATCCTATGCTGTTGTATTGTGATAGTCAAGCAGCTTTACACATTAGTGCAAATCCCATGTTTCATGAGTGAACAAAACACATTGAAATTGATTGTCATTTTATTCGTGATGAGATTCAACATGGACATGTTCAGACTGCTTATGTACGTAGCTCTAAGCAACTCGCTGATATTTTTATTAAGGCATTGGGGACACAGCAATTTGGGTATCTTCTATGCAAGTTGGGGGTTTGCAATCTTCACGCACCAACTTAAGAGGGATATTAGAATATTTTAGGATCTGTAAATATTTGCCAATTATGTAAAAAGTATATTTAGGATATTTGTTTTCTATATCTAGAAGCTTGATTAGTGTGTCTATATTGTATATATATTGGTCCTCTTTGGCCTGTGATATGAACATACACGCACAGAAATTTTCTTCTTAAAATTTATAAATAAATTCACAAAGTTAACGCCAAACCAAGTCCAAGTGTTGTGTGTAGTGCTTGTAAGCTAACATCTCCTCTATAATTGCTAAATTTCTTCTTTTTCTTTTTTTATACTACTCTCAAGGTACATGCATACCAATCGAGTTAGTACGATAGCAGAACCAATGTTTTGATAAGCATCGTCTCACGAGCAAAGCCCCAAAAACTATGATGCCATCCCATTACACATTTAGTTCTACACAACCTTTAAAAGCCTGCTGTCTTTAAATTCATATAGATGACATTCATAAGCCATCAACAACCACAAGAAACTTCCACAGCTGGTGTTTGACTTCTCCAATGTATTGTAGTTTAGAAGTTTCTCTATAAGGTCAACATGGCATAGGTCTTTGAGCATTCTTCCGCAGCAATAACGTACAAGCCCCCAATGCATCAAGAGCATCTCCTTTTAAGGTAGTCAGTAGTCTCACTAAAGAAGATGGAGATACTGGTCCCACTTGTTTCCAATCACCTTTCCACAGGTGAAGCAGCGAATTAACTTATTTAATATAATTTTTAACTATAAGCTACTGGACCAATTAGAATAATAGGTTTCTGTTAAATGAGTAAGTGGTTGGAGTACAATATTATAAACGATGATATATTGATATTTACGGCCTTAAGTTTAGGTTTTTCTTTTTTCTTTTTTTCCCTTCCTTCTCCTTTGGCTAGTTTTTCTTCTTTTCTTCTTTCTTAAACTTAATGGTGTTAATTTTTTGCACTCTCTCTCAAAATATAGGTATCTTAAGTGTGAAAAATAATAACACAGATACTAAAGTGAAAAAGTATCATAATACAAGTACTCTAAATGTAATTTACCTATATATATATATATATATATATGTTGACTAAACTAACAAAAACTAAAAGAAATTCGGGAAAGAGTAAAAAAAGAAAAAAGAAAACTTGCAAATTAAAAAAGAAAAAGCATGTTGCCAAAACCACTTAAAAATGAGTAGCTCGACCCACCAATAATGATGAAAAGCCAACTGTCACCTTATTTGTTTTTTTCTTTTTAAAGAAAAATGTATGTAAACCTAATCGGGTCGCTCAACTATTTAAGTTGAAATTGGGCAAAGTAACCTAAATAAGTTTTTACTCATTTTTCTTTCCTTTTAAAAGAGCAAGGTGGTAAGGGTTATCCTTCATTGCCAGTGGGTCAAGCTATCAACTTTTAAGTAGGTTTGGTAATTTACGGTATATTTTTTTTCTACTTTTACCACCCCAAAGCTAGAGAGAGTAGCCAATAATCGCTTGATAGGAATCATACGAGATCCATGATTGCCTACTACCTTCAACCAATGATGGTTAGAGACCATTTTTTCTTTTTAATTTTTAGATTTTGTTTTTTAAATAATTTTTTGAAATTCTTTCAATTTTTATTAATTTGGTTAACATATATATAATGTAATATAGTATAACATATCATAATATCATGTGTACATTGGGATCCTCTTTTTTAAAAGAGTTTTCAAAATCTCTTTTTTCCTAAAATTTGTTTTATTTTTTATCATTTAAGTTAATTACTATATACATTTATAAATTTTAAATAAAATCATTTATAATGCTGATGTGGCAAATGGTCATGGCATGTTAGCCTTCTCACTACATTAGTGTTCAAATAAGTAAATACATAGGTGTAAGTGTAGTATTTTAAAGAAGTAAAGTTTTGATAAAATTTAAAAAATTTCGAAAGATAGTCAATATAATTTACCTTTCAAAGTAATATATTTATGACGTTAAAAAAGAAAACAATTTTGTAAGTTATAATGAAGAAAAAATCTTAAAATACTTATAATTATATCAATTTATTCTATCGAGAACAAAATTTATACAAATTTTATTTTATGTATTAACTTTAATTCTTTCAAAAACTAATAAGTAGGAATAATAAAAAAAAAAAAGTAAAAAGTTTCTTCTTCTAATTTACAGGATGCTTGGGCAACTTTAATCATTTATTAAAAGAAATTGTTTTTTTTTTTTTTTTCCTTTCTGGTAAGTTTTAGAAACTGCAAATCTTTGATAACAACGTAAGTTCGAAAGATGCATGGAATAAAATTTTTGTTCACTAAATTGTCCTAAACGCAAGCAATATTGTGAAAATACTCTCTACTGCTATTGAGCAGTATCGAACGTGGGATCAAATCTAAACATGATTTTCTTTAGTGATTTAAAATGAATTGTCATATCAAAAAAAGGGATATTTTTAATGTGCATCCTCCTAAATAATTTCCCTTTGGTTTTGCTCTTTGGAAAAGCTGGCCATCGAGGAATGATGAAGTTTTCAGGCCATCGAATCAAACATGTAATCAAATTCTGCATCTCAAGAGAGCCATGCATGAGCATTGGGCTCGTTAATGTAAATGTAAATAAGGATGATACACTCACCATACATGCACACCATTCCATATACGGGGCTAAACCCTCAAGAGGGACAACTTATATTCTCATCCATCTATACAGTTATACAAGCTTTCCATTTATACTTCATACATATCTGAAAACAGCGTGAAAACCAGCAAGAAGAAGAAAGCAAAAAAGCAAGCCATCTACACTCGTCAGCGCAAACACTTTTACATATTTTCACTGGATCTGTACATCCATCACCTTGCGCTCCACTTTGGTTTTTGGAATACTTATGTAAAGCACTCCATTCTTCAGCTCCGCCTTGATCTTATCTTTCTCACAGTGATCCGGAAGCTGTAGCCGGGTGTCGTAAGAGCTCATACTCCTGCTGGACCAAACGTCCTTTTCGCCCTCTTCCTTCTTGTGCTCTCCCTTAATGAAAAGGATATCATCTTCTATCGAGACCTTCACATCCTCCTTTGATAGTCCTGGCATGTCGAACCGCATCTTGATCTCGTGTTCACCATCATGGATGTCCCATGGTACACGCACCTCCCCTCCTGCTGCTCGGCTCCTGCCGGGAAAGGTCATAGTATCCTCAAAGAGCCTGTCCATTGTGTCCAACATTTGGCGCATCGTTCGCATTGGAGAAAGAGGATCTAGTAGGCCTGCACGAACGAAATTCCTGTTTGAGCAAGATTCTTCTCTTATAATACAGATAACTAGAGCAAACCACGCCTTATCCTCATCGAAGATGGGTTGATGATGAAAGCTTTGAAGCTTCAAAATCAAACGGTATTTTGGATTTGTGTCCATACATGACAGGGTACGAATCAGGAAAACAGGATCAACAACACCATTTAGGAATACAAAAATTTTTTTTTTTTCATATGTTTACTTAATATACGGAAGTAGACAGTCATTCCACAATGATTTCGTTTCAAACAGGTCTTCGTGTCATCTTCAAACTTAGGGTTTTGAAACAGGGTCTTCAGCACCTTCTTATACTCGATTCGATTTAGTTTCTAGACTTATTTTCTTCAATTGATTACAACGACTCAAATTCCACTATGATGCAGCATAACAACAGCAAAACCCAGCCAGAATAGAAAATTCTTGACCAATACCCACGAAGCTAAATTAAATCAAAAGGGAAGACAAAACAGAAAAGAGAAGCATACCAAAAGGCGACATAGCAATATCCATGGCCGACCGGCGTGGCCGCCCTTCGACAGCCGATCCTTGGCTGTTGGTGCCCTGGTGAACCTGAACATCCACAGAATTATCCTTGTGTTCACCACCTTGAGCCGTTGCTCTTACAACAGAGAGCCTGGTAGGATTATTCTTGCCTTTGCATGGAATACCCTTCCATGGAAGAAAAGCAGGTGCACACTTCACGATAGATGGCTTAGCTTTAACATTTGCATTGTTGCTCAACATAGGATAAGAAGAAGATGATGATGATATTAAGGTTGTCATTGTAGAAGTAGCCATGTTATGTTAGTAACTACTTATGTGTGTTTGTTTGCTGATTTGTGTTTGTTTGATGCTGAAGGAGGATGGATATTTATTTATAGAGGAGGATGGAGATATGAAGATGGGTCTGGAGGAAGCAAGAAGGTTTCTTGTAGAGAGAATCCATCGTTTCTACTTCTTTCGGGAATTCTCTAGTCAAACTCTACTCCTATTAGGCCGTGGCTTTGATGTTATCTTTTTATCCTTTTTTTTTTTAGTTACGTTTTGTATTTTCTTTATACTTTTATACCATCTTTTTACATAATAATAGTAACGAATTAGGTATCTTGATGAGTAAAGAGTACATATTAATAAAATTTTAAAATAAGAAAACACGAATTTATTATTATTGATATATGTCTAAATATTATTAGTTTTTTAACAATGCTAATAAAATTTGAACATGTCAATTTTCCACTTCATTCACTCTTAAAAACTCTCTCCTAAGTTAACAAATTTAGATATATTTGTATTTATGGTTTTAATTTATGATTGAAAATTAGTATGATTGAACATGAAATACATTAATCACTATATACAAATATAAAATATAAACCTCATTAATAAATTTTAGGGGATAAATGTTAAGTAAATACAAACGCATTCAATGAAAATGAATGATCATATAAAATTATCTAAAACTTATAAAGTTGGTAGAATTAAGATAGTGTTATGTAATCTTTCACATTTTTCAAAATACATGTATTTTCCTACTCTTTAATTCCATAAATCAGCTATTCTTTTTTTTTTTCCAGTATTTACAAGAAATAACATTTTATTGCTAGATGCGTAATGCTACCAAACACAATCTTCATTAGGCAAGTATACTTGTGGACAAATCCAATTTTAAAGAGAAAAATAGGTATAAGAGAATAACAAGTTCTGAAAATTTATATGGTTTCTGATTTTTTGGCTTTCACGAAAAATTTAGAGAAGGTGTGGCTCCAGATCCTAGGGAAAATGTTTACATATGCATATGTAAGACAATTTTAGTTAATAATATAGATTATAATTGGTGTGATAAAATTAATTAAAATAGTTATTTGATTTTCGCTCACCACATCATTGCGTGGATTAACTTTAGTTATGTCGTGAAATCCAGCAGACCCGTTAACCCTTTACATAAAGTAATGCTAAGAGTGGTTAAATGGGGTTTCGAGCCACACGCTTTCTTATAAGCTGGTGGAGTTCATATCCACTATAATCAAGTTGAGTTGCGATTACTTAGATAGTTTATAGAATGAAAGTTGAATTTTCTGATGTTTTGTCCAGTGTGCTTACAGACCTGATGAAGTACAAGACTAGTTCAAGTTTTAAAGATGAATATTATTTTAATTATAAATAATATATACTTTATTAAAAAACAAAAAAAATTCAATTGAATGTGAGCGTGGACTCAAATTTTAAACTCAAGCTTTCAAGTCCCATACTATGTCATCTCAAATTAACTCATTTAAACCAGTGCTTCCACCATTTCTTACTATTATATTTCACTAAAAACCATTAGTCAGATAATCTCCTCATACTCATTCCATAATATAAATTCATATCATATTTACTATGTGAAAATAAATTCAGAAGAGAATTTTGATTCTAGATTTATTCCCTTTTCCATGTTAGAAATGCTTTTAAAACGAGAAATCACAATTCTTTAAAATTAAGGATCCAGGCTATAAAGAGAAAATTTAATTCCACCATTAGGAAGCAAAATCAAGATCTTACTCCACCTTTATTAATTATATAAACTAAAAATTATTTATTTAAACTTTAACTAAATTATGATATGTAATAATAAAAAATATTTTTTTACAAATACAACCATATATATATATTTAATTTCATTTTATCATTCCAACTCCCTTTTCAATGCCATTCCACTCCACTTCATACGAGACAATTCGTATATATCAAACATGATGTTAAGACATTCATAAATTGTATACCCACCGTTAAGCAATTTAGTGTCTTCTCTCCTTCTATCGTGTTGCATGATTTTAACAATGAAATGGAGACGGAAAATTAAGAATTTGATCGTTGCATTGTTGTCAGAAGCACCCTTGCTTCCAATTGCCACATGCAAGAAGAGTATATGTTTCACTTTATTTCTGCATCAAGCGCACTTATTGGATCGAGTAACTAAGGTCCCACGACAGTTATATTATGAATGTCTAATGTTCAAGACAATCCATGATCACATATTGTGTCTCACCCCAATCTGAATTTTCCTCTTCAAGCTCACTCCATGTGATTATTTTTTAGGTTTTCCTCCTTCCCTCCTTCCATATTCTTGGTCTCAAAGCTGCAGTACGGCTCTATCAAATTTCAAATGCAACTAGAAAACCATTTCAACCTACAACAGTAGCAACAATTAAGGCCTATCCATTTGGAATTACATGTGTCCTGCCTCGAAATGAAAATTGAAAACGTACAAGATTCAGGGTCAGTATTGCATCAACATCAAAGCCAGGCATGGGTCTTAAGTCTTACAGGCAAGTAAACTGAAAAGTGATCTTTTACAACATAAGGGTGACGAACCATTGATTATTGTTTTCCTTTTCCCCTTTAAGAAGTGTAAGCAGCTACAGCTGTAAACCATTACAAGAGGAAAATAAAATTGAGGCATCCACCTCAAATAACCGCAGATACCTCAGAAATTCACTCGGTTGCTTCCACATGCTGAGGAGCTTCCGTTTGCTTTAGCTTCTCCAGGGCAGCAATCCGTCTGTCTAGTGAGTCGTGGAGGCCTTTCACCTGCAGTGAGAAAAAAATGTTATAAAAGTACACCTTAGTTTGTTCAGAACCTTTCCATCCAGATTATTAAACAGTGATGAGATTTAGATTCATGTTGTTCCCAACTACCAGAAGTCACTAGTAATCTTTTTTGGGTAAAGAAAATAATTTCTTTGGGTAAAGAAGTCACTAGTAATATTTTCTCTTTTTTTTAAGAGAAATACCAATTTTCTCCACATTGTTCACCTAAATTTAGAAAAATCGTATCCTGCTTATGGGACACACAATGTAAAAGAGCCATTCCTTCATTTCTCAGCATTTGGACTTGTGAATTAAGGAAAATGAGAAGCACAACACAAACATGAGCATGAAATATGTTCCTCTGTGAAAGCTTGGATGTGAGAAATTCATCCAAGTTGATCCAGGTATGTCAAATGTAAGCCCACCATGCTGCAAAATTATAATAACATAAAAGAGAGTCGTCTAATACAACTTTGTGGAGACTCTAGAAAAGTACTTTCAATTTTGTCATATATGATATTCTTTTACATTCCTGTTATACTGAGCATAGTGACGAAGATTTCATTGTTACAATGTCATAATTAGAGGTATAAACAATCATACGACATTGAATTCAAGCTCAGCTCAAAGTCCCAAAGCTTGAACTCAGCCAGTGCTGTGGCTTTCCTAGTTGGGGCAAGTTTCTTTAAGAGAGCATTCTTTTTAGTTGACATTTAATCTCATTAGTAATTTAAGCTCAGGAGCCCCCAATTGAATCTTAGAATCTTGAGGTCGGCTCAGGAACCTATTGGAGTATTGAATTCAAGATCAATTTAACTAGTGTTCTTGAGTAGCTTTTAAGCTGGCTTGATTTAATCTACACACCCAGTGAAACTGTTGTGGAATTTAGGAAACTGAATATAGTGTGTCACCCACTAAAAAAAAAGGCTAGTTGACATCAAAGGAGGAGGCCCAGCATTACTGTAAATGCATTGAGAAGGGACATGTGAAAAAAGAAGACAAATAGAAGGTGTGGATTATTAGAGCTGATCACAAGTTTAGCTGGGAAGAAGTTTATTTCAGTCAATTTTCATCATTGATGCTAAAAACGGAAATTGCAATGTTGTTATGACTCAATCATCGTGTTAGGTGGCCCATGTGTACAAGAGAAACAGCAATAAGCACCAACAAGCTACAATGGTCGGTTTTAGTTGAATTTTTGTGTGTCAGTAGCTAGTTTTTAGTTAATTCCCTGTTTGTATTACTATTGTGATAGTTACAACTTTTAAGTGGTTAATCCTACCTGGTGAGAGACAAAATGAAGTCAGGCAGAAATCTTGAAGTTGTAGTCTCCAAGAGAGAGATGAGAGCACGTTACTCTTGGAATTGTCATTGTTGAAAACTACTGTATCTTTCCACCCTATATCAATAAGAGTTCCCATTTTTCTGGCCTAAGTGAAACCCAGGTGTAACATATGTAAACTAAGATCTTCTTGTGTGATTGGTAAAGTGGGTTGAACAATGTTTTAACC
Organism: Lumnitzera racemosa; assembly: GCA_024138005.1. NCBI lineage: Eukaryota > Viridiplantae > Streptophyta > Magnoliopsida > Myrtales > Combretaceae > Lumnitzera > Lumnitzera racemosa. The sequence goes on from JAMXBC010000004.1 coordinate 104,591,346, forward strand.
ATCATGTAGCCTCTTATAACTAAGTGGCTATAGCAATCCGCATACTGATTCTCTTTGCTATGGTAAGATGTCATGACCTTGCAAAAACTATATTTTATCCTTTGTCTACTCAAAATTGGCATGCCATGAGGGTTTCCTTGGGGTAAACAGAAAGCGAATCAGAACAACTAGAATCCCCTTGCTCGTATTACATTCACGATGCATAAAAACTTGGGAAATAATCTGACTTGCCCCTTGGTTCCGTAAAAGTAGACAATGGTTATGATTGTTTCACAGCTTTCATCCATCTTGCCAATGCTTTCAAAATGTGCATCTTTATATAGATTAGACACAAATTAGATGGAAGTGCAAAATCATAGTAAAAAAATAAGAAGAACAGAACAGATTACAAAGATGAATATCATTACAGGCACAAACTTTCAGCCAACCATGTGATAATGAATGATCCTCTCAAGAGCTGAACTGCCTTCTATAGCTTAGAACAAGATTTCAACACTTTCCAACTATATCGGAGAAAGGATTATTAATATCGTCGCAGTGGAAAGGTATTCCATATGTAAGAAGATCAGAGAATCAATCAATAGTCTTCTCAAAGTTCCAATTACATGCTTCAATAAATGTTATAACCTCCAACCACTCAATCATCAGCAAATCATGACAAACCAAGTGTAATCACTAACTAAAGCATAGCCACCATCTGCTTTCACCATTCCTAATAGATACTACAAAAGGGATGGCAAAGCTAGTTTCTAATCAATTCCGTTGTCCTTCCAGAATCCTCTATCTCATCGATGACAATTCAATATGAAGAATGTATGTGTCTATCTTGTTGGATAGAAATGTTTAAATTCCTTCTTTGATGACCTGAGCTTGCATATTGCAACACAAAAACAGCAAGAATAAGACAACATACATATACGTATTCCCTTTCCTTAACTTCAAGCAGCAGGAGAGCACTTTGTGCACCGGATAAGCCTTTCTTATCTTGTGCAATCTTCTATACATCCTTTTGCATGACCAGCTTCTTTCAACTATGTGCATTTAATCAATCAAGCTCATTTCAATTTCACATATTACCACTTCATTCTAGACATACATCATCTACAACATATATTACAGCTTTCTCTTACGGAAAGTTGAACTATTTATAACATTATTCACAAAGTGTAATACCAAAAAACAAAAGATCGAATATTTCCACCTAATTAAGATCCCACATGAGAAATCAAACAAAATCCAGAAGAAACTGAGCCAGAAAATAAAGAAATTGACGGTGCATAAACAAACTGCAATAATAAAATAGAAAACCCTAGATATCAAAATGGGAATCGGAAAAGTCACCTGATGAGAAATAGCCTCCTGAGCGACCTTGTAATCGTTGTGGAGAATGTAAAGACCAGCGAAAGACGCCATAGCAGCTCCCGCAGAGAACGATGCCATTCTTACACGAAATACGTATCCCATTTTCTCTGCTTCTCTCCCTCTCTCTCTCTCTCTCTACCCCCCTCCCCTGTTTCGCTCTCTGCAAATTCAGAAACGTGGTCGTTCGTTCGGTTGCTTAGCAGCACCAGCCAACAATCTCACTTTTTTAGTAAACCAAAACCAAACCAATTGATGGAGAAAGCCAGAGCATGATAATTGATACGGAAAAGCAGACCGGTTTGGATCTGTTTGGTTTTCGGTTCAAGGCCGGTTAACCCTATGTGAATTTTCAATGGACGGTAAAATCAAGGGGAAAAAAACCCTGTAATAATATATAGCTGCCCCACCCATGTAAACTAAACCTACACTTACTTTAGTCGGTGAAATAATTATCCTAGAGAATTCTTTTTTTTTGTGTGTGTTTTTTACAAAATAAATAATTGCAATTTCTTTAAGGGGCATTTGATGGATTTCATAATGGTAAAATAAAATAACTATTAAACATAATCATGCCTATGATTTGCAAGAATAGCTATTCTTTATAATTATTACTACCATCATAAAATGAGAAATTGCAATTTCTTTATCAAATTTTTTTTTTTTTTCATTTTCACCACCTTTCCATATTTATTCATAAGGTTTTATAGGAACTATGAAATTGTAGACACCCCATTTTTATCTCTTTTTATTTTTCATTTTATTTTAGAATAAGATAAAATGTCCTAAAATTAGGAAAAAGCATAAGAAAATAGAATATCTAGAAAATTACAAAAGAGAGAGAGAGAGAAACTTAGTGAAAATACAAAAAAGTGAAAATATACAAAAATAAAAAATAAAAAAACTTAGAAAAAATATATAATTCAAAACATTAACATAAAAAGTAAAGAAAAAAAAAACAACAAAGGAATTTAGAGAAATAAGGAAAGCCACAATTCATGACTTTATTATTTTTTCTTTAGTTAGTCATTTTTATTGTTTTCATTTATAGAGAAGGGGGAGGGGAGGAAGGAGACAAGGGATTGGACTAAGTTTTAAAATCCGGTCTGCATATTGGTTAAAAAAGACCTAAGGCTCTATTTTCTTTTCAAATAGCAATAAGAGGGGTGCAACCAACACACCTTGATAATTTGAAACACACATATGGCACGTACCTCACATGTGACCTATCTCTCCTCCCTCTTTCCTTCTTCTTCCTCGAAATTTGTTTTAGATTTCTAGTTCTTGATTTTCAGTTCTTGATTTTTTATTTTACTCAACATGCTACCACCATTTCGATGGCTTTTTTAATACGATTTTTACACATTTTCACACAATTTCTTGCTAAAATCATGTACTAAGCTTAGCTTAATTTCAAATTCATCCTAGAATCTATCTAAATTCAATCGTTAACGCATCTAAAATCGAAGTCAAAAATTGGAAAAAGTTGGTTTTTCAAGTCAAAATTCATTAGCACATTTAATCCAATTTTTTTACTTTCCTAACTTATTCGACATTGGTTTAGCATAAATAGGAGTCCCTTATTCATTTCAAAGCACACGAAAGATCAAAAATCACCTTTCTCTCTTGATTTTCAATCCTCTCTCTCTCTCACTCTCTTTCTCTCTCTATGATTATCTCTCTCTAAGTGTCCTCTTCCAAACCACCACCATAATTGACTTTGTGATGGTAAAAAAACCAAGACCTAACCTCCCATTCCCTTCCAGCGATTACTATGCGCCACCATCGACAATCACCATAAGTCACCAACTCCAATCACCACCCAAACGATCACCGAACATCGAGGCATCGAGCTTATCCCTACCCAAGTCTAATACGAAGACATAAATCTTTCATTCCTTACTTGTTTTGACGTTGATAAGTGTCTGAAACCACTTGGATTAGTCTCTGCAATTGGAGTTTAGAGCCACCTAGGCCAACCTAGCGTGCTATATTATTTTTATTTTATATTTATTTGTTTATTTATTCATTTTTATCTCATTTTATTTTATTTCTCATGTATTTGTAAATAGTAAAAAAAAAAGAGAGAGAGAGAAAGAAAAAAATAGAAAAAAAGAAAGAAAAAGGGACATATTAGTTTATTCCAACTAAGACTTAAGATCGTAAAATAAAAGTAAATAATAATAATAGATTAATAAACGGGGTTTTATCACCTAAGAAAATAGTTTTTTTTTCAACAAAGACAAAACAAAATTGACCTTTTTCAAAACTAGGGCCTTTTTTAGAATTTTCAAATAAACCGACTTTAGGACCTTTTAACATTTTCTTAAATAAATTTGAATCAATTTAAAATGTAAATCCGACTGATTTTCAAAAGTTAAAATCAACTCATCTACGTAAAGTTTTCAACAAAAGAATTACATATTTCTAATCTCGAACAGCGAGTATTATCACACTGTGAAGCAATAAAATCGTAACAGTCCCACCATGCAAATCATTCTAAGATAAAAACTAACCATATAATCGTTATCTTAAACCTGATTTATACAAAGCATTCACAACTAACCTGCTTTGAAGTAAACGGCTCATGAATTAAATAAATTATCTACTTAAAAAAGTGTGAAAATATAAATATTCACTAAAATTCAAATATTACAAATAATATTTGCAAGATTTCATCGTACTATATTTCCTAAGCAATACATTATCTACAAATAAAAAATTCTAAAATAAAAGCTACAACCTTAAAACTATATATGTTCTTAAGGTGTATTTATTCACTCTCCAAAATCCAGTAATTGCTTACTTTAAGGTAAATATAGGCCACTTCCTAGCTAGTATCTGCAACAATGTCTACAAGGATATGAGCAATCAACAACTTAGTAAGTTGAGATGGAGACTCAAAACTATACGTCAATCACAAACACGGTTATCAACCAAATTAGTTAGATGCTATGCATGTATATGCAAATGCCATTGCACGAGATTATCCGACTCATCGTAAGATTAAAGAAATTACACCTGCTCTAATCTAGATTGAAGAGTTTCCATTTAATGCAACACCTCATGACCAAACTCAGATTTATATAAAGGAAACACCACTCTTCCCGTTACAACCTTCAAGCCATTGACTTTATTTTTAATGCGATCTCCTCACTTGTCACTTATTTTAAAAGGACTAATTATGTTATCCAGTGTTACCATTCAGTCGAAAAACCCTAAGTTTTCCCTAATAGCTTGCTATGCATGTCTGATTAAGAATTTCAAATCATATATTTAATTAAGTCTACCTTAAGGTGTTCAATTATTTCAACAAATGACACAAATACAAGTTAGAATAGCAAATCAAAATCATATCATCAAACTCAGAAACAAATACATACGCACAACTAACTATTTAACAAGCACAATTAAATACAGTTTCAAGCCCTGAGTACTACAGATTAATACTCCAAAATATAATAACATATTAATCCCAACTTACCTAGACTCCTCGCTTGTTCATTTGAGGTGCGACTCGCACAAATTATCGCCAATCATCCTTATATACAAACGTTGTTTCAATTTTCACATAACTATCATAAATTGATTTTATCCTATAATGCTTATTATTATCTTTAGTTTAAGGTTTCAGTATACTTAATTATTCAAGCTTTTAAGTCTCTTAAAGTTATTCCAAATTTAGGCTGAATTCTAATTCAGTTTTAAAGTCGATTTCTAAATTAGATTTTTAACTCAGTTTTTTATTAGGGATTTTACACGTAAATCCTAGGAAATCATTCCGGCCTATAATGTGAAATTAATCACATTATTTTTGGGTATCTTAAATATTGTTCTTGGTCTCTAACTAATAATCTAGTTTGATGAGCCACCGACCATTAGTCCCATTACTCAAGCATGACTTCAAGGCCTATAATCCCATACCTAAAGAATTTTCTTTTGGCAACCTGCTGATGATGAGAAACTTTATATTAAAGACAAATGGTTGAACTCCTTGAGCTCTCTATATTGTCATATGTTGATTAATACATTCAGTAGTGATAATGCTGACCATTCCCCTACCAAGGACCTTGTACCAAGTAATCCGATCAACTGCTACCGAGATGTTCTTGCCAAGTGACTAGAGACTCACTTAACGACCAAGTAGTTTTCTCTCGACATCTCACTAACTCTCTCATCTCAGCCCCTCGATTGCCATAACATCTTGATCCTTCTTACCTACTATGCTTAGAAAATATTCGTACAAAACCAACATTGCATTACCACCCGTTTACCTCATTTGATATTGTATTATTTTTTCCATTTTTGTCTTTTGTCCTTTTTTCCCTTTTTCTCATGTACTAGGAATTTCTTTTTTTGGAATTTCTTTAGGACTTACTATAAATAGTCTATTTTCCTTGTAAGTCAAAATCATTAAACTCTACACATAAACATTGAATATCCTGTTCTTGTGAGATAACCCTCTCTAAGTCCATTTTACATACACTCTTATCTAATCTTGTCGAGTAGCTCAGGATTAGTGGCGGGTGGACCTTAAAAGATATTGAGAACTTGGTTATACCCTTTATGGGTTGACTAACCAAGGCGCGCGAAATGTTCCTTGAAATAGCTAAGACCCTAAAAAATATTGAGAACTTGGTCGTACCCCCTATGGATTGATTAACTAAGGCGAATGAAGTACTCCTTAAGTTGGCTAAAACTCTAAAAGATATTGAGAACTTGGTCATGTCCCTTATGGGCTGACTAACTAAGGTTGGCGAAACGCTTCTTGAGCTGACTAAGACCCTAAAAGATGTTGAGAACTTGGTTGTATTCTTTATAAGCTGATTAACCAAGGCAGGCAAAGCGCTCCTTAAGTTAACTAAAACTGTAAAAGAGAATATTGAATCAAGATAGTGCTCTATGAGCTAGCTCAATCCTTAAAAGAAAACATAATCGGAGCAATGCTTTATGAGCTGGCTAGAACCCTAATGAAGATATAGATAAAGGGTAAGCACCCTATGGGCTCACTAAAGCTCTATATGACAGTTGAAAGTAAAACTAAGGGACATGACTGATTTGAAAAAAATCTTGATTTGAGAAATTTACAAAGGGGGACATTGGTGAAGACTATTTATGAACTGAAGATTTGAAAACTTGGCCACTAAGGCCAAAATGAACTTGAAAAAGGATGGAAAAACTTGTAACAAGCCTTTACTTTCTCTCTCTCCTTTTCATTTTCTTTTTTTTTCTTCTTCTTTTTTTTTTGAAAGTCTGCTAACGAATACAAAATTCTATCTAACGAACAAGTGCTATAAGCATCCTCTTCCTTGGTAATCATGTAAGGTATCTCATATCCGTCATAGTTTCTAGCCTTGATATTGAGCTTCTTAGATGGGTCTTATGATGGGAATCAAGTTATGGGACCTTTGATCCACAACCGAGCCTAAGGACTAGAAAGGCTGGCATGATGAATCTTATGTTCCAACCAACTCCTGCCAAGGCCAAGTACTTACTTGCTGAGTCACCTTTAATGTTTTGCCGAATGACTGTCCTTTTATTCTATGTTATGCTAAGTTGATGACTACTCTAGTGCCAAGCCAACCAATCACTCAACATCATCCTTGTCGAGAAGTCAAAAGACAAAGAATTCGAACTAACTAAACCATCCCTACTTGGACAAGCCCACTTATCCGTATCCCCTAACAACCTTGCCAATGTAGTATTGCTACATGTACAATATCATATGGAGAATCTATAGCACTAGTGATTGATTTCCTTATATATTTATTTTTTTCCTCTTGTATCATGTACATTATTTTTTTAGGAAATGTCCTTATTGTCTTTTCCATTTTGGGCAAGTTGCCCTAATTTACAGGTATATATATCCTTATACTTATAAGAGATCAAATTACCTTTAATACACTTGAGTACTTTCTTCCTTGCAAAAACACTGTTTGTTTACTCTCAACATCGCTCTTATCCTTTCTTTTAAGCAAGGTTAGGTAGCGAGTAACCTCACTGGACCAATTCGTACGTCATATCAAATTATGCCGCGAGTTTTCGAAAGTTCCATTGGTATGTCATATCCTTTGGAATTGTCGTGGGTTTTTGCTTATTATTTGATTCGTCTTTGTCACTCTTTTCGTATCTTTCCCTATTAACTCTTTTTCGAGCTTTCTGTAAGCTTAGACCCATCTAGCGACTAGCCTTGTCTGTTCTTGGTCACAATTGCAAAATCTTAATATTAGAGTAAAGGTTTTATATGAGCTATAGCTAGTTCTTCTTAAGTTCTGTTATATTCTATTTTGCTTGTAAGAAACAAAGTCAGTTACTGTATTCATTTGACTGTTGTGTTAACAGACCCAAGTATGAATGTGAGTGCTTATGATGACAGTGGAGTTGTCCACCATGAACAACAATCTCAAGGAACTCCCAAAAGCATTGATGAAAGACTTGATGAGGTAGCTAACTTCTTGGTAAATCTGACCCGAGCTATTTATGCCCTGTCTTGCTGACCCATTAAAGCCGCACAAAACACTCCATAAGTTGCTTAACTTGTTAGAGGTTAAAACCCAGCTTAATCGGTTCAAGGTAAAGGAGTTGGCGGATGAGTAAGACGAAGGATAAACTTGAGAGAACTTGATGAAGAAGAGGAAGATTACTTTGAAGAGGAGTGTGTATGAGTCCCTAAAGTATCTGACCATGTGAAGTTTCGGATTCCGAGTTTCAATAGATCTGGGAATGTTGACGAGTATTTAGATTAAGAAGAGAAGGTGGAGTATGTGTTTGATTACTATCAATATAAAGATTATGAGAAAGTGAGGACTGCTGCTATTGAATTCTCCAAATATGCCACCATGTAGTGGACAAATTTTCAGGCTATGAGAAGAAGAGAAGGGTACTGAGAGATTAACACCTCGCCCAAGATGAAGAAAGTACTCGGAAACAAATTCGTGCTAAAAACATATTTTTAAGATACTTTCTCTCAGCTTCAAGAGCTGAGGCAAGGAGGTCGAACTGTTAATAAGTATGTTTAATGAATTCTAAATGCTTCTGATAAGGTATGAAGTGGAGGAACCACTAACTTGAATAGTCTTAATGGTTTACTACGGATTGAGATGAGACATCTGAGACATTGTGGAGCTCTAATAATTTGACACAATGGATGAAGCTGTTAAAATTGCCTAGTGAGTAGAGAGGCAACGAAGGAGCCGAGTAACAACTAAAATGCCGACTAGCCGACCAAGACAGGCAAGTCACCGAGCTTAGTCTAATATTGAAACAAGTAGAAGATTTGATATCAAAGTCGAGCAGAAAGGCCAACCTAAAAATGTAGTGCTAACTCGAAGGTAAGAGAAGGGGTAAAAGTTTGGTAAGAAGACTAACCAGATCAAGTGTTTTAAGTGTCAAATGTATGAACATATGGCTGCTTAGTACCTGAACCAAAGGACAATAGTCATTAAGGGAAACATCTTGAAAGTAGAAGTAGAGAGTACGGATTAGGAACTCGAGAAGGAGGAGGTTCCTATTGAGAAAGAAAATGGCAAGAAAGAACTAATTGAAGAGAACGTATTTTTCGAGAACTTAAAATAGTTACTCATGGCTGTTCAATGCATAATGAACGTGGAACCCTCACGAGAGGAGGAGTAGAGAGAAAACTTGTTTCATACCACTTGTAAGGTGAATGATCGGGTGTGTGCTCTTATTATGGATATTAGAAGTTGCACCAATATAGCATCAGTCGATTTTGTTTCAAAACTGAAGCTACTGACTGCTGCACATCCTAGGTCGTACAAGTTGCACTAGTTGAGTAAAAAAAGAGCATTACATATCACTCATCAAATACTATTGCCAATCACTATGGGGAATTACTCTGACTAGATCCTCTGCGATGTATTACCTATGTGCGCTTCCTACATCCCATGTGTTGCTGCGTAGGCTGTGGTTGTTTGAAAGGATAGTTATATATGACGCCTATAGGAACACGTATATGTTGGAAAAAGGATGACCGGAAGATTACGCTAAATCCGATGCCGCCGAGAGAAGTTCACAAGTTACAGATGAAACTCGCTTACAAATCGAAGAAAGCTCTGGTGATGAGTAGAGTCAAGCTCTGAAAAGCCATCAATGCTGACGAGTCGACCCTATTGTTGGCCAGGTGATTATTGGAATTGAAGTAGTGGGGTGAGCTTCCCTAGGAAATCAAGAGCTTGTTAGATGACTATGCCAACCTGATCCCAGAACGATTACTTGAGGGGTTGCCCTCAACTTGAGGCATAAAGCACTGCATTGATTTAGTACTCAGCACTACACTGCCGAATAAGCTAGCATATCAGATGAATCTCAAGCAGGCTTTCAAACTCTAATGTCAAGTCAATAAGTTGTTAAAGAAAGATTATGTGAGAAAGAGTCTCAGTCCTTGTACCGTGCTTACACTTTTGGTGCCGAAGAAGGATTGAACCTGGTGGATGTGTGTTGACAGTCGAATCGTGAATAAAATCACGATCAAATATAGGTATTCGATCTCAAGGCTAAAAGAAATGTTGGATGAACTGCCACGCCCCGAAGTGACAGAGTCATAACAGCCCCGTCATGTAAACTATCCTAAGATAAAAGTTGACCTTACAACCGCTATCTTAGACCTGATCTACACATGGCGTCCACGACTAACACGCTTTGAAGTAAACAGTTAGTAATTTAAATAAATCATTTACCTAAAAAGGTGAGGAAATTTATATATATTCACTATAATTCAGTTATTACATTATTTAGAAATGAAATGTAATAACATATGTGTTGATTCTTCAATGTTTTTCCTCACTCCCCAAGATCCAGCAGTTGCTAGCTTCAGAGTAGTTGTTTGCCGCTTCTTAGCCAGCACCTGCACGACGTCTATAGGGATGTGAGCAACCACAGCTCAGTAAGTTAGGATGGAGGACTTAAAACTATACCACAAACACAATAAGGTTTTCAATCAACTTATTAAGTGCAATGCATGTGCAAGCAAATGCCATCGCATGACGTTGTCCGGCCCGTCGTGAGATTAGAGAAATTGCGCCCGCTCTAATCTAAGTTGAGGAGTTGCCATTAATACAACGGCTCACGACCAAACCTAGGCTTGTGCAATGGAGACCTCGCTCCTCCCGCGACTACCTTCGAACCACTAACTTCACCCTCGTCGCGACCTCCTCTCCTGTCACTTAGTTCGGCTAAGGATGAAGAAGGGACCAATTGCAATCCTGTGCCATCCCTTTCGAAGGGGTCGGTATTTGGCCGAAGAGTCCTAAGTTCCCCTAACGGGTTGCCAATGCATGTCCGATTATGATTACAGGTCGTATATTTGATTAAGTCCAGTTTAGGGTGATCAATCATTTCATACAAATCATTCAATACATGTCAGAGCAACAAACAGAATCATAGCATCACCCATAATCAAACACATGCACACATCCAACTATCTAACAAGCACAACCAAGTATAATCTTAAGCCTTCAAAATACAGTATTGTATTAATCCCAACTTACCTCGACTCCTCGCTCACTCACTTGAGGTCCGATTTGCTCAAGCCATCACCGATTATCCCTATATCATAAACATGGTTTCAGTTTTTCATATAACTATTATAGGTTCGATTTATTCTATAACGCTTATTGTTATGTTTTGTTTAGGGTTTAATATGCCTAATTATCTAGGCCTTAAGTCTTTTACAATTATTCTAGGTTTGGGGTTAGGTTCGGGTTCGGTTTTCGCATCAATTTCTAAATTAGGTTTTAGTTCGATTTCTAAATAGTGTTTTATATTCCAATCTTAAAAATTTGTTTCAACCCATAATGTGAAATTAATCACATTACTTCCCGATCTCCTAAATACCATCATTATCCTTAGTCAGTATTTATTTTACCCAGTACACTTAAATCCGTATTAGTGTACTAAATTCACTCCTAATGTGGGAAATTTTTACATTTTTCATATAATAAATAAATTCAAGTTTCGTATTAGATTTATTGTATATTTTTATTATTATCAAAATATCAATTTTTATTATAATATTTTCTATTTATTATATTCTAATAATTACATATTATGTATTATTATCTTTTATGTATATAATACACTTCTAATATTTCTATCACTCCAATTATCGTCTCTAAACACCAATTATCATTTCAAAATGTCTAAATTCATCCTAAATCAAATTTTACTCCTAATTACCCTAATTTTCAAAATTAACTTAAAATTTACTATTTTTCCCTATTACTCATTTACTACATAATTAACCTAATAATTACATCTAACACCCTAAATGCTACAAGTATCATGCTCCATCAGATTTCAACATCCTAAAACATGTACTTATTCACTAAATCAGTAATTAACCATCTAATTACTTTATTAACCCTAAATTACCCATTTTATGCCTTATTTTAAGGCCTAAAAATTATCTAAAAATTTAGAAAATTAATTTTTGAAAACGGGCTTCATAGCACTATTCTATATTATTTAAGTGGTCTACACAAAAATTTTGGGCTCGAAACTACACTCTTAAGGTTATTTATTTCTAAACCGAAATATGCTCGGTTTTGTACGATTTCTTAAGGACCCTATATCACGAGATATATTTTCATCAAAATAATATTTTTCTTAAAAATTACATACAAAAATATTCCATAATAACAAGTTTCATAATTTTCTAAGAATATTTACTATTTTTTCAAAATTACACAAAATCAGGATGGAAATTGAATGGCTCCGGCTACCGTTGGTGGCCATGGGTGTGTCGGCCCACCTGTGCGTTGCCACCACCGTGTGGTGGTGGCGGCCGTCCACTCCCAACTGCCCGTTGGGTCTGGGTTCTCCTTTGTGGCCCTAACTACACAATTTTCCCTTTCTTTTCTTTTTTTTTTTTCTGAATTTTCTCTCAAATTTTCAAGTCTCTCTATTTTTCTCTAATGCTAAATTGTCTAAATGAGTTTTAGAAAATTTTTCCCTATTTATAGACAATTTTTGTAATTATTATGTATTAATTAGATATGACTTTGCCCAATTTCCTTGATTTTTGGCTTTTGTGTTGTCTAATTTTAATTGGTTAATTTTTATTTTGCAGATATTGACCTGCCATGACCTGATTTGGATCATTCCTGATTTTCTTGATTTTTTATTAATCAATTATGAATTTTCTTTAAGTATTTAGTATTATTTTAGCACATTTCGCGTATTTTAAGTAATTATGCGTATTTATACCTACATGTAAATTCATATATAGTACAAATAAATATTCCTAAATATTATTTAGGTTATTTTATAATTTTTAATATACACATAATTTATCTCTAGCGGTTAAGTACCGGAATGCATTTTACGCATTTTCGATAAATAACGAGTTATATACTTAAATTTTGAAAATTTGTAGTCTCCTATTTTATTACTTATTTTCTTAAATTCAAACTTACGAGATTATTTTACTAATATTTCTAGCTTTACTTTATAATTTAGGCTCGATCGGGTCTTTCAACCGATCGAAACCTCGGATTGCTAGTTTTGGAGTTTACATGAACTGAATGGAGCTAAGATTTTTAGTAAGATTGATCTCAAGTCTAGTTATCATTAAATCTGCATGAGGTCAAGAGATAAGCGGAAGACTACGTTCAAGACTCGACATGTACTTTACGAGTGGATGGTTATGCCCTTCGACTTATCAAATGCCCTGAGCACTTTCATGAGACTTATGAATCATATATTAAGACATCTCATTGGGAAATATGCCATGGTATACTTTGATGACATCCTAGTCTATAGTGCCGATATGCTAGGTTACATTGAACATCTCAGAGCAATCTTAGATATCCTTCGTGTCGAGAGACTATTTGGCAACTTGAAGAAATGATGCCTCTGTTAAGAGGAAGTAGTATTCTCAGGGCATGTAGTCTGTAGAGGAGGCTTGCAAGTCGATGACAAGAAGATCAAGGCAATTGTCGAGTGACCAACTCCTACTACTTGTGTCGACGTAAGAAGTTTCAACGAATTGGCTTTATTTTACAGAAGGTTTATTAGGAACTTTAGCACCATTACCGCGCCACTTACCAAGCTAACAAAAAGGAACATTGACTTTTGGTGTAGAGAAAGGGAGGAGAGGAGCTTTGCTGACATAAAAGAAAGGTTGACCTTTGCCCCAGTATTAGTATTACCTGACTTTGACAAAACTTTTAAGCTAAAATACAACGCATTAGGTGTTAAAACAAGTGCTGTCCTGATGCGAGAATGTTGACTAATTGCCTTCTACAGTGAGAAGTTCCAAAGACCACAGCTGAACTACTCTGTGTATGATAAGAAACTTTTGGCATTGATCCAAGCAATGTAAGCGTGACAACATTACTTACTGCCAAGAGAATTTGTCATATATACTAATCATAAATCGGTGAGATACTTCCGAAGTCAAACCAAGTTGTCAAAGCAGCAAGCGAGGTGGGTTGAATGCCTTGAAGGGTTCAATTTTGTGATAAAGTACAAGTAAGGAAAGAGTAACGTAGTTGCAGATACTCTTTCGAAGAGGCATGCGCTCTTATCAGAACTACAGACTAAGCTGTTTGGTTTTGAGAGTATCAAATAATAGTACTTCGAGGATCTACACTTTAGACCAATAATTTCGCGATGTGTAGAAGGTGTAAGCCCCAAAATTCAGCCAAGTAACCGTAGGATTGAATTTAGAACCCAAGGTTTAGGGCGATCGGCTAAAGGATCCGATCACACCCAAATTATAAACTATTGAGAGAAATATTAGTAAAAATGACCCCGTAAACTTACATTTAAGAAAATAAATAGCAAAATAGGAGACTATAAAATTTTCAAATTTTAAGCATAATAACTACTAATTACCGAAAAGGCAAAAAGTGTAATATAATAACCAATAAATTATTAGAGATAGATTATATGTATACTAAAAATTTTAGAATGACCAAAATAATATTTAGGAATGTTCACGCGTACCCTACATGTATTTACGTGTAGATAAAAATACGCGTAATTACTAAAATTGGCTGAAAACTAAGGAAATAATTAAAGAAAAATATAAAATAATTATGGAAAAATAAGAAAAAATCAGAAGATGATAAGATGAAGCAAGATAAGGTCGTGGCAGGTCCAAAGCTGCAGAATAAAAATTAGCCAATAAAAATTGAACAACACAAAAGCCAAAAATTAAGGAATTTGGATAAAGTCTTGTCAAATTAATGCATATTAATTACAGCAAATGTCTATAAATAGGGAAAAAATTTACAAAGCTCATTTGGACAGTTTGGAAAGTGAGAAAATTAGGGAGAGTCGAAAATTCAAGAGAAAATCCAGAAAATAAAAAAAAATAAGAAAAACTATGCAGTTAAGGGTTTTAAAAGGAACCCACACCAGAAGAGGAGCTAGAAGTAGATGGCCACCACCACCACACGGTGGTGGCAGCGCTCATTCCGGCCGACAAGGCCATGGCGGCCCGCGGTGGCCGGAGCCACCAAAACCGGTGAGTCCAAATTCTAGCACGAATCTTGTGAATTTTTATAAAAATAGTAAATATAATTATAAAATTATGAATTTTGTTATTCTGAGATATTTTTGTATTTAGTTTGTAGGAAAAATATTATTTACATGAAAACATGTCCCTTAATATAGGGTCCTTAAGAAATCATGCAAAATCGAGCACATTTCGGTTTAGAAATAAATGACCTTAGGAGTGTAGTTTGGAGTTCAATTTTTTTCTGTAAGATGCTCATGTGATATAGAATAGTGCTATGAATCCCTTTTTCAAAAATTAATTTTCAAAATTTTTAGATAATTTTTAAGCCCTAAAATGAGGCATAAAATGGGTAATTTAGGGCTAATTATGTAATTAAATGATTAATTTCTGATTTAGTGAATAATTACATGTTTTAGGATGTTAAAATCTGATGGAGTATGATACTTGTAGCAATTAGAGTGTTAGATGTAATTATTAGGTTAATTATGTAGTAAATAGGCAATATGGAAAAATAGTACAATTTAAGATAATTTTGTAAATTAGGGTAAATTGGAGTAAAATTTGATTTAGGATGAATTTATACATTTTGAAATGATAAATGATGTTTAGAGATGATAAATAGAGTAATAGAAATATTAGAAGTGTAATATATACATAAAAGGTAATAATACATAATAAGTAATTATTGAGAATATAATAAATAGGAAATATTATAATAAAAATTGATATTATGTTAATAATAAAAACGTACAATAAATCTGATGGGAAACTTGGATTTATGTAATTATATGAAAAATGTAAAAATTTCTCACATTAGGAGTAAATTCAGTACACAAATAGGGATTTAAGTGTACTGAATGGAATAAAATACTAATTAGAGTTAATAATGGTATTTAAGAGATTGGGAAGTAATGCTATTAATTTCACATTATAGGTTGAAACGAATTTTTAGGGTTGGAGTCTAAAACATTACTTAAAAAATTGAACTAAAAACCTGATTTAGAAATCGATGCGAAAACCGAACCTGAACCTAACCCCAAACCTAGAATAATTGTAAAAGACTTAATACCTAGATAATTAGGCATATTAAACCTTAAAAAAAACCTAACAATAAGCATTATAGGATAAAACGAACCTATAACAGTTATATGAAAAGCTGAAACCACGTTCGTGTTATAGGGATAACCGGCGATGGCCTGAGCAAATCGGACCTCGAGTGAGCGAGCGAGGAGTTGAGGTAAGTTGGGATTAATACGATGCTGTATTTTTGGAGGCTTAAGATTATGCTTGGTTGTGCTTGTTAGATAGTTGAATGTGTGCATGTGCTTGATTATGGGTGATGCTATGATTCTGTTTGTTGCTTTGGCACATGTTGTATGAATTGTATGTAATGATTGATCACCCTGAACTGGACTTAATCAAATATACGACCAGTAATCATAATCGAACATGCATGGCAACCCGTTATGGGAACTTAAGACTCTCCGACCAAAGACCGACCCCTTCGGAAGGGATAGTGCAGGATTACAAAATAGTCCCTTCTTCATCCTCAGTCGAACTAAGTGACAGGAGAGGAGGTCGCGGCGAGGGTGAAGGCAGTGGTTCGAAGGTAGTCACGGGAGGAGTAAGGTCTCCATTACACAAGCCTGGGTTTGGTCGTGAGCTGTTGCATTAACGGCAACTCCTCAACCCGGATTAGAGCGGGCGTAATTTCTCTAATTTCACGATGGGCCGGACAACGTCGTGTGATGGCATTTGCTTGCACATGCATTGCACCTAATAAGTAATTGAAAACCTTGTTGTGTGTATGGTATAGTTTTAAGTCCTCCGTCCTAACTTACTGAGCTATGGTTGCTCACATCCCTATAGACATCGTGCAGGTGCTGGCTAAGAAGCGGCAACAACTACTCTGAAGCTAGCAACTGCTGGATCCTGGGGAGTGAGGAAAAACATTGAAGAATCAAAACATGTTTTACTTTTCATTTCTGATTAATGTAATAACTGAATTATAGTGACTATATATAACTTTTCTCACTTTCTTAAATGATTTGTTTAAATTACAAATTGTCTACTTCAAAGCGGGTTAGTCGTGGACGCTTTGTGTAGATCAGGTCTAAGATAGCGGTTGTAAGGCCAACTTCTATCTTAGGGCGGTTTACACGGCAGGGGCTGTTACGACTCTAACGCTTCGAGGCGTGACAGAAGGGAGGATAGTGGACGAGTATTATGTAGAGGATGACTATTTGTTTCGAGGAGGAAGACTGTGCATGCCGACTTGTTCCATACGAGAATTATTAATTAAGGAAGCCCACAGCGGAGGGCTCGCTGGACACTTTGGAGAAAGGAAGACTTGTGAACTATTGAATGGCTAATTCTTTTGGCCGAAAATAAGAAGAGATGTACATCGAGTTGTGGAAATATGTGCAGTATACAAAAAAGCTAAGTGTCGAGCTGAACAAGGAAAAGCAATGCCCCTACCTATTCTAACAAGGCCGTAAACTAAACTGAGTATGGACTTTATTCTTAGACTGCCATGCCCAAGGCAAAGATTTTGTAATGGTCGTTGTAAATTAGTTCAGTAAGATAGCACACTTTGTGCCCTGCACCAAAATTAACAATGCTTTGGCTATTGCTTCTCTTTTCTTACAGAAAATTGTGCGTATGTATGGCATGCTAAGGAGTGTAGTCTACAACAGAGACCTGAAGTTTTTGAGCCATTTTTTGAGGACCCTATGGCATCGACTGAGAACTAAATTACTCTTTAGTACCTCATGTTACCCCCAAACTGAGGGCCAAACAAAGGTAGTTAATCGTACTTTGGGATCATTGCTCCAAGCTGTAGTAGGCAAGAACTTGGTTGATTGGGACATTTGCCTACCAATGGTCAAATTCGCCTATAACCTGACCGTACATGATACCGCTAAGCAGACTCCCTTCAAGGTGGTCTATGGATTTAATCCTGAAGTGCCCCTCAACCATGCCCCTGTACCAGTACCCGCGCAAGTGGACCTTGAAGCCTCAGCCAGAGTACAATCTCTTCAGCACATCTGTGATAAAGTCACTTGACTTATTGACCAAACTACTAGAAGAATGCGGAAAAGGATCAAGGGTAGGTAGGCCAAACAATTTCAGTTGGAAGACTTAGTATGGCTAAACCTCAATAAGGAATGGTTCCCGAATAAGAGAAAGAACAAATTATTTACAAAAGCGAAAGGGACTTTTAAAATCTTCCAGAAAATCAGTGACAACGCCTCTGGGTTGAAACTGCCTGAGGACTATGGGGTTTTTTATGCCTTCAATATTGCCAACCTCAGTCCATATCACCTTGTCGGAGAATTAAGTGAACACCATTTGGATTTGATTTCAAATCTAAAACAACCTGGAGGGAGTGATGGAATCAAGCTACAAGACCTTTGACCCGTAACCGAGCTTGAGGACTAGAGGGATTGGTACGACGAATCCTTATATTCCAACCAAAACCTGCCGAGGTCGAGGCTGAGTACTTACTTGTCAAGTCACCTTTAATGCTGTGCCAAATGACTGCCTTTTATTCTGTATTATGCCGAGTTGATGACTACTTTAATGCAGAGCTGACCAATCTGTAGTACTAATGATTGATTTCCTTATATAATCATTTTTATCCTCTTATATCATATACATTGTTTTTTTAGGAAATGTCCTTATTGCTTTTTTCCTTTTAGGTAAGTTGTCCTAAGTCACAGGTATAAATACCCTTGTACCTGTAGCTGTAAGAGATCAAATTACTTTCAATACACTTGAGTACTTTCTTCCTTGCGTAAACATTGCTTGTTTACCCTTGGTATTACACTTATCCTTTCATTCGAGCAAGGTTAGGTAGCGAGTAACTTCATTGGACTAATTTGCGCATCATATCAAATTGTGCCATAAGTTCTCGGAAGTTCCATTAGTGTGTCATATCCTTTGGAACTGTCGTAGGTTTTTGCTTACTATTTCATTCGTCTTTGTCACTCTTTTCGTACTTTTTCCCATTAACCCTTTTTTAAGCTTTATGTGAGCTTAGACTCATCCAGCGACCGGCTTTATTTGTTATTGGTCACGATTCGCATTTAAACATTCATTTCCTAAGGTAACTCATGATTAGTCTACTCGAAGAGGACTTCCTTACATACTCTCAATCTAGATTTTGCTCTCGAGTACTGTTACGCCTCGAAGTTGCAAAGTCGTAATAGTCTTACCGTGTAAACCAACTTATAACAGGAACTGACTTCATAATGCCCCATCATAGATATGATCTACATGAAGCGTCGACGGCTTTTCACTTTGAAGAAAACAATTCGACTAAGATTTTTAGCTAAAATTTACAATAAGAGTAAAATCTTAAGTCATATATATATAATTACATCCACATTATCGTACGATTCCCAAGAGATCCTATATAATACAGCAGTTAACTAATGTGCATATTATATATTAGTTCTTTATCTTAAGGATACTAGCAAGACTCCATATAAAACTTGATCTTTTGCCAATTGATCCTCACTCTCCATAGCTTCAAAAGAAATTTAACCTTTGGGTAATTGTATCATGGCATCACAAATCAGAAGTCAGGACTTGCAAAAGTATTTATGTGAGTATGAACAACTACATCTCAATAAGTTGAATTGGAGACTTATGAATGTATACAAGTACAATCAAGGTTATTAAGCAATTATTTTTATGAAATGCAACAAACAAGTATCATCACACAATGTAGTCTAGTTCGTTATGAAATCAGAGTAATTTCATCCGCTCTAATTCGGGTTGAGGAGTTTTCATGTTATGTAATAGTTCACAAGTAAACTTAGGTTTGTACAATAGAGACACTGTTCTTTGTAAGACTATTCTTTGAACCAATGCCCTTAACCTCACCACGATTTCCTCTCCTATCACTTAATACGGCTGAGGATGATGAAAAGACCAATTTGATATCTAACGCCATTTTTTTTTTAAGATGTTGATGTTTGGTTGGAGAATCCTAATGATCCTCTACAAGGTTATTTAGGTTGATTAAGATTATATTCAATTTAGGGTAACCAAACAATTCCACACTACTCCAATCATAATAGTCATCAAACATAACGTAGATTTTAGCACAAAATCAAATACACAAGCATGTGCATAAGATTACTTACAATTGCAATCATACATAAACCTAAATCTCCGAATACTCTAAAATGGTACTTTGAAATATGACAAAGTATTCAACCTAACTTACTTGGAATCTTGAGTTACTTAACCACTTATCTCAGGTTGACTCATCTTTGTGTGTTCTATAATATAAATACATTCTTTTTAGAATTTATACTTAGATGATACATATTCTAAGTTAGGATTTAATTCAATTCTCCTCATATACTTATCATTTACTAACGATTCATCTTACGTTAATTTGGGATTCGGTTTTCAAATTTGATTCCAATTTAGGTTCTAATTCGATTTCAACTGCGAGTAATCCTAAAATACATTTCAAACTCTAATTTGAAATTAATCACATTAAGCTTAAATATCCTAATATCAACTAAGTCTTAATTCAGTATTCTAACTCACTCGGTACACTTTAATCTTGATTAATGTACTGAATTTGCTCTTGATATAAGAAAATTTTATAATTTTTGTATAAATACCTAAAATTAATTTTTGTAGCAGATATAATATGTATCAATATTATTATTATATTATCCAATTTAACCTATTGTTTTATATTTATTAAAATTCCAAATTCACATTTTACTAAATTACTCACATTTGCTACATAATTCCTATATTAATTGCAAATAACACTTCAAATGCTACGATTATGTTTCCACATAAGAGATTAACATCCTTAAATATCTAATTACCCTCTAATCAGTAATTAATCATTTAATTACTTAATTAGTCCAAAATTACTCATTTTTCTTATCATTTTAGGGCTAAAAAATAATTTAAAAATTTTGAAAATTAATTTTTAAAAAATGGCTTCATAGCACTGTTCTATATCACTTAAGTATTTTACAGAAAAATTTTCAGCTCCAAACTATACTCTTAAACTTATTTATTTTTAATTCTAAACATGCTCGGTTTTGTCCAATTTCTTAAAAACAGTAAATTTACAAACATGATTAAAATTAATAATTATTTTTACCTAAATCTATATATAATAAAACATCATAATAATGAATTTTATAATTTTCTAGGAAACATTAATAATTTTACTAACTTTTGCAAAATTGGTTGAAAAATTATACTAACCTAACTCTTGGGTTTCCAACCACTAGCTGTCACGCCCCGAAACGGGAGAGTCGTAACAGCCCCGCCTTGTAAACCAACCTAAGATAGAAGTTGGCCTTACAATCGCTATCTTAGATCTAATCTACACAAGGCGTCCACGACTAACCCGCTTTGAAGTAAACAGTTTGTAATTTAGATAAAGCATTTACCTAAGAAAGTGAGAAAATCTATATATATATACTATAATTCAGTTATTACATCATTAAAAAATGAATAAAATAATTCTAAGATAAAAACTTAGACCTTAAGAATATATGTTTGTTCTTCAAATATTTTTTCCTCACTCCCTAGGATCCAGAGGATCCAGCAGTTGCTAACTTCAGAGTAGTTGTTTGCCGCTTCTTAGCCAGCACCTGCACGACGTCTATAGGAATGTGAGCAACCACAGCTTAGTAAGTTAGGATGGAGGACTAAAAACTATACCATATACACAACAAGGTTTTCATTTCAATCACTTATTAGGTGTAATGCATGTGCAAGCAAATGCCATCGCACGACGTTGTCTGGCCCGTCGTGAGATTAAAGAAATTGCACCTGCTCTAATCCTGGTTGAGGAGTTGCCGTTAATGCAACAGCTCACGACTAAACCCAGGCTTGTGTAATAGAGACCTTGCTCCTCCCGCGACTACCTTCGAACCACTGTCTTCACCCTCGCTGCGACCTCCTCTCTTATCACTTAGTTCGACTAAGGATGAAGAAGGGACCATTTTACAATCATGCGCTATCCCTTTCGAAAGGGTCGGTATTTGGCCGAAGAGTCCTAAGTTCCCTTAACGGGTTGCCATGTATGTCCGATTATGATTACTGGTCGTATATTTGATTAAGTCCAGTTTAGGGTGATCAATCATTACATACAAATCATACAATACATACTAGAGCAACAAACAGAATCATAACATTACCCATAATCAAGCATATGCACACATTCAACTATCTAATAAGCACAACCAAGCATAATCTTAAGCCTCCAAAATACAGCATTGTATTAATCCCAACTTACCTCGACTCCTCGCTCACTCATTCGAGGTCTGATTTGCTTAGGCCATCACCGATCATCCCTATAACATAAACGTGGTTTCAATTTTTCATATAACTATTATAGGTTCATTTTATCCTATAACGCTTATTGTTAGATTTTGTTTAGGGTTTAATATGCTTAATTATCTAGGTCTTAAGTCTTTTATAATTATTCTAGGGTTGGGGTTAGGTTCGGGTTCGGTTTCCACATCGATTTTTAAATTAGGTTCTAGTTCGATTTCTAAGTAGTATTTTATATTTCAACCCTAGAAATTCGTTTCAACCCATAATGTGAAATTAATCGCATTACTTCTCGATCTCCTAAATACCATCATTATCCTTAATCAGTATTTATTTTACTTGGTATACTTAAATCCGTATTAGTGTACCGAATTCGCTCCTAATGTGATAAATTTTTACATTTTTCATATAATTCCATAAATTCAAGTTATCTATCAGATTTATTGTACATTTTTATTATTCTCAAAATATCAATTTTTATTATAATATTTTCTATTTATTATATTTCTAAAAATTACATATTATATATTGTTACCTTTTATGTACATAATGCACTTTTAATATTTCTATCACCCTAATTACCATCTCTAACATCAATTATTATTTCAAAATGTCTAAATTCATTGTAGATCAGGTTTTACACTTAATTATCCTAATTTACAAAATTAACTTATAATCTACTATGTTTTTCTATTACTAATTTACTACATAATTAACCTAATAATTACATCTAACACCCTAAATACTACAAGTATCATACTCCATCATATTTCAACATCCTAAAACATATGCTTATTCACTAAATCAGTAATTAATAATTTAATTACTTAATTAACCCTAAATTACCCATTTTTTGCCTCATTTTAAGGCCTAAAAATTATCTAAAAATTTAGAAAATTAATTTTTGAAAACGGGCTTCATAGCAATGTTCTATATCATCTAAGTAATCTACACAAAAATTTTGGGCTCGAAACTACACTCCTAAAGTCATTTATTTCTAAACCGAAACATGCTCAGTTTTGTATGATTTCTTAAGAACCCTATATCACGGGACATATTTTCATCAAGATAATATTTTTTTCAAAAAACTACATACAAAAATATTCCATAATAATAATTTCCATAATTTTCTAAGAATATTTACTATTTTTACAAAATTACACAAGAATCGGGCTAGAAATCGGACTCACCAATCTGGGTGGCTTCGGCTACCGCCGGTGGCCATGGGTGTGTCGGCCCACTTGGGCGTTGCCACCACCATGTGGTGGTAGTGGTCGTTTACCCCCAGCTGCCCGTCGGATCTAGGTTCTCCTTTGTGGCCCTAATTGTACAGTTTTCCTTTTCTTTTTTTTTTTTGGTTTTTCTCTCAATTTTTGCCTCTCCCTAATTTTTTCTGATTTCTAACTGTCCAAATGAGCTTCTTAATTTTTTTTTATATTTATAGAGTTTTGGTGTAATTATTGTGTATTAATTAGACACGACTTTGCCCAATTTCCTTGATTTTTTGCTTTTGTGTTGTCTAATTTTAATTGGTTAATTTTTATTTTGTGGATTATAACCTGCCACGACTTGAGTTGGATCATTATTGATTTTTCCTTTTTTTTTAATTTTTTTATTAATTAATTATGAATTTTCTTTAATTATTTAGTATAATTTTAGCACATTTCGCGTATTTTAAGTAATTACGCATATTTATACCTACATGTAAATTCATATATAGTACAAATAAATATTCTTAAATATTATTTAGGTCATTTTATAATATTTAGTATACATATAATTTATCTATAGCGATTCGTTAAGTACTAGAATGCATTTTACGCATTTTCGATAAATAACGAGTTATATACTTAAAATTTGAAAATTTTGTAGTCTCCTATTTTATTACTTATTTTCTTAAATTCAAACTTACGGGATTGGTTTACTAATATTTATAGCTTTACTTTATAATTTAGGCTCGATTGGGTCGTTTAACCGATCGAAACCTCGGATTGCTTAGTTGTGGGGCTTACACTAGCTACGGCTTAGGGGTGGTCAGCTGGTCCAAACGCTAGGTTTGGAGTGGGGTAGTGGTGGTGGTGGTTCAGTCCCAAGTGGTGGTGACCTGTGGGTTCGGCCTAAATACACTAATTGTATAGTTTTGTGAAGAATTTTTCTAAAACTCTAATTTTTCTCCAATTTTTGGTTCTCTTAATTTTTTCCAACTCTTAACAAACCAAATGAGCTTAGACAATTTTCTTACTATTTATAGATCTATAAAGGAATTTTAGGACATTAATTAGACAAGATTTTTGTCTTATCTTCTACCATTTTTGCTTTTTAAGTGTTTGATTTTAATTGGTCCATTTTTTTCCTTACTTGCCTCAACTGCCACGATTTGATCTAGAGCATTCCTTAATTCCTTGATTTTTTTTATTTGATATTTTTATAATTTTCTTTCATTATTTAGCAAATTTTTAGCTAATTCAGGCAATTTAGGTAATTTCGTGTATCTTTATCTACACGTAAACACATGTGGGGTACAAGTAAACACTCCTAAATATTATTTAGGTTATTCAATGATTTTTAGTATACATATAATTTATCTCTAACGATTTGTTAGTTATTGGAATGCATTTTACATATTCTCGATAAATAATAAGTATTGTACTTAGAATTTGAAAATTTTATATTATCTTATTTTATTACTTATTTTCTTAAATTCAAACTTATAGGATTATTTTTACTAATATTTTTAGCTTTAATTTATAATTTAGGCTTGATTGGATCATTTAACCAATCGCCTTAAACTTTATATATTAAATTTGATCTTACGGTCACTCGGCTTGTATTTAGGGCTTATAACTATTATTCCAAAAATTGTAGTCCAATTTGTAAGTGATACGCCTTAATTAATCTGTTAGGTCTTTTTGGGTTCATTAATTAGGCTTTTGGTTAAATGGTTTCAAAAAGGATTAATGAAAGGGTTTATTTTGAAAAAAATACTTTTATCTAACTCGAGTATACAAGTCAAGAGCCCTTAAAAAAAAAAAAACTAAAAATGTGCTTGCCGCAGTTTAAAAAATAATTTTTATTAAAGATAAATTACCCCACAAGATAAGAAAAACTTTAAGCAGGGAGGTATTGTGCATGGAGAGGTCTCGTATTTGAGATTTAGGTGGATAGAAAGGTTTTGTATTCGTGACTTAGAGTGTGATTTCGAAATGGATATGGGGCTTTGTGTTAGGAATGCGATTCTAAAATGAATATGGGTTTTGTGTTGTGGTTGGGAATGTGACGCTGAAATGAATATGAGGTTTTGTGTTTATGGTTGAGAATGTGATTATAAAATGAATATGGGGTTTGGGGTTTTGTGGTTATAGTTGAGAATGTGATTTTGAAATGAATATGAGGTTTTGTGTTATTGGTTCAAGACCTTGTATTTTTAGAGTAATTTAAACTTTTGGGTTTTCTTTGGTTAGGGCTCATCTTAAGCCTGATATTTGGGCCTTTCTTCCTTTTTCTTTCTTCTTCATTTTTTTTCTCCCTTTTGTTTTCTTTTCTTCTTCTTCTTTTTTTTTTTTTAACCCCATCATTTCTTGCTTTTTTCTCCAGAAGCAATTATCCCTTTTGTTGAGTTTTTGTCTTTAGATGGATTAAGGCCCTAAAACCATAAGTTTCAAGTATATTGGCTTAGGTATGGTCTTGAAGTATTTGGAAAAGTATTGGCTCTTCTTTAAAAGGGAACAATTTATCAAAAATAAAAATTATCCTTGAATCGTTGTTACTAAGGTAAGCACGAAGCAGTTTTTCCTTCCCTTTTAACCAATGACCCTAACCTCAGAATTGTCTCACTATGGGGTGGTTTTGATATGATTTACATTTAAAAGGACTTTAAATTGGTTCAACAGGGCTAATAAAGGATAATTGTGTTTAGGATTTGAAAATAAATGCTTAACTTTATTTCGGTCTATGTATCAAATTCAAAATGAACTTTCTTGAAGGATTAAATCTTAAAATATCCTCATCTAAATGTTTTTCATCTTTTAAAGTGTTTAAGGGTTAGTATATAGGATATAACTCACCTCTTTTCATTATAAACTTTTTAAAAGTGAGTCATTGATTCCCTACGTAAGGATTGATTGACCTTAGTATAGAGACTAACCTTACTCCTCAATTCCTTGAAACATGCCTTAGTTGTGAAAGAATAACTTTTACTCGTTTTGAGTTCAAAATAAAATTTCAAAGACCAAATGCCTCATACCTTTCACGTTCTCACTTAAATTGCCCTAGACTCATAGGTCTTAATGTCCCTTGGCTTTCATGTTTGGCTTCGAACTTGGTTCCTTAGAGTTAAACGGACTAGTGTTAACATCTTTTAAGGTGGAATGGATTATGAATTGCCCTTCTTTTTGTACCAGGGATCAAACTTAAGATGGTGTTTTATGGCTTTGTGTTTTGACTCGTTTTGTTGTTAGACTTGATGGACTAGGAGTTTTGAGTTGGTTCAATAATGTTGATGGGTTGGGGGTTCGTGTTTGGTTAGCTGCCTTAATTGGCCATGTGGTTTGTGTTTGTGTTTGGGTTTGGGTTGGCTACTTTAATGAGCCATGTGATTCGAGTTTGTCCTAAGTCTTATAAGGTTTGTAATTGTTAGGTACATTTTCTTTTTTCTTCTTCTTTTTAACAAAAAGTAAGAGAGAAAAAGCCAGGGCTTTTATGTTACAAAGCCCAAGTGATGGAATTATAAATGGAGGATTGCTTTCTTAAAATTCTATATACAAGCCTATAAAATTTATATGGAACAACATTACTGAGAGTCTATATACATATGAGGAATTTTAAAGAATGAAGAATAAAAAACTAAACAAAGAAAATATCTAAATCCTATTTATTCCAAATGCGAAAGGCTATTCACAAAGCATTAATTTATCTAAAAGAATAAATATTCTTAATTGATTGAATACTTGGCGAAATGGTAACTACTTAAAATTATTTTACACGTTTGATTCTTTATGTTTTATTGTTTTATTTTTATTTAATCATTGTGAAGGTTAAGCTCAATCGATGTAGGCTCAAACAAAAAACGATAAATTTAGGCTACCATAGATGTACTATGGTCTGCACCAAGGTAATATTTACACGTGTCTTCTGTAGGGACAAGATGGGCCTAATCTTATTCTCAATAAATTCTTGCTTATATGGGTTAAAAAGTTGGAACCACATCTGGAGTAATTTTTTAGGCCAATGAGATGGGTGAACATATATCTATTCAAAAGCCTCTTTACCTGATCTAGCCACTCTTATCTAAAAAAAACATTAAAATTACAATTAAAGCCTATCTTAAACTTTACATGGAATTATCATGGGGAAATATTTACAGGGAAATATTACAACGAACAACCGTCCTTATCCGTTTAGGCTTGCCACATTATGGGTTCCCATAAATTTTTTGAAAAAGGCTTTCATGTATGCAAAATGTGGGTTCTAAAGGTCCTTAAGTTCTACGATCACTGTGTTTTTCAAAATAATGGTTCTGTAGTCATATATGAATTTAAGTAGGGTAACTTGATTGGCATTGGAAGGTGGTTGCTCTATAATATCCGAAACTTATACAATAGCTCCCTTCCTAAGGTCCTAAGACGGCCTAGTTTTGATTGTATCTATTATGTATTTATGATGCAAAAAATAAATTGAAATAAAGAAACCCTAAAATGACCCCCTAAATAAAGTACAACGAAAAATGTTAGTATAAAAAGAAACAAAAACAAAACTGACTTAATTTTTTTTTTGAAAAAATAATCCTAATTTCAACAAATTCTAGTATCTAGCCCTCTTGATGGCATTTCCAGTGAAGTTGCCAAATTGTCGAGCATGAATTTTTGGTTTCTTGTTCTAATTTGATTTCTTACTTTCTGACTAATACTAAATCCTAACCCATTTAATATTAATTCTTGACTAAAAAAATTGCAAAATTCTGGTTTTTTTAAAAAACTTTTGGAGTTACTACTCAACTGGAGTTAGGAAAAAGAAAAAAATTCGTAATTAATTGGGTAAATTGACTATGATTTAGCTATTGATCTTTTATTTCAATTTGATAAAAAATCAAACAGTTTTGAATTCAGGGCTAGCCTATTAAACCTTAATGAGTATCAATATCTATTTTCCAAAATTAGGTTTATTTTTCTAAACTATTCTTTTATGATATTTTAAAGAAAAAATAAAAACCAAAATAAAAAAAACCTAAGTTTCTATAGATTTTAATATCGCTTCGAAAGTGTCTATATACCCACTAATCGGGATCATACAACCATAGTTTTTTTCGAAAACTTTAGTATGTTGGTTTATTTTAATTTTAAAAATTAATCGAATATACGTTTTTATCAATTCAGTTTATTCAAATAAAATTCTAAAAGGGTCCTAATTTTTTAGTGTTAAAAAAAAACTCCCTAAAATGTCTTAAAAATTTTTATTTAAATTTTTTTTTTCTAAATGAAAAATCCTAAAAAACAAAGACCTAATGCTAAATAAAATACCTAAGTTGATATATATTATTTATATATTAAATAACTATCGACATAAATAAATAAATAAATATAATATAATAATATATAATAAAAAAAGAAAAAGAAAAAAAAATCTAGAACTGAACCTGAATTGTGTCCACCGTACGGTTAGTGTTGGGCATTGATGGCTTATTAGTCGCTTGTATATGTAGCTGTGTTTGTGTGTGCGGACTGTATAGTAGTGTGCGCATTGCGACGTGCTTGTCTGTGCAAGACAATGGGAGTGGTTGTACGAAATTGGGTTGTGTACGTTCGTGAGTAGCTGCGCGCGTTTGGACTGCTATTGTGATGTGCTCATACTGTAACATCCTGCTGATTGACGAACTGCAGTACTTATGGATCTACTGTAACTGAAGTGTGGACGTGATTGTTTGGTTAACTGCTACTTAATGTTTGGTTGTGCGATGGTTATAGAAAGTGGGTGGTGTTGGAGTTGCGGCTATGAAGCATGGGACTAGAGTTAAACGAGTAGAGCTTATTGGAGTAAAGTGCGACTATTGTCATGTATTGTGCAGCTAAAAATGTAAAGTGACAAGTTGTGGTGTGGTGTTATGTTATGCGATTGAGGATGATTGGAGCTGCTTGTAATGGAGTATGTATGCAACTGTCGTGAAGTGTAAGCAGCGTGTGAGGGGTATATGTAGGCTAGAGCTACAATTATGCTGTATGAAATTGAAAGTGGATAGAGTGCATGGCCGAAGTTGTTGTTATATGTGTGATGTTGTGTAGCGTACTATAGTGGTGTTGGCGTGAGTATATTTGTGGTGTAGTGGGGCTATAAAGATATAGGGCTTGGCGTAGGCGGATAATTGTGGACTTGTGTCTTGCTTCAATGTATTAGGCGTGTGATCCTACTTGTGTGGTGTTGTGTCAGTACGGAGAGGATAGTAGAAGTGCGTGCATGTTTAGCAGTATGGCGTAGATGAAGGAGACTGATATGTGTTTGGGTTGAGGGGATGAAGCTTCAACGGTGCAAGGAGTAGGTGGTTGGTGCTGTGCTTGGGCTCGCAATAGGGTATCAGAGAGTATGTGTCCATAGTAGTAGTGAGAAAGCAACAGGGGGTTGGCCGAGTTGTCACATTGTTACGTGGATGTGAATAAAGACTAGTTGAGAAGAAGTTTTCGCAAGAGTGTGCCCTTCTTTTTTAATGTCGCGCGATCGGTATTTATAAAGTTCGGAGACAAATCTTTTAAATCATATAAAATCAAATATTTTATATAAATTTAAATCCGATTCAATAAAAATCAAATTAGATTTGAATCTCTCAAATTTTTATCACATTAAATTTAAAAAATTTAATAAGATTTAAAATTAGATTTGAATAAAAGATACATATATGCCTAATAAGATTCAAACTTATAATCTCAGGCTAATTTAATAGCAATATTCATTTATTAAGCCGTTGGCCTATACTTTAATATTTGGAACAATTAAATTGTACTTAAATCATATGACTATCTAAAATATACTATTTGAATCGAATTAAAACTAGATTTATTAATTCTAAAATATTTTACTTTCTAAAAATCAATTTTTCTAAAAAATTTTATATATTTTTTTTGTATTTTTATCATTTTTATCATTTTTTACTTTTTGAATTAAGACGTGGGTGTTTACATTTTTTTTTATGGATCTTATCTTTTTTTTTTCAATTAAATTTACTTGAATTTTTAGTTTCAAAATAGTTTTACATTGTATTGCCACATAGAGCCATGGGTCATGGAATATTGTATCTCGCCTTCAATAATTTTTATGCTGCATGTAAGAGTGGTAATGCATTAATAGGCTGGTTTGTTTCACAACCATCTTATATCACCAGGTTGTTTTATAACGTGTATTTAAATAAGGGGCTATTAATAAATGCTTTGTACACTGGTTAAAATTTGAAGTTAAATTTTTATGCTTTTCGTAGGAAAAAAATAATAATTATGCTTTCTAGCAAAGGAAAATATTTATGGGTATTAACATGCTATGTGGATATATAAGTAGTAAGCTATAGTTGCAAGGTTGATCATATGTATCACATACATGCAGCCATGCATCCACATGCTTCAGTAAATATAACAAAAAAAAAAAAAAGGGTAATGTAGAGAGCAATAAGAGAGGCAAGATAAGCAATTTCAGCAAATCTAACCTTTAGTGACAGGATGTACATTAAAAAGGATAGGTTTAAAGCCTCCCTCTCTCCCCAAGTGGTGTGCACATGTATTTTATAATCATTGATAAATGATTATTACCATTAAATTTCCTAGACTATCAATGGTATAGATTAATTAAGGTTATCAACTTGATAGGTTAAAGAGAGAATAATAAAACCCAATTATATATCATAAGTCTGATAATGTTTAAGCTTATTAAGAAAGGTTAAAGATATCTAAAGATATTTTTAAACAATCTTATTTTAAGTCCATCAATCCAAAATCTTTAAATCATCTCAAATTAGGTCTAATTATCTGGATTTAGTGATAACGGTAGTTTTTAAAAAGCTCCTCTGTTCTATAAATGCTATTACGTGTTATGATTTCATTGGCATTTATCTATCGTTAATTACTTACATGAAAAATAAATATAAGAAATATAAAAATGTTGTTCATTTGATTTCAATTATTTCGATAGTGAAATACTAAAATGATGAATATTTAGGTCCAGTCTGGGGCTTTCCTCCATTATAATTATTGCTTATTCAACGCACATTATTTTGTCAAATAAAACGCGTTCCTATTTGGGTTAACCAGGTTTGGATGAAAAACAAAAAAGAAAAACAATAAATAAATTGGAGTCACATATCATGCCCTAACATGGGATGAATAATTTAGGCCTAAACATGTCGAGAATTCAAACCATGACGTGATAGTTTATTACTTTTCCGATTCACTCGTAAGCTATTCCAATGGCGAATCAAGACGGGTATGAATTTTATTATATTTAACTCTAACTTGCGTGTGAGCTGAACTAAACTTTGAATTAAATTTAATCGTTAATCAAGTTTCAATGGAATTTGGATATCAATATTAATTAATTGAAAAAGAAATAATTTTTCTGTATTTTAATTTGATCTAAATAACTTTATATCGGTCTTTGAATTAAGTTATAATTTAAGATTCTAAAATTTAATTAAGCTCAAATTGAATTCAAATTTAAAAAATTAAAAAAATTTGAATTTCAACTTATTATTTTAATATTGTGATTGAACTCGACTCGCTTATAATTTAACGTGGTTTAAAATAATCATAATCTAAACCCTTAATCTCGTTGACTTTGAAATGGACATATCTAAACTATCCCCATCATTTTCTCCACTAAAATTTACATCATTTCACCTTTATTTTTGACACACCACCGCCCACATGTCGAATGTTAATGCCATGATTGCCATCTCTTAATGGAATTGTCAAAGTTATGAAATCTGGGTCACTTATTACCTGTCAAATTTGGATTGTATTGATTCGTTTTGGTAACCTACCTCTTGTTTGTTCTTCAATATCCTTCTGTGAAGCTGACTGTTGTAAATTACTATGTTTTAATGCAGAAAAGGCCAATATAACCTCCCCAGCACCCTTCTCATTCAATCCCACGATAACCACATCGTACTTGCTCTCCATCATTGGCACTAAATTAGGCTATCAAACAATCTAAGCATACAAACAAAACCTCAATGCCGTGGCCTTCGAGGCCCAAATAAAACGACACACAAAGAAATAGAAAAGAGAAGAAAAGACTTTCTCATAATTTTTTAAAAATGGATATAAAAGAAAAGTATGGCGAGAATACCTCTAATTTTGTTTAAAGTAAATTACATATAAGATTCTTTTGATTTGGTAATTTTAAGACCCTTAAGTTAAATTCAATCAAGTCCTTTAGCATTTGAATCCTTCTATTTTTGTGGTATTACATTGAGTAAGTTTGTATTTTAGTATATTTCTATATGTATAGAGAATTTATATCCTATGATAAAATAAATATAGAATATTTAAATGATTCATTTAAAATATAAGATACTTTATCGAATTTTGCTATGACATACGGAAGCTAAAAATATAAGGGATTTAATTGACTTTTATTAGAAATATAGAGGATTTCTAGTATATTTACCCCAAATTAGCTAGAATTTCTGGTATGGACATGTATGTAAAAATTCTAAAAGGTATAAGTAGAAATATATAAGTTATATCAAGACATACAATGTTAACTTAAGCTCAAACTCTACTTAAATTCTATTTAAAATAGTATTTAATAAATTCAAATTCAACTTAATCGATCTCTTTAAAGGTTAATTTACTTAATTTTTTTTCTATTGATATAAATATTTAATAACCAAACTTAGATTAATATTTCTACTTGATCTGATATTAATTTTGCACGTTAACTGAGTGAATTGTTACGAAATTAAAATTATAATTAACTCAAAATAAATAATCTGAGTCGAATTTAAATATGACGCGAGTAGGCATGAGTGGAATTACTCCATACACTATGATAACTAGTGAACAGAGGGATGGGGCACGCAGAGTCGCAGACTCACTTGGCCATTTCTCTTTTGGATGGAAGAGATAATATAATTAAACTCAGATTCGACACCAAAGTACTTGTTCCAAATTCAGATCCCAACAGTCAGAATAGAAATTCTGCTAACAATACATATGAAAAAAAAAAAGGCGAAAACGAAGAACAAATTGTGAGCTGCACGAATAATTTAATACCACGCGGTTTCTCGTAATTTTAAAAAGCGAATTCCACTGTATGTATATTAAATCAGTCAAAATATTAAAATAATATATAAGATTAAGTAAGACTCGTTTTTTTTTTTTTTTTTTTCCCTTTCCCATATAAAATTTTTATAATTTAAATTACTTTCATTCATGTTTTCATCCACCTCACTCTCTCTCTCACCTGTCATCTTTAATTCTCATTGACTATTCCTTTTTGATCGGAAAAAAATAAAACTTAAGAAAAAGAAGAGAAATTAAAGTTGGAAAAACCCATTCAAAATCCCACTTCAAAGACTTGTTCTTTTTAATGGATTCTTCTTCCCAACTTTGATCTGTGTCTCAGATCAACGGTCACAAAATGCAGAGTTTTCTATTACTTGAAGCTTGTTTACTTTGAAAATTCCGAACTTTACTTCTATAAGCTGCGTTTCTTTGTTTTAAGGCATTACCCTTTTTTCTGAAATCCCTACTTTTTCTCTTAAAACCCTAACTTTTCTCCAGCGAGATTGGGTTTCTGGTCTGCTGTCCGATCGGGTTGACCTTTTGAGGATTTGGGTCAAAACCCTAACTCTAAATTCAAAAGGAAAACATGGGTCATTGTTGTAGTAAGCCGAAACCCGTTGCCGTCAACAATTCCGCCCCACTTCAGCCGGTTTCCGCGGCTGTGGACCCTTCAAAGCCGCCGCCATCTCCTCTGCCTCCGGCGGCATCCCCGCGTCCCTCAGCCGGCGAGGTCAACTCCTATGCTGGAAGTCCATTCATGAGTCCCCTTCCGGCGGGAGTGAGGCCGTCGCCGTCGCCGGCGATGACTCCCCGGAGGAAGTTCAAGTGGCCGTTGCCGCCTCCATCTCCGGCGAGGCCGATCATGTCGGCGATTATGAAAAGGAGAAAGTCAAGGGAGGGTGCCGTGGACGGAGGTGGGGCGGCGGCGACGCCGGGTGCGATCGCAGAGGAGAGAGAAGAAACGGAGGTGGAGCAAGCATTAGATAAGAGTTTTGGGTATCCGAAGAATTTTGGGGCGAAATTTGAATTAGGAAAAGAAGTGGGGAGAGGGCATTTTGGTCATACTTGTTGGGCTAAGGGTAAGAAAGGTGAGCTTAAAGGTCAGAGTGTTGCTGTGAAGATCATATCCAAAGCTAAGGTGTGTGTTCGGTGTAATTTTAGTCTATGCTTGTCTATGTTTGTGTCGCGGTACGTATATATATGTATGTATGTATTCTTGTAGCTTCAATGTGCTAGTAGATTAAGACAATTTTTACCAGGCAAGCTGGATTTGAGCTTGTTATTTACTTAAAAATAGGATTTGGGATCTTTTAAGCCATGCTACTTAGTGAAGCTTTAAGGACTTTTGGTAGATCGGGTAAGTTTGTCCTTGTTGGCCATTTTTCAAATGGAAATTGTGTATGGTTGTGGAAACTTTGCTTTGTGGGTGAGGAGGAGAGTTGCTTTGGTGTTGGTCATTCAGTTGAAATGGTCAAGTGCATGAAGGGCGCTCTCTTAATGTTGAAATGGTGACAAAAGGACTCTGTTTTAGGTTTCTAGGTTTAAAGTGTAATCGGACCATGATACTATTCCACGTTTCCTGCAGTGAAATAATTTAACAGAATTGTTTAGTCACCTGGTCAAGCATGTAAGAGTTCACATTGCAATGTTGATGGAAAGGTTTGGCGTTCTTGGTTCTTCTCAGGAGAATCTACAGTCATGTTAGATGGAGAGGAGATTGAAACTTATCTTCATAGTAGTTTGAGATGAAAGCTGTGTATCAGGCAGACTCTGCGATTTTCTCAGTCAGAAGGAAATTTTGTGTCCATCTCCATTTCCTTTTTTTAATTGAAATACTGCAGAATGAGCTTTACAGTGATATGAAACATAATGTGGAACTACATTGAGTAGCGTTATGGGAAATAAAGCAAAATTTTCAAATGTTTGACCTGCATTAAGATGGAATGATTAGGCAATGCAATCTCTGAAAAGAACTCTAAATGTTCTCAATTGAATTTTGTGTGGTAGAGTTTTACTAACAGCAATATAGTAGACTGTGGTTTGGTTGAATGGAACGACTTTGATGTGAAAAACACAGGCATCTTGACATTTACCTCATCTTTAAGACTACAATAAAATGGAAGATCTAGGATGACACCATCGCTCTTTAAGTGCTCTTGGGACAAATTTAACAAATGGATAAAGATTTCCAGAACTTATTTACAACTATTTTGTAGTACCTAGAAATTTTACTTATCCAAGAAACTATTTTGTATTACCTAGCTCCTGTTGGTCTTCCATAGACTATGGTGTTTTGCCTCTGTTTATATGATTATTATGTTTTCTAAAGTTAAGCTTTCTTTACATTTGTTTTATTGGCATTGGCATTGACATTGTTTTTAATTTGTTAATATTGTAATAGAGCAAGCTTGGATAAGATCTTTAGCTCCTGGCTGTCTCGGTTACATATTTGGTGCATAAGGGCTTCCAACTTATTAGTCTTGTAACTGAGTAACTGATTTTGGCAGATGACGACAGCCATATCGATTGAAGATGTCCGTAGGGAGGTGAAAATATTGAAGGCCTTGTCAGGACACAAGCATCTAATCAAATTTTATGATGCATTTGAAGATGCCAATAATGTCTACATAGTCATGGAGTATGTTGATAAATTCTTATTTTTGGTTATAGTTAAACATAGACTGGCCATTTTTCATTTACTTTTTTCTTTCTTTCCTCTTTTCTTTTTTTTTTTTTCTTCTTTTTTGGAGAAACGGGGTGGTTTTTTAGCAAGGGTGGGGTGGGGTGGTTGAGGGGATGTTTAC
Source organism: Lumnitzera racemosa (assembly GCA_024138005.1). Lineage (NCBI taxonomy): Eukaryota > Viridiplantae > Streptophyta > Magnoliopsida > Myrtales > Combretaceae > Lumnitzera > Lumnitzera racemosa. The sequence continues at coordinate 104,627,579 of JAMXBC010000004.1, forward strand.
ATGAATGGGATTCGGACATTTGAAATTCCAAGCTTTTGAAACCTAATGTTTGAAATGATGTAATCAATTCTGCAATGATGCTTTGTGTTATCTGTGGAATGATAAGTTGTGTTAAACTTGGTTTTGAATGTATTTGTAGCCACACTCTTCTTATTTGTCACAATCTGAATTTTATATAATTTTTCCTTTCTCGAATTTTCAGATTATGCGAAGGTGGAGAACTCCTGGACAGAATTTTGTCAAGGTGAAGAAGGCTTTCTTTTTCAAATTCTAAATGATAATCTCTCTAAGCTGTTGAATCCATATTCTTTCTTGTAATAAGTTGTACGTGCATTCTTCTTAGGGGTGGAAGATACAGAGAAGAAGAGGCGAAGAAGATTGTGGTGCAAATTCTAAGTGTAGTTGCTTATTTTCATCTTCAAGGCGTTGTACACCGTGATCTGAAACCCGAGGTTTGTTATTCTGGATAAATATACTTGGTCAATATGCCATCAACTGCATGCCAATACCTTTATAGGGCAGTCTCAGTTGTGTTTACTGTAGATAGTTTTGTTTCAATAACGTAGCCATTATATTCCCATCATCTCGATCTCTTTTCTTTTGGCAGAATTTTCTTTTTACTTCCAAAGATGAGGATGCTCCTATGAAAATTATTGACTTTGGTCTGTCTGACTTTGTTGGGCCAGGTAGTGTGTACTTATTATGGTGGACATTTTATATTTTTTTTGTTAATTTGTATTACAGTAGACTTTTAATTTGCTTCAGCAATTTTCAGCTACTAGGAGTTCTTTATTTTCTACTTTTATAACAGTGATGCTGGATTAAATTGTTATTGCTTTAATGCACTCTAATTATGTTTTCATCTTGAAAATTGCATGTATCCAAAATATTTTTGCTGGTAGCTCATGCTTTGGTAATAATCGAGAATTTGCAATAAGGCCAAGGAATAAGGACATATCTGGAATTTTCTCTAGGGTCTCATATTCTAATTGAAGTTTTATGATCAACTTGTATTCTATATACTATGCTTTATAATTATTATAGGCTAGTACCACCAGTTCATATTTTGATTATAACATATGAATAAATGGAAAAAAAAGAAAACTTGACTAAAATATTTTTATATATTATTTTTCACTTTTCTAAAATATTTAACCAATAATAGTTTTTGGTGAATTCACTCATTTTTGTAATTTTTTTTAATTATGTTTAAATGGAGAGGATGTGGGAAGTGATTTCATTAAAGTAAGTTTGTCGGAGTTGGTCTTAGAACATGTATCCAGTATTTATATGGGCTTTGTTATTAAGATGGTCCAGCGGAAATATGAAATCAAATGAATTATAATCACGTTGTCATCTTTTGTTTGGTCCGATTTAAAAAATTTTGTTTTGATGAAATCTTTTTGTTTTAATTCAGAAAAGATATATGGTGTAGTTTATGTATGTGCTATATAACTATATGACAGCATTATCATTATTAATAAATAATAGCATCTCGTGAGCGTTTTATTGGTTAAGTTGTTATTTTTCTAATTTTTCCTTTAAAATTTTGCTGTAAATTCTCTTAGCATAAGAAGTAAGTGTTCATATTGCCAGAAAATTCAGTTAGACTAAAAAATTTAATTTGAGCATCGGTTACTGGTTAGTTCTATTTGCAGCTCTTTTAATAATGTTTAATATGGATTAACTAGTAATAGGTAGGTGTTTACTATGCCAAGAAATGTTAAAGGTTTCTTTAATTGGTTTTTATGTTTGTAAGCCTTGAGAATATATTTACATATCAAAGTCAATCTATTGATAAAACAGGATCCTATTAAACCTTTTCGTTTGGTCAATTTTATAAGTTTGACTAATTTTCTAAGGTAACTTTCAAATTTTAGAGTTTTTCTTTTACAGTAAAAGAATAATTGTTTTTATTATCTAATAGCTACTACCAGTATATTCCTAAGTAAATAGTATAAAAGGATATCTAACTTTTGCAATTATTCAGTAAACTTAAGAGAGAGTATGAAATTTATCAAAATAATTACCGAGTTTGATCTATAATAGTTACCATATTTTAAACAAAGTGGAGAGGTTATCTCACAAGAGCTCTCGCTTGCCTTTGTCTGTAGTAAGCTGTGAGTCTGGTGACTGAAAAATCATAATATTAACAAGAAAGCAAAGAAAAAGGTAAAAGAAAAATTAGGACCTTGCCCTTTATGATTGGTTTTAACACTTCAGACCATTCTCTTCACCTAGTAATTTAAGTAAGAATAGTCCTTAGCGGGTAAGACCGGTGGGACAGTGAGATTTCTCATCTGTTTCAGGCCTTTAGTTGGCTAATTTCTACTACTCCACATTCTTTACTGGCTAGTGAGGAACTTGGATGAATATGAATCCCTTCGGCCTGTTGGCCAAGGCGTGTATAGTTTATGTGGGTAATGAGGTGGATGATAATATTCTGCCGTACAACAGCTTCTCCTTCTCTTCTGCTGTGCTTATAACTACGATAGAAGAATACTAGGATTATGATGTTCTCATATAATAATAATCTTTGAGTACAATGTCACATCACATACTCTAGGACAGTGTTAGGTGCTGGCCCCTACTTTTTGCTCACCTATCTGCAGCTAGGAAATCCATTTTTTGTCTAATGCCTGGGAGGCATTTGTGCTGATGTTGGTCATCCTAGCTGTCCAGCATCCTGTCTCCTGTCTAATAATTTGTTTTCTGTTCCACTAAAATTATGCTGCTGAGTGAGATATGCATATTCTTGTAGAGCATAAAAGCGAAGTGGGAAAAGCCTCTCTTTGATTAGATGGTGCTGGTGCTGGCACCATAACTGGATATGAAGTCTGTCCCCAAGCTCTCACTAAGTCTTCCAAACTCGGTTTCAATTAATGTGCATCTGAGTTTCAAAGAGAAGGTTATTAGGAAAAATCCTAGTTCTAGTTCAATTTTCATGACTTGAAGTTTTGCTTGCAACTTTCATAGTGGAAGTCAATAGAACCTTGTGCAGTGATTACAGCTATGCTCTCTCTCTCTCTCTCTATTTTTTTTCTCTTCCCTACCTCCACACACCACAACAGCCACCCCCCCACCCACCAACCCAAATGATCTGGCAATCTTCCATGCAAATAGTTTTCCCTTTATCTTAATTGTATTAATTTCGAACAGCAACCAACTCGTCAAACAGTTTATAACCTTATAATATTAATGTGGTTATGTATATATATATACTAGATATGAATCTTGTGCTATAATTTTGTTAGCAAAATGAAATGATTATTATTTATTTAAACACACCAAAGATATGTATGTATGTATACAGTAAATGCACACACAAGGTCATCCATATGTATACCTTTACTCTACATAGCCAAATCACGTGCTCTTACAATTTGAATGATCTCATTTTCTTAGTTAGTTGTCACATTAAATAAAAGTTCTTTCCATGTAGTTGGAATTTATAGTAAATTAGTTTTATATGTCACTTTTACTCCAATTACAAAATAATTTTGGCACAAAGAGGAGAAGGATGAATTAAATTAGGACATCGCTTTAAATTGACTTCTTAGAAATCAATTGAAGATTTCTAATATCATTAATTAGGTTTTATTATATTCTAATTACCAAAAAAAGGTCTTATTATAATCTTTTCAATTATGACTCTCTTTCAATATACTCTCCATTTCTTTGTAAAACTTTGTGTGTAACTAATATGTTAGGGATATGGAATATCAACACTTTATCTAGCAACAAATATTCTATTACACTTATTTTTTTGCGTAAGCATAGTTGATCATTATTGTGCATGTCATTTTGTGTCGTACTTACATTATATTAAAATGTCCATGCATTATATCATTGGGATAGGTATATTAGAAGTACTTTATGTTTGTGTCAAAAGTAATTTTGGCAAGACTTATCCTGTAGCATCTGGCTCGTAGTAACCTTTGTAAGATTAAGGTAAGGTTGATATTAAGTCCTCTATATTTTAAGTGAGTCAGTAGGTCCTCTATGTTGATAATTTAAACGTGACTAAGTTTTTATGTTTTAGGTGAGTCATATAAGTCCTCTATATTTATGTAAGCATACTGTGTAACTCCTCTATCTATAATCTTATATCATAGGAAATACTAAAAAAAGTGTCTTTGTTAGTGCAACAACATAAATATAAGGACTTAAATGACTTGCTAGAAATATAAAGACTCATTTTAGCATAAACTTTTTGAGGCTTTAAATGATTGAATTAACATATAGAGGACTTAAATGACTTTGGTGCAGATATAGAGGATTTCTTATGCACTTTTCCCATATTTTATGCAGTGTAATATGTATTATACATATGCTGTAAAATAAGCTAAGGACATGGATAAAGCTTGGAGCAATGAAAAATAAGAAATTTTATGTATTGAATAATTGTGTTATTGAGCATTTCCTAGTTAATTTTATTTATATTCACTTTGAAAAGCACTCCATTTCTTTGTTTTTTCCCCCCTTTATTTCCCCCTGTAATTTCCATGTTATCGTTTTGTATTTTCTCATTTTAACCTTTCTTTTAATGCTGCTTGTATTCAGACCTCAAGTGAACACCACTATATAGAATAATTATGGGAAAAATACACGGGATACACTAAAAATTTTTAGCTTCTTGCAATCCAGCCCTAAAATTTTCAATATTATCTACTAAGTCCTACAACTTTTTAAAACCATGCAATCATTTTAACATTTTCCTTGTTGCATGATGCTTATGTGGCATGTCATGTTGGTAAAAATTTATTAAAAAATAATAAACTTCATAAAGTTAAATTTATTCTAAAAATTTTTGGACTCGTTGCCTGGTTTTTAGGAAAGTTTTATGACTTGACTGCTGAAAATGAAAGTTATAGGAATTGATTGCAAAAATTGAAGTTTCAGCACTTTATTGTTGAAGCTAACGTTAGGTTTGGTTCATGGGAATAGAATAAGGCTGAAAACGGATAGCAGTTCCTTATATTATTTTGTTCAATAATTAGGATATTTTTAAATAGAAGTTACATTTTATGAGGAGTAGCAGTTCCTTTGGTGAAGGCAATGAATAGGAATTCCTTATTAATTCTACATTATTAGAAATAGACATTATTCATGGTATAATTTTTTACAAACCAAATAAGGGAATAGCTATTCTATAGTAATAAAGGTAGCATGCTAATTCCATTCTAGCAAACCAAATGTAATGTAAAAGTAATAGGACTGATTGTGATTCCCGAATCTTTAGAACTTTGTTTTTGTTGTCCAAAAAGTTAAATGGGATGAAATGGAGAGAGTCAAACTCAAAAGTCTTCCACTTGGATACCATGGCAAATTTCCAACCATAATCAAATCACTTAAACGCTTAGTCTTGTAGAGGTGGGGGTTGATGGTTATATTTCCGTAAATTATTCAGTTTTCTCCAAAATTGCATTTCGACAGTTATCAAGGCTTCATTTCACACATACGACCGTCTGGTGGACCAGTAACCATTTTATATTTTTAAATGTCCCATAACTTGTGCTGAATCTACACAGCTTCCTTTCTCCTTATCAATATTTGAACTTGCAATTTTCGAGCTTACATAAGAAAATGTTAAGCTTTTATAAATTTTCAGGTCATCGTCTTAGTGATGTTGTTGGCAGTGCATATTATGTCGCTCCTGAAGTTCTCCATAGGTCGTATAGCCTTGAAGCAGACATGTGGAGTCTTGGAGTGATATCATATATATTGTTATGTGGAGGCAGACCGTTCTGGGGTCGGACTGAATCTGCGATTTTTCGCTCTGTGCTCAGAGCTGATCCTAATTTTGAAGATTCACCTTGGCCTTCTGTATCAACTGAGGCAAAAGATTTTGTCAAAAGGCTTCTTAATAAGGATCACCGAAAACGAATGACTGCTGCACAGGCATTAGGTAAGATTTGCATTCCCTAAAAGGCCGAGTTATGGTTTCAGCTTTACATATACTATCTTTTTGTTTCCATAAAACTGTTGTCAGGCCGTTTAACACTCATCTTTCCAATTAAATACTTTGGATCCACCCACATTCGCAGCTCACCCATGGCTTCGGGACGAGAACTGTGCTGTGCCCTTAGATATATCAATTTACAAGTTAGTTAGAGCCTATATTCGAGCCACCCCTTTCAAAAGAGCTGCATTGAAGGTAGGCTGGTTATCTTTTCCACGTGTGATGCTACTAATGAACCAATCTTCTTATGTTGGCACCATTCGACTTTTAGCTGCAATGTGAAGTATGTCACTTCAATGTGACCGTGCTTTAGGTTTTTTGTCCGTAACACACATTCTTTTTGGTTGTTTACCGATGCAGGCGGTCTCAAAAGCCTTAACAGAAGATGAGCTTTACTACCTCAGGGTTCAATTCAATCTCTTGGAACCAAATAATGGATATCTGTCTCTTGAAAATTTTAGAGTGGTTGGTGATAACTTTTTCTCACGATTACTTGTGCATGCATGCTGAAAAAAGACCCTTCATGGGCATATTATGTGACAGTATCATATAATATAGGGTAATATCATTGAGAGATGTGCTTTTTTCTAGTACTTACTCTATCGTGGCACCATCACAGGCCTTAATTAAAAACCAGACCGAGGCCATGAGGGAATCAAGGGTTGTGGACATCGTAGATGTGGTGAGATCTTGTTATTTCTGTGATGAATGAAGCTGTTTTGTCTAATATATAATAATTCAATAGGGAATATATCTTCCCAGTGCTAAATACTAGAGCTCTTTTTGTAGATGGAGCCGTTAAATTATAAGAAGATGGGTTTTGAAGAGTTCTGTGCTGCTGCCATTAGTACGTATCAACTCGAGGCCCGTGATGATTGGGACAGGATTGCTAATGTGGCTTTCGAGTACTTCGAGCAGGAAGGAAACCGTGTCATCTCCATTGCAGAATTAGCACGGGTATGTCGCACAAACACACTGCTGGATTCTTATATCCACTGTCAATGATTCTATTCTTGGGTCCTACGTAATACCGTCGTTCTATATGCAGGAAATGAATCTTGACTCTAAAGCTTACTCTGTACTCAATAATTGTGTGAGAACTTCTGATGGGAAACTTAGCTTGCTTGGGTACACCAAATTTTTACATGGGGTGACGTTACGTAATGTTAATACGAGACAGCGATAGCGGTTATGATCATGGACATATATTTGTTTGCATTAACAGCTATTAGAACGGTACAGCAAATTTTTTCTTAACGGAAGAGGAAGCGTGTGAAGGTAAATATCCGAGGAGGACATAATACTATTCATGTCTGTGACATGTTACGACTACATACCATTATAGGGAATTCTTCTGAATTAAGGTGCAAAAGCTTTGTAATCTTTTGTTGTAATCAAATAATTTATAAGTGTGATGCCTGATCTCGTTCAAGGATGCATCTGGAATTTGTACTACTAATGTTTTCTTAATGTAGATCGAAAGTATTCCTCAAAAATGAAAGCCAAAATGTTTGATTCTCGTGCGCTGGTGCGCATTCACCGTTATATACATGTGTTTGTGCGCGCAGCTAGTGCAGTGACCTTTTAGTTTAGAGATTTAAGTTGATGTAGGCTTAGTGTATATTTGAGTTGCTGTGGATGTTACCGATGTTTGTACATTCTCCTTGCGCAGCTCGAAAATCCGTTTCCTATGTTAGAGGTTATGGTATAACTACTAGAAGGCTTAATAAACTGAATTGAATCGAATCAAGAATGCTGCTCCGCTTAATGAGCTCAAGTCTGTTTTATTTAGAAAATTATATTATAGTCCTTTTCATTATATTTATATTTATATTAACTCAGGGATTTAAGTTTGAGTTCAATAAAATTTAATTTATACTTAAGTTCGATTGGTTTCATGGCTTAGTTGCACCCCTTATCACCATCATAAAAGGTGGGGAACGACCAATCGGCTAGTTCTCCTGAATCGTACGGTTGGTTCATACCAAAAGGTTGAACCAAGTATTCTCCCGTTCTTTGTTCTTAAATCAATTTTTTTTTTTTGTGTTCTAACTTATTTTTTAAAGCATATTTTATCTTTTAAAACCATTTTTGAATATCTTAAGTATTATAACTTATTCACAAACATGATTTACAAAGAATCAAACTCAATTTTGAAACTTCCTTTCTTAAACCTCTAACATCATTATGAGTATTTGACTTATTCCTTTCCAAAGCCAAAGTTTAATCTTTATGCCTTTATTTAGTCACAGTTGCCTTTAGAATTTTAGAACGAGATAGGAGTTTAAGGAGTCTTTAAGGAGTGTTGTTTCAAAGACGGTTTGAGCTATTTAAGATATTCGAATTGGATTGACATGCATGAAAGATCTAGATAAATTCATTATTCTAACCGTTAAGTTGTTAGATTTGGGTTCGTAGTTGATTCATGATTTGTAAGTGGATTGGATTTGGTTGTTTAGGTACATGATGCTTATTTGTATAATGGTGCTTATTAAGATAAAAAAGATTTAACTTGACTAATCTTTATTTGGTCTAAATGAATGGTTTGTTGATTGTACTTGACTCGTTTATCTTTAGGGCCCGTAGTGGTAGATCTCTAAAGAGTAACTAGTGATTATACGTGAGGTTTTTTTTAGTAGACTTTCATATGGGACGATGCAGTTAGAATTTTAGGATTCAATAACTCTAGACTTTGGATGTAAAAGACTTAAAGAAAAATGTATATTTATATTTACCTATGTATATGGATAAAGATCAAAGTATGGTGAGGTCATGAGTACTCATTTATTAATCGATGGTTGAAAGTAAAGATAAGTAAATTGTTATTTGCTTTATACTTAGTGTAATTACATTATATGCATGTGCATGATTTGACTTGGCATTCGTATGTTTTTGTGCATCATATAGTAGGTTTTGGCTCATTCTTTCTTTGCCTTTTTGTTTTTTTTTTTTTTGTTGCAACTGTAGTTATTAACACAAAGTTTATTACTTATATTATGATCGAGACTTCTATAAAAGGTCGAGTTTGAGAGGCGTTTATAATTCTATATTAGTAATTTATGGATGATTAGTAGAGCCAAATGTTAATATGTGGTTAGATCTATTGTTGGGCTTTATTTTTGTATATGATGAGAATATTGTCTTGAAGTATGATTATTATGGAGATAACTCGCCTATGAGGTATTTAAGTTATTATAGTTTGCCTAAATTGTGGAAGTTTATTTTATTGTACCCATGACAGTTACTAAAAATGATTTTCGAAGTTATAAATAGTTTTAGAGTTTTGAAGTATCAATAGAAAACTAGAGACATTGTGAGTTGTAGTGTCCCTAGGGCATTATAGCTTACTATAACTCTGGTCTTTAGCAATAACTTGCTTGGATGACTATTGAGAGGAGTAAATGTATCTATGAATTTGATTAACTTTTTTTTTTTAAACATCTTAATATTTTTTTTTGTTGTATAACGATGCAAAAATTTTAGATGGATAAGTTATTATAATAAAATCAAATAATAGTAAAGGAAAGTGTAGAAAAAGTGAAATAAACAACACAATAATGATTTATGGGGAAAACTTCAAACAAACTTTAGGTGTAAAACTAAGAAAATGAGTCAACAAATTCACCATATCAAGATCCTCGATGTAAGTATAGACTCTTTTTTCTTTTTTTTTTTATTTTTATTTGTATTTAATATCTATTACAAATCTGTATATAAATCTCTAATAAAACTTAAGATTTTGTACATTCATAATAAATATAACAAGAAAGATAATATGTTAATTTAAATGTTCTTGATCGACCATTAAGGATTGGCAATCCACCACAAGCCTTTGTTAGTCGACTGCAAGGTTTGGCGATCGATTGCGAACCTCCTCCGGCCCGATGGACAATCGTTGGTGGAATGTAACACTTTGTGCAACCCGTTGAGTGACCAGTTTAAACGTCTATTCAACCAAAACATACTCTTAACTTGTTTGTCACACTGAATTTTCACTTAATCAATACAAGCTTCTTGGATTCGAGGTACGAGTCATACTCGCAAGAGTACTTTAATACAACAATTTATAGGGTAAGTTGTTGAACTACGGAGGATCTAGATACTTTTGTGACAAATGGTTATGTATAATGTAAATGTTCTCATTTAAAATGGGGTTAGCAGGTTGGTTGACGATGCTTATCCTTCCATGTCATTTGCCAACGAGATAAGGACGTCACGGCAAATTCTCACGTTCTTCAATTATGAGGGTTGAGAGAGTCAAATGCACCATGACGCCGCCGTAGTTGTGCAAAATTGCTTAGGAATTCAATCCAACGGGTTTGAAATGACTTTCATAAAAGCCGAATCCATCCGGATAGTTTATTATCAATTCCAAGCTCATAAAGTTTTCTCTTTAGATAACGTCTATTCAGAAATCAATTCCAAACTTATAAAGTTTTCTTTTTAGATAACGTTTGTAGAAATACCTTAATTTTCAATTTTTTTTTCATTTTAATACCTAATCTTTAAATTTGTTTGTTTTAATACTTCAACTTTTCAAAATGAGAGATTAATGGATTTAGATTCTCTCCGTTTACCCTTTTCCTCAATTTTCTTTGATTTATAAATAAATAGATGGGATTATTTAGATTTTTAAAATATCATATGATATTATCATGACATTATTATATTTTCTTATAATTTCAATTATTGATTACACATAAAAATATCTTAAGGGAGATAAATTAAGAAAAACTAAGAAAAGTAAACGGAGAAAATCGATTTTGAAATTAATACTTTTGTTATAACAGTCTATATCATGATATGATAAAATAATAATATTAGTATATAAAATTTAATTTAATTTTGATTTTAGTGCTCAATTTTTATTTTTTTAATTTTCATTTCAATGCCTCTCAACGTTTTAGAAATGAAACAAATGAATATATCATTACAAGTTTACAAAACATAAGGAATGTCAAAACACGCCATGGAAAGGTAGATATTCCACCGACAAGGTAGGCACATGGGGTGGGGCTGTATCTTGTAAACGTATGGGTCAGCGGTACCCACTATTGCAAATATCCCACAATTTATATGCTTTTCCTTTTCATTGCAAATAAAACTCATAACGTCGTGTCGTCGTTTTGTTTTCCGGTACCAGAAGCCTTTCTCCTAAGCTTATTCGATCAATGGGGAGAAGAAGGTGGAAGTAAAAGCATGTGGTGAAATTGTGTTTGAAGATGAAGCACATAAGATTGTGCAGCATTTAACATGCCCTTAATATACGGGCATCTCTGCATTTGATAACTTCAAAATTAGTTGGGATTTTGGTGTCCGAATTTGAAAGAACAAAACCATGCAAACCGACCATGTTCTCTCGATTACCTAAACCAATTCAAATGTTCTACATTTGCAAGAAGAATTCCTTGGTTTACACTCGCATATATTGTTGATTTGCTTCAAAATTATTAAATATAGGATTTTTGTAGAAGAGAAGCATGCGTTGATAAAAGGTTGATAATTTTTAACACTACATGTTATATTATGAACATGATAATAACACAATTATTATCGATAAATATTATTTGGCATGATATAATCACGTAGGATATGATAAAATCAACATGATTATGATATAACAAATTATTTGATATTTCTACTTAATTTTAATTTTATGTATTTTTCATAACCGTTACAAATTTGATACAAGTAAAACATAAATGAAACCTGCTAATACGAAATTCTACCCCTAAACAAAAACATCGTGTGAAGGTTAAGCTTATTAATTTTTTGGTCCACATATTGTCATGCATAAATATAAACATAAGCTTGCTGTCGCCAATCCAAATTGTATATGGCATTTTAATCTCAAATCGGATTGAGCAATTTAAAGCTGGCCATAAACATTCATGTAACCAAAATTAAACCACATATAGATATAATATTGACTCTTTTCAAAGAAAAAATAAAGCATTACACAATTTTGAGTGACTTCATACACGGTATAGAATAAGATAAACACAATTTAGTTCCACAAGACGAATTAACCCATAAAGCATCCAAAAGTACCCTAAATTAAAAATATGAAGTTACGTGATTTTGAATTTCCTTTTTTTTTTTTATTTAACCAACATGGATTTTGGATATGGGCCATTTTCTCACTTGTTATGGTGAAAAATTGCTAGAAGTGTGGCTTATATCCCGAATCCATTAAGTTGGTGTCGGTTAAATAAGGAAAATGAAAGATAAATTCACATAATTTTTTTTAAATTAATTTTTGATAGTAAGGAGCTAAAAGAAAAAGAAGAAACGTACCTCAAGAGTCATTAAGAAAAAACATCTTGTGGCTATTCTTTTTCTTTTTTTGCCCCCTTGGCTTGTAAGATATAGTTATTTACACACCCATATTGCAACCATAGGTCTTTAATTTTATTTTTGCTACTATTGCAAGAAAAGAAGACAATTTACATAATTGAATATACAATAATTGAAATCAATAATAATAATAATAATAATATCTCAAACCCTAAAGCACCAAATATGTGTTGGTAGATGTGGATGGTGGTGGTGGTGATTGAGAGCATCGTTCTCCTTGTCAATCAAGTCCTGCACGTTTCGAAACTCTTCCACATGGCATGGAATATTAATAGGCCCCTTTTGATCAAATCCATATTCTTCTTCAGCTTCCTTAAGCAGCTCCACGAACAGTGGGTGGTTTATGTACATGACAGGTATTACAAACCTCTGTTGCTCCTCCCCTTGACCCACCCATATTGCCAAACACCCTTTTGGGATGTCTCTAAACTCCTCCTTGTGGTGGTGGTGGAGTATGTGAAAGTGAGGAAGATGAATATGGAAGCTTAGATGGTAATGATGATGCTTATCTCCACTTCCCATGTTGACCCAACAAAGGTTGTCTTGTGAGACCATAACAACCTAGGCTGTCTTGCTTTTTTGGTTTTTGATTCTTTCGAGTAACAAATTGGAATCCTATAGTTGGAGGGATTATCTAAAAAAGTACAGATCGGATGCAAATAAAACACTGAATTCTACGATTACGAGGATTGGGTTTATAAAAGATTTTGGTTTGTAAATCTCGGACACTATATATTTGGTTTAACTTCAAACATGGATATGAGGAAAAAAAGAAAAGAAAAAGAAAATGAAGGTGATGAGGATTGAGGGGCTTTAGGTGATGTATGAAGACGTGTATTTATATCTAGTTTGTGTGCGGTGTCAAGTAAAAGGTCAATATTGTTCTTAATTCTAGGATTTTCCTTAGCTCAGACGATAATAATAATTTGACCAAAGTTCATTAAAAAAGGGTGTGTATGTTTTATTTAGGACAGGAATATGTAAAGATAATGGTCATATCTGGGGATGGTTCTTTAAGGATGCCGTCCACTGATAGGATTCATCTCTTTTAGTCTACATTACACAAAAAGTGGGGGATTGGATTCCCCTATCACCAGGTTAGGTTTTTGCTGCTTCCACTATTCTTCTTGTCTCGTGCGGCACCGTTCTCCCATAGATGGTAAAAACTAAACCGACCCAATACTTGCGGGCAAAAGGGGAAAATCAAAAGGTTTTATTTTTTATTTTTTATTGAATGAAATTTGGTCAAACAATGTTATATATGATTAAAATATATTTCATCCAAAGGCTTGTACGTAAAGAATTCTCGCAAAAATTTTATTTTAACTGGGAAAATTCACTAATTAATAAGGAAGTCATAATAGAGTATTTATATGTAGCTCCTAATAACTTAGGAGGCAAATAGGTTAACTAATAGAATAATCATAAAACTCTTAAATAAACCTAATCTTAATTACTGAAAAATAATAACATAATACTAATAAGCTATCGGATGATGTACTCGCAATGTACGTGTTAAAAAAATTAAATTAAAATCTTTAATTTTTTTTTAATATTTTTTCATTAGATTAGAAAATTTTCAATTTCAATAATCAATTTTTAAAAAATTTTGGAACTTATTGATTATATAAAATATTTTCATTTAAGTTAGTTATTTTTATTACATTGCTTATAATAAATAATTTATTTTAGGAAAAAAAGATGTTATTATATTATTATCTCATTAAATAAACCTAAACCTGATTACTGAAAAATAATAACATAATACTAATAAATAATATGTTAAATAAAATAAAACAAATATAATTCTTTGTGCAAGTGCTTTTGAACCGTTGAATTAAATAATTTTTTAAAACCTATGTCTAGGGAATTGATCCTTATCAAAGTGTCTCGGAAAAATTATTAAAAAATGATTTGCCACTTGTGGAATGATTTTAAAGCTACGCAAAGACCGGGAAGACGGAAAATTACAAACGATATTTCGGTGAGTAGGAATTGACACGTGGAAAACGAGTGGTACAGGAAAAGCCACAGGAGCTGCAGATGGGGTCGGCGAGAATTGACTACAGTGCCACTGAGGTGTCATTACACGTCAGTTTGTAGAGAGTAGCCAATCCCAAGAAAACGAGTTTGCAAGATGAACAAATAAAACGTCCTACAGACATCATGTCATCGGGTATTCACTTTCATTCGATTGATTTAATGCTTTTTTAATAAAAAAATTTCTGTTAATTTAGTCTCATGTCTCAAAACTGTACTTAAGAAATTGAATTTCCTAGAATTAAATCTACGGTGTAGATACGAGATATAGAGTGTGTGTATCTCGTGTTTCGATTATGACTTATTTTACCGTATCCTAACTTTTGATATGGTTTATGAGGTTAGATCTAGACCTATGAGTCAATTTCAATCTTTTATTTTTGCACTTAAACAGGCTCTCTTAAGAACAGTAGACTATTTCAGTTCTTCATTTCATCCCTAACGGTGGGACGTTTAACTAGCATGCATCTTTGCCTTTCTTATCTGGTTGCATGAAGCTTAGGTCTTTTCAATTATCTTTTGCAATGGATAGGTTTTTGCTTGAATTTCAACGGGTGGTTTTTGAGTGTCTGTTGAACTGAGTTGTCACTCACACGTGGGTTGAATCTGGACTAGGACTGAAAATCGAAATTCTTGGTGTTAAGATTTCTAAACGATATCATATACTGCTTTTTATGAATTTACAAAGAAGTTCAGGAGATTAGGTGTTGATTTATCACCTATGTTTGTTAAAATGATAAGATAAGCTAGATTTTCAGTAGTTCTAATGCCGGAAGTAGATTGGTTACTTTTTGATTCATATTTCTATATGATTGAGAGGCACTAATTATAGATAGTATTCTTTTAAGCTAATAGATATCAATCGTAATTAGTTTTGTCATATTTTTGTCGTATACTCATTCAGTGATATCTGTATTGAATGGATCCAAAATAAAGATAAATAAAATAATCCAACGGTATAAGGATTGGTGAATTCTCGACCTACCTTGAGGTCTTGCCTCACTTCTTCTAATGTTTATATAATTATAATAAGAATTGAGGACGCTATAAGGAAATAGTGATATATGTTATCAATAAATTCTAATTATTTTCTTAGCTTGATTTAATGCTGATAAGTTGACTTCAACTTTGATTCACTTAATTAACTTGTCAATTGAACTCAAATTTCAAAATATTTGGTTTGATGAAGTTGTAAGTCTAATTGAGCTTGAGTTATATTTATGTATATTTTGAATGTAAGCAAGGCTAGTTAATAGGGGTCAATAATGGCCATGTCCCACCCTCCGGCTTAATTTAAAAAATGAAAAAATAAATGTACAAACTATATATTTTGAAGAGTAAAACATGATATAAAATTAAGTATAAGTTCGTGATTAGGTGTTTGTTTGATAAACATGAGGTCTTGAGCTTAAATCTCAATTTGTCATTTTATTTTTTTGAAGGCACATGTATTTTTTTAAAAATAACTAATAGCATTAAGTTCATTAATTAGAAATATCTAACTAAATAAATTCTCTTAAATTTCTATTTTTTATAAGTAATATATAATATAAAATAATTATATTATCCATATTATAAGTTTTCATATCTTATCATATAAACTATTGATAAATAATACTAATTATATAACTTGATTTAGTTTTCTCTTTTTGTGACTAATGTTACGGAAATGAATGTAGATTATTTAAAAATTGATTATCTAATAACTTATATAATTGATTATCTAATAATTTACATTCAAAATGATATTCTTTTTCTTTTAGCATTGCTAATGAAACAACCATATAAAATTATCATGAAAAGAAATAGTACAATACCCTTATCTCTATTAATTTACTCTTTTTACTTTACTTTTAATTTCCTACTCCATTATTTTTTAATCTATTTAGTGAAAACTAAGATTTACACAAGTTTTACATACAAAAGTTAATTCTTTTAATTTCTTATGAAGTGTATTGATTATTCTTAATTATTTTTGAAAAAAATTTTCTTTTTATCCTATTAAGCTTAGGAATTGTTTTTGTCAAGTTATTGATAAAATCTTTTGACACATATATATACAATATAATTACAATAATAAGTAAATATTTTTCTATCAATAATTTAATATTGACTTAATTAAAATAACTCTAACCTCTCGATTATATGATTTTAGATACGTCCATGAAATTAATTTAGGTTTAAGCTGCAAAGTTATTTTAGTTAAAAAAATATATACACTTTAAATGAAATAAGCCTAACTAAGCTTACCGAATGGTATCTCGAGTTGATCTCGACATTTAATATTGCGTGGAATCATCTCGACACCTTCGCATCCTTAACACAGCTGGGACAAGATGACGTCAGTTGAAATTCACATGAAAAATGGACAGGGAACAAATAGAAATGATTTTTAAAAAATTCAAAATCATTTCGGTTTCCCTTCTTTAGTTATTCTTATTTACCTCATTTATCTTTATCTCCAATAACTCTTTCTCGACCAGGCTGTTGGCCTCTTCTGACGTATGCAAAAAAGATAAGCTGTATGCGGCTCTCCCGCAAGGCACAAAGTCATAGGCCACAAACGGAGTTTTCACCAACTTGCTGTAAACAAACAGTCAAATATCGATTGAGGAAATAGTTGATTTTCTTTCCTTCGATTCAATTTTTTTCCATCGGAGTTGGGCCTTAGAGTATCCTTATTGGTACTTGATAAAGGATCGGTTCTTCATTTTACTTTTTTTTTTTTTTTTTTTTGATATAGTTGCCCATATGAAAAACGTATTTGGACCCATAAAATAAACAAATAAAAGTGAAGAAATTTTCCGTAAAATATTTCTTTAAAGAAAGTTTATAAAAGGTATTTGATATTTTCACTAATAAACCCTAATTCTATGTTTGGTGGGTAGAAATAAATAGGAATGAGATTGTAATTCCCGCTTCTACTCTGCTCCCGCTTCCATTCCCATTCCCATTCTCCATGCTTAGAAACGTATTTAGAAATCAGAATCGCAATTTTATGGAATCATGGAATTATTTTAAGAGAGAATTTGATTTTTCCTTCTCAAAGGTGGAATCTATGATTTCATTATTCTTTTATTTATTATTATTAATCAAATTATTTATTTAAATTTAATTTAACATTTAAAAATATTTTTGACAATTATTACTACATACATATTTAATTTCATTCTATTTCATTTCATAAATGTTTCCAAACATATAAAATGATTTTCCATTCTTCTCCTTGATCTATTTTATTCCATTCTAATTGATTTCATTTTATTTCATTCCGTTCTATCTAAATCTTACATACCGAACATAACATAAATACCTTATAAATACCTACAAGCCTTTAGTTACCTTAACAGGTATCGATACTAATACCACCCTTTACCCCTACACTAACCCCACCCCCACCTTCACCCTCACCCCCAACTCCTTCTTTTTATATATTTCTTTCCCTTCCTTTGCCTAGAAATGTAGGACTATGCAGGGGTATTTTGTTTTTGAATTTCTTTTCTTAATGCTTTTAGCAATAATAAATAAAATATTACTATTATAATATGTGGTAATAATAAATTAAATATTCACATATTTTATTACTAGTTTGAAACATAATGATAACATAGAACTGGCAAAAAATTTTAAAAAATTGGTAATTAACTTTGATGACAATGATAAAATAATTATTCACATTAATTTTAAATAATATCTTATGTATTAATTTAAAAAAATAGTAAAAGTGTGAGACTTACAAAAGCTTTAAAAATATGGTTAAGTACTATTTTATAAAATGGAAGGATGCTTGAAAAGAAGAGATGTTTAGAATACTAATGTGGCATTTGAAATATCTCTCCAAATATCCCATTTATAAACTTACCCTTATAAAGTGAATAGATACTTAAAATGTTGATGTAGTATCCTAAACACCCCTTTAAAAATGTCTTTTATAAACATGCTCTCATATGAGGTCCTCCACCATTATAGTCGGGAGATTTTTGAATTATTGATATGGCATATAAGAATTTTAAATGAAGTTTTTATGGATGAGGATGCTCTTATACAGGAAACCCTTTTTTGAAATCTTATAGTCTAATGATACAAAAGTTTTTTTCCTAATAGAACGAACAGGTTTGCTTTTCTTTAATTTGAATTCTTTGATGGATGAGTATTTATTATGTCATGCTAAGTAAATTTGATTAGTGGAAGTCTAAGTACGTACAATCTTTAGTAAAATTTTAAGATAAAATTTGACAAGCAAAAGTTCCGTCGGAAATGATGTTTAGTCATTTCAAACTTAAGTTATAAAATTGAAAAAACATGTAAAATTCAAGTGATGGCCATAAGATTATATTTACTCTTAATTTATCCCATTAAAATATTAGCAGGTATAATTATTGATTGAAATTATAATAAACTAGATAATGTCATAATAATGTTATAAGGTTGTTCAAATTTCTAAGCAATCTTAATTATTAATTTATAACTTGAGTAAAATTGAGAGGATCCATTTGTAAATAATAGTTATATTTTTAGTCTATTGTTTAGAAATTTATACTTCGATCCTAAATATATCGAACGTGATATAAAAGATTTGCAGATTTTGCATCGCAAGTAATAGCTCTCATGCGATTGTATTCGATATATGCAAGTAACTTTGTGTTGTTGCTAAAAATTGTAAATTCGTTACTAGAAAAATTATAAATATCGATAGTTTTATTATGTATTTAGATATGTGCGTTTTCAAAAGTTAAGAAAAGTAAATTTACACTTCAAAAATCTAAATGACTTATATACACCTAATGAATAATTTAAAAAATATATTTGTAATTTTTTTCCCATTAATTTATTTAGCTATATCATCTCAAAGAGGCTTCATGATTACAAGTGGTTTTGAGTCACTCTATTTATCTTTAAAAAATGGGAAAGGTTTCGACCATATAGTTGGTTGATTAGGAGTTGGGCCCGATTATTAATTAGAGAGTAAATTATTGGTTAGATGTAGTGTGATTTTACTTTTACAAAATTTTTAAAAATATGTAAATAATTTTGGTACAATTATCAGAATTGCAAAATAGTCACTAAAAGACCATAAATTACGATAATTTTGAGGTTTTCGTGATTTATTTAGGGTGTATGGGCACATCAATAAAAGTTAGCAAAGGTAAAATTACACTTTAGTAGTATAGAGATTTATCTAATAGTTGGAGATATGTATGTATAATCTCCCCTACTAATTAATTTGGCACGATCTTCTTGTGTTATTTCATGTACGTTCTGGCCAAAAGTGATGCCAAGCATCATTTAAATTGAAAAACAAAAAGCACTCACACGCCCAGAATTTTATACAAAATTTTATTTAAAACTTTCCAATCTTATTCACTCTTGTTATTTACTGTCCGAAAAGGATTGAACCATGCCATGAGCATTCAAATGCAACAATTACGACGTTCATATAGTACCCATGGTTTCTTTATGTTGTAAATTATTCTAATCCATTCTATTTCCATTTCCATTGATTCCCATTTAACATTAAAGATTTTATAAGCTCTTAAATTATATTATAAAATTCCACTGTAAATGAATAGGCACTTTTACATGTTGATTATATACGGTGAATGGAAAGTGACAAAATAATGTTTATAATCCGCAAGTAGTTTTTTTTTTTTAAAAAAAAAAATATTAATCACAATTTCAGTTTGATCTACTCAAATGATTTAGAGTATAACTCAAACTTTATTGATATTTGGCTATATGAACTTTTGAGCATAATTAAACTTGAACTGAGCTTATATATGTATATTTCAAAGTCTATTCAAGTTTAGATATTAAATTTATTTTAGTTTTTCTTTTTTTCTTTTAAGCTATCTATGTTATAACTTGGGTAAGAGGGTATTTAAACCTCGTCCATCATTTATTCTATTGAAAGATCAATGTTGATGTCATTAAAAAAAAAACATGTATTTTAAATAATACAAACTTAAATAAGTTATTAAATGATACTTTAAATTGAGTTTAAGTTCAATATTATATGTGGATTCAACTCTATACATCCTTGATAGTAACTGACATATGATGATATTAGTTATAATCCATAAGAAATATGGACACAAGCCAAATGGAAATAATTTCAAAAAATTCAAAATCACTTTCGGTTTCCTTCCTTTAATATTTTTATATTTACCTCCCTTTCATCTCCAATAACTCTTTCTAAGCTATTCTTACGGCTTCCGCTTGCATATGAAATAGATAAGCTGCATGCGGCTTTCCCACGAGGCACAAAGTCATGATCCTCAAAATGGACTTTTTGCTAACTTGCTATGCCCAAATAGTCAATACCAAATAAGCAAATAGTTCATTTCTTCTTCTGGTCGGGTTTTTCTGGGACGGATCTGGAGATCGCAATTTCAATATGATTGTAAATCTGGCCAGATTACATTATTGCATATTGTTTTTGGTTTTTTCATTAGTGACTTTTAAAAGAAATCTTTATTGATTTTTTAATGAAAGTTATTAGATTTAATTTCTTCATTACACAATCATACTTTATATATATATATATATATATATATATAATGATAGACAAAAAATTGGAAAACTTTTCACGTGAACTGATAAACCTTTATATACATACGGTAACGCTATTTACTGAATATAAATAATTTTAAAATATTAGTACAATCATTTCATGAAGGAGGCGTGTCATTCATTAATCTTAAATATATGTAATAAGAACTTACTAGGAAAATCTCTTCATTATTTATAAGAAAGACTTCAAAAAGATTTGCGTCATAAGTAATAGCTCTCACGCAATTGTTTATCCTGCTTTTGAAAACTTTACTTCGTTATCCAAAGAACTCAAGATTAGGTGATGATGATTGACCTGTTGAAATAAAATAAACATTTTCACACCCTCGAACTTGGAGAGACTTCAATTATTGCTAGTCGTTTGGGTCTATCTCTTTATCCTATAAAATGGGGATGGTTTCAGCCAACCACTTTGTTGATTGCGGATTAGCCCCTAATTATTATTTAGGAAGTAAATTATTGGTGATATATATATATATATCTATATTAAAAATGTGATTATATCTTAGTATAATTTTTAAAGTTAAGTATATTGTTACTAAATTTATGGAACTGGCATTAAAAAGACTATAAATAATGGTAATTAGTTTGAGATCTGTGTACATATTTTCAAAAGTTAGGATAAATTAAATTATGAATTTTGAATATAAAATGTCTATGCCATGGAATCTATGGTTTAAAGAACCAATTAATTAATTTAGCCATATCTTCTAACCAAAATCAATGCAATATTTATTTCACACAGCCCACTTGTCTTAGTTCATGTACATTCTAAACAATAAACGGATGCTAAGTGATACCGTTAAGCCTACAATGTACAAAGGATATGAAGTTTTACTTACATCTTATTTTATAGGTAAAAATTCTTAAATTTTTGAACTTGAAGCCTAGTGATACTTTTAAATCACTTCGGAATCTATATCCTATAGAATTTATAAAGTATAAATATCTTTTCCTATCTTTTTTGGAATTTCAACTTCATATATTTTTTATGGTAAATTCTGATTATATTTTTTTTTCTTTCCACACTAGGAAATTGCTTTTCAAACATTACAATAAAGTTTAAATGTTATATGCACTATTTCTTAGCAAAACAATTGAGTAGCAAATGTATAAGAGTGTATATATATAAGAAATGAAGATACAACGTTCTATAAAACTAACGATAAAATTGCTTTTTGAAGTTTAAATTTATTTTTAAGTTTAAGATTTGTATTAGATTTGAACTGCTTCTTTTCAACAGTAATCTAATATATTTTTTTATTCTTTAGTTTTCTTTAGTGAAGAAAATAGAAAGTTCTTTTTTCATTTACTAATATATATTATTTAATAAATTTTAAAAGATTGATTAAAAATACCCTAAAACTTATACCTTATGTTCCGTAGATTACAAGTTCTAGATCCAGGAGACAACATACACTTATATACGTCCTTTAGAAGTAGGTTTTAGAAAACTGATACTAAAAACCTACTTTGTAAATCTCAATACTCATTTAAACTTATTCAATCGAATAAGATATAGTTATTTACCTGCACATCAAGACTACTTATTTACCCGTGTACCAAATATCATTCAAATTAAACTCTTAGTATTTTCACAAGAAATTTTATTTAAAACATTTTGATATTATTCATTCCTGTTGCTTTATTGTCTAATGGAAAGATTAAACCATGCCGTGGGTATCATACTACGACATTGAGATTCTCAAATTATTTCAATGAAGTGGGGAATATACTAAATCTATGCAAAACATGAGAATTATACTTGAGAACCCCTTTAGATTGTGATATATTGGTAAAACCATCGCTTTCAGGTTTTTCAATTGAAAATGAAGTCATGAATTTTATTGGCTGAATTTGAGGTGTAGAGATAACATAGTCTGGAAACTGGCAAATGGGGAGGGGAGCGAATTATAATCACAACTTTTTAAGATTTAGTTAGCGTCCAAAACTAGATATACATATATACACATATATATATATATATATTACAATTATGCTCATTGATTTAAAAATTTATAACAAAAATGGTAGGAGAGGATGTTTATAACAAGGATAACATATTGTATTAGTACATGTGCATATAATTATCAGTTAAATAGTAAATGTATAGCTCTAACGCCAATTTTAAAAGTAAGAACTATACTCCGCCGGTTAATCTAAAATATGAAACCTATTACATTTAATGTGATTTTATATTTGTTATCGTTAACAACTATGAAATAAGAAGAGGAGTACACTAATTTTACCATGTTATACCAATTAATGATGGGCTTTGGACAATATATGGGAATAAATCTTAAGTTAAATCGACTTGAAATTGTTGGTTCATTGGTTGGGTTGGTAGAAGGGTAAACCGGAATTGGCCCTTGAGGGAATGGTTCGGGCCATTTAAGTGAATAATGGTGGCTTTGAATTTTTTTTTTTTTTAAATAGAATTGTCCATTTTTTAAAAAGATCTTTTGTGGAATTCTCCTTTTTTTTTTTTCAATTTTTCCTAAAATCTTCCAAGTCCACTTTATGTTTTTTTCTCTATCTTGTTGCCCGTGAAGTGAAAAATTTATTTTTGGAATTTTTTTTAAGATCCTAAATTAATTTGTTTGGTCCAAGTGATGTCATATTATAAAATCGAGTAACAATGGTAGGTGCAAATTTGTAGCAAAAAATGAACTCCCAATTTTATTTTATTTTTTTAAATCGCACTTATGTTTAACCTACCTAACTTGGTAGGTTGGCAACCTTAAACTACCTAGGTTGGTGCTGATTAGTTTACGGTTTGAAATTAGCTCTTACATAAATCTATACAAGAATAAATGTTTTAAAAATGTAAATTATATTTTATCAAAATTGGTTATTACCAATTAAGGTCTATGTAACTAAGTTACATGAATATTAATTTCTTAACGGAATAGATTAGGTTCGAATGTAATAATATTTGGTCTAAAAGAATTGGTTAATACAATAGTATTTTACACGTGCAATATCAGTAATAGTAAATATATATATATGTATAAGTATTTCATCATATGCAAAGCGAACTCCTAAATGCCCAAAGCATTCCTCCATCTCTCTAGCTTTTGGATATGTACTATATATCAAACTATTATTAAACTCCCACAATCATTGTTAATATGGTTCTTTTAGTCATGGTTTTGTTTTGTCATTTAACAATGGTACGAGGATATATGTATATTATATATTTTCAAAATTTGTATAAGGATAGACGTGCATTTTAAAAGAGTTTTAAGAGATCTTTAAGAAACCGATTAATAGTTTTAGGCTTTTAAACTATATTGACGAGATATTTGACTTGACAAACTTTAGCAGCATTTGATAGGGCTGTTTTATTTGACATTAAATCTATGGGGCCCGGTTAATATTAAAATGGGCCCCATAAATCTAACAATCAATTTCATACGAACCATTATTCGCAACTGTTTTGGTTCATTGCTAGTGTTTTTATGGACAATTTGCAATGACCAGTCCAAGTCTTCAAATTTCCACGGTGAAACAGTGCAAGACATATCGCATCAAGTAGTTCTATTTGTTTTGGCCATCCAAGCAATTTGAATCAGAGTAGGACCGTGTGTTCGTGCTTTGCGACAAAGGTAAATAAAGCAATTGGTCGAATCGTTAAGCATTCCATCGATAGAGCAAGAAGGCGGATAGCCTGTAGCTATGATATATCGGAAAGAGAAACTTGCAAATAAAAAAAATGGAACTCACATATGATATGAGATTGCTTTTTTTTTCCCTTTATATGTATCGTAATATCAATAAATGACGTTACTAAGAATAAATGTATTAAAAAATATTTACTTAGTTTTACAATGAATGAAGTCCTATTGAGTCATAATCATACCAAAAACTAATTATTTTGTAAGGTTAAAATAGGCTAAGATAGTATATATCAATATTAATTTGAATATTTTTTTTTATGATTTCTATAAGATCAATTCAACCTTCCATCGTCCTACTATTGATATAATATTTATTAAATTTGATCAGTTGATCAAATATTATCTTTAATTATTAAGATTTAATATATATTATATTGGATGATGAGTTACCTCAATTCATCGAAAACATAGATTGAATCGAAAACCGAAAGTTATCCATCTGTCGCTTGGATCAGAATACCTATCCACTATTCCTGAGTTAAGGTGTGACGCCTGATATGTAATTTTGTTTTTAAAGTAAAATTAATATAAAAATCTTCAAAGCCGACGGCCGCCGGTGACTCCCACACCCATGTATTATCGCTTTCTAAAACAATTGAATGCATTTCCGTTTTAATTAATCGAGTTGTTGATTGGCGTTTTCCTTTTTCTTCTCTCTTTCAATCTCGAATTTGTCCACAACAAGATGACATATATGGGATTACAGCATGACAATCACAGTAACTCCTATTATTAAGATATATATATTCGAACCTAATTATATGTATAGATATTTGGTTTTAATAACCTGATTACATGTATACATTTGTTCTTTACAGAATTGACGAGTGACATACACCTAATAAGGAAAAACGAATCATTTTCTTATCTCATAGATGTAATTTTTTTTATTTTTTCTAATTGTTCTTTGCAATTTTTGTACTATTACATAGACATAGATGGTTTACTTGTAAAATAAAACCAATAATTAATTAACACTTTGGTAAAAAATAAAATAAAATAAAAATGATACATTATTTTAGAACTTGGTATAACACCAAAATCATTACCTAAATTTTAAGTATTTTTCCAACATTATATATGAAATTTGAAGTTGTTAAATATCATGTATAATAAAACTTTTACTTACTAAATTTGCTACCTTGCCTAAACTTGTATCTTTTTGGTAATAATTGTTTACCTTTTTAAATATAATAGAGGTGATAAAATTGACAAACAAAAGATTAATTCGTTATGACAATTAGCAACTTCAAACTTTAATATTTCAAATTTAATAAGAAAAAAATTGATCAGGTATAATATTTAATAACTTTAAACACTTTAAGTGTGAAATTGAAAGTGCACGTAAAACATACATAGTATTGAAATTGAAAATGTTATATAAACTTTCATAGTAATGAAATTAAAAATGAGAAGAAAAATATAAAGATAGTTCTAGTTTACCAATAATGGTCCTTTTTTATCTATTTATATGTTGGATAAGGTGGAAATTATTTATTTTACTATTGTGTAGTATTCTGGTATAAAATATTTGTTTCTTTAGGAAATTGTACGGATCAATCAGAGAAGGATTTGTTATATTCAATAACATATGTACAAAACACATGGAAAAACAAAACCTCTTTGGCACTCTTCTCCTTCTTAAAAAAGTACAATTATTTGCATCCACTGTCTCAAAAACCTTTAAACGCCCTCCAAATCTAGAAATCACAACTGCACTGATGTAACCTGGATGCATATACAGGTCTCTATTTGTTTATCTATTTCTTATAATGTATCGACCAATCACATAATGTTTACCCCATAAGTGTAATAAACTGAAGTAAATATAGTTTTCTTATTCTTTAGTGTCACTTTTGGTAAATATGAATAATCTGAGATGTAATGATCTGGAATGGAGTCATCAGAAATTGAGAACGAGATGGCAATTTATAGCCACTATTTGGTGACGGGCACGAAACACTATTTGATTTCAGTAATTTGTTTATTTGAGCATATTCGGAACAGAACAAAATGTGTATGGACTTATGTACATCAGATACATCTTGACTTTTTGAAGATTTAGAATTTCAGTATATCGTTATATAAAATAACATGTCATATTATCGATGTAATATATGCAAGATATATATTATATAATATTATATAGAGGAAACTGCAGATATCTTCCTAAAATTTTAATTCGGTACAAATATGTAATCTGAACTTATAAAATGTATTTTTAAATAGATTTTATGGTTTCGCTCTTTATTTTGACGGGAACAATCTCATCCCTCTATTTTACTATTTATTTCTTTTTTTTTAAGGCCTAAATTATTGAATTCACACTTTATTTAATTGTTCAAATTTAAAGATGCATAAATTAAGAATGAAATAAATGGTGAGATCGACTTAAAAAAAAAAAGGATAAGATTGTAAAAAAATATAATTTTTAAATCCTATAAACCCATGCAAATCGGGGAAATTAAAGTACACTTTCTTTTGTTTTCAAAAACGGACGGAGTTGGACATCCAAAAATCAAAATGCCCGGTCCATCATTGGGCCAGCAACCTGCCGCACCTAGCCCACCCCGGCTGTCCTCCCAGGCCAATTCGTGCCGGACCAAATAAAATGGTTATTCCAGATTAGGAGCCAACCTAACTGAATAAGTATTTTCAATTGTGCTAATATATTATTATTATTGTTTAGATGAATAGTGTGTGTACTAATTATAATTATGGTTTTTAAATAATTATCATTTATATTTTTATATATTAGAATTTTATTAACACTTATATATTATTCATCTATTTATATAGCGTATTAATATTATTAAAGTTTTTATTAGAAGGGCATATTTTTTTAACAACATTGAACATGCACACATTTGTTTGTAATTGAAATTCAAAACATAAAATCGTGCATTGGATTTAAAGTATTCCTAGAACTTCTTGCAAGAAATTAGGAAAAAATTCAAATAAAATATTATCTTACACCAAAAACAAAAACACACTTATAAATCATATGGACTTTTACACTACTATAGAAAAATATAGAACTATGTTATTACCTTTCCTTTCACTTTTAATTTTTTAATTCTTTCCTTATAAAAAAAAAACCCTTATATTATCGTTCCTTCAGGTTTTTATTTTTATTTTTTTCTTCCACTTTCTATCATATCATGCCCTTCCTAAACGTAGTTTTGCGTGTCCGATATCCAATTCGGACCCTATGGGGTACTTTCACCGGCATGCGGAATATGCCTCGGATTTTTGGTACTCGCCTTGAAATCCAAATAATTAATCAATCTATTTTGATTTAAATATTTCAAATTTCAAATTTTACCGATATAGGTTCAAGTTAATTGCAATTTCTGCTTATAATATTGGGTTTAGTTTTTCGGGTACTTGAATCCATTTCTCAAAATCTAATTCTATCTTTATAGGACATTAAAGTTAAAATGAAATGCATTCCATTGGGATTTACCTTATGGAGATGTTTTGGCGGTGATAAAACCCTTTCATGAGTTGTTTTCTAGACAATTTTTTTTAAGCAGCATTTGGTTGTGTAATTTTTGTAATATTGGATTGAATAAAAAAAATTTATTTTATATTTGGTTTGTAAATTTGCTCAATAACTAGAAAAAAATTAGGTTGATGAACCGAATATTTTGTTTTATCTAAATTATTGTATAAAAATAAAATTTATTAGACAAAAATAAAATTTATTTTATAATCTTAAAACTTACTTTCCATATTATAATATTAAGTTAATGAACATTATTTTTATTAAATATTATAAAAAATTATTTATTTTTTAATATAATTTTTTATATAATACTGTACAAACCAAATATGGTATAATAAGATTATACTGTTCAGTCCAGTCTAGTTTACGTCACCTTATTCTTTTTCTTTACATTTTTATGTGGCTCATATATTTTATACCCTTATGCCGCATTTGGTTGAAATGATTAGTCTAAATAAAGAGAATTAGAAAGGATAAGTACAAGAAGAATTTAATAGTATAAACTTATTGTACATTATTTGGTTTGCATAGTACTGGATACAAATTTATGTGAAAATATTAATTATTTATATTATGAAATAAATAATTTTTTATAATATTTAATAAAAACTATATTAATAAATTTAATCTTATAACATGGAGATATATTTTTGAAAATGAAAAATAATTTTATTTTTTGTACTATAATATCGCAAAATATGAGCCTTTTATCTAGCTTATTAGCTCAATTTTTTGTTTAGTCACTCGATAAAACTACAAACTAAATATGGAATAAATTATTTTGTTCAGTTTAGTGTCACAAAAATTGTGCAACCAAACGTTATCTTAACCTTTACAAGTATGAATAAAAATACTTATATGATTCCACAAGTGAGGGAGCGTAACGACCTAGATATTAATCATCAAAAGTTGTAGTATTTCTTCAAATATAATGGATGTCTACAACGTCCTTAATTGTCAAATAATATAAAATGATCAACTTTTCAACTTCTTTTATTCAATGAAAATAAGTTTAAACATATTTCTATAACTTCTATCTTAATAAACCAAAACAACAAAGTTTAGAATCTCATCTAGCCTAATATAGAGATTATTTTTATTATCCTATTGATAGGTTTTACAGATGATTTGAAGATTGTAACAGCGATCTAGAGCATTAATGTGTTTTTAGATTTTTAAAGATACATAGAGTTATGGTGTCTTTAGGTTCTTGGATATTACACTTGCATAAAGAAAAATTTTGTGAAGTAGGAAAAGAAAGTTACTCTAGGCTTTTGAGTTATGTATTTCCATAAAAAATGTATGCCACAACTCATTTATTGGAGGATGGTGTTTTTTACCCTTGAAAACTTTAATTGCTTTCTTTACTATTATTATTAGAATGGATTAATAGCATAGACCAAAATGTCACTTGAAAAATTTGAGATTATTTCCTGGTTTTCTAAGGGTCATGTTTATTTTGAGTACATTAGGAAGATTTGCATAAGATTTATCATGAAATAAATATGCATTCGGAAATCAAGCTAATATGGCTATGTTATGAATGAACGACATAACGGGGGTGTCTCTGTTTTTTTTTTAAGGTAAGTTCACTGGTACTTTATTTTCTTTTTTAATGAACCCGAAATCGTATATATTTGAAAAATCTTCTTACATTAGATAAATTAAGCTTATTTTATATAGTTCTCATGGAGTGCTAGAGACCATTATCTAAAATTATTCAATAAAAGAAAAGAAGATACACATTATAAGTTATACGATTTTAGTAATGGTATAAATAAGAAAAAAAAAAGTAAAATTTTGAATAGGAAATATAAGTTATCATTGAAGTAGTACTTTTTTTTCTTTCGTAGTCATTCTATACACCATCTTATCTATGTCACTCCATACACCATCTTATATTATATATATGATACTGATTTTATCCAAATATAAGTCCATATACATCTATAAAACTTATAACGACATATTTAAACATATATACTGTTGTTAGTAAAATTCTATCAGTAGAATATAAAGTAATTGGATTTTGTGCAGTACATAGTAAGCCTGCAAAAAAGAACATAATGAGAGGCATTAACAAAATTATTCGATATGACTACTTCAATATTTAAGTTAACATTGCTGTATAAGAGAGTGAACAAATAAGCTCAAGTACATAAGCTAGGCCTAATGTATAAAGAAGTGAAAGTGGTTTCCTGTTGGAGCATTGAGGCTATTTATAGAAGAGGACCAACATGAATCTTGAAGCATATTTGGTATGTTAGCACATCTACATGATTTGAACAATGGAAACAAGGAGTCTGACGTGTTCTGAAATTGTAGAGACATAATTGTTGACTAGATCTTAGAGCCTTATCCACATGTCCAATAATCATTATAACCGTTCTCTTGTTAGGTCGATTGTCTAAGGCTATTGACTTACCTAGAGACTCTTCTGGGAGGAGGTTGGTTAGTAAGTTGATCAAATTGGGTGCTAGTAGATCAATACGGTAATGAGCCTAATCAGGTTAACCTAAGGTTTGAAAAGGTTGATGTGAGTCTAAGAGTCTTATATCCAAAATATTCTATCAACATACATAAATCGATCTAAAACGTAACTGGATTTGCATACAATTTGACTTGGTAGGTCCATTAGAAAACCTACCTTGATTACTAAACCAGCATTACAAGCTTTAGATGATGAGGCTTTCCTTGATCTTGAACCAAACCAAGGAGGGCTAAGCAAGGTTCATTAGAAAATCTAACTTAAGCATGATTGTGATGCTCTCGAAGAAATACAAAAATTGATAAAACATATAATTAAGAAAAATAAATGCAAACCGAAGAAGAAAGACAAAATTCACCTTGATGCCAATATGGACACAAAAACTTTATTAAAAGTAAATAAAAGAAAAAAACCTCGATCACATGAATAATAAAATCAGAAATTCACTTCTTTTTTTTTCAAACGATGCTTTTGATTCCTAACTTCTCTCTCCTCTGAGAACAACTTCAAGAGTTAATTGTGAAACGCCTGCTCCGCTGTCTACGATTCTAATACCGCCGCCATCTCCGGGTTCTGTCCCTCCTTCGGCCGCTGCATCTGCCTTTTAGGTCTCCACCTACAATTATCTCCTGCCGAATCCGATGCATCCGCAAACGGTCTAATTACTAGAGTAGCTTCCCCCACCGTGGCACTCGCTAACAGTTGTAATAATAGTTGAAAAAAAAAAAAAAACGTATGATTAAATTTAAAACTTGTATACAATTCTGGCATACAATTCGTATAAGATGTATCATTAAGTAAATGTGCATTTAGAAATCACGCTAGCATTAGCTCTTTTACAAATGATTGACCTAACTAGAGTGTTTTTGGATTTTTTAAGATAAGTTTACTTGTAAATTTTCTTCTTTTTTTTTTTTGTTTTAAACCTTATTTTTAAAAGATATCGTATAATAGATAAATGAAACTTACTTTATATGGTTCTTTTTGAGTGCTTGGGACGGTTATCTAAATCTTTTTTTCTTTTTTTTTTTTTTTAAAGATACACAATATAAGTTACATGATTTAAATATTTATATAAATAAGAAAAGGAAAAGAAAGAGTAAAATTTTGAATGGGAGGTATGAGTTATCGTTGAAGTATTATTTTTTTTTTCTTTTTCCAGTCATTCCATCCACCAACTTATTTTTATGATATCGACTTTATCCAATAAAAGATTACACATATCTATACAACTTGTAAAGATACATTTGGACATGCACACAAATCGGCTCTAAAACTCAACTTGACTTACCCATAGTTGGATTTAATAGGTAGGTCAATTAGAAAACCTACCTTATCACTGGGAAAAATGATTTATTAGGCATCATATGCTATGTGTCTGTCTGTGTAATATGTAATTTTTAATAGGATTCTAAAACATGAATATACCATTAAATTGTATATAGTATATATCAAAATCTCATTAAAAGTTGTATATTATATGAATAGATATGTGACATATCATGCCTAGTGAATAATTTCTTTTCTAATCTCCTTATATTAGGATGATAAATCTGCTTTTCTAATTGCAACAAACCCATGTTTGCATAGAAAGACAAAGTACACCACTAAAGGGGTGCATTTTATGAGAGATCCTGTGAGTTTGGATTTTCTTTAATTACAACATATTGATTTTAATCATTAAATTGCAAACTTACGCACCAAGGCTTTGTGTAAATGGCAACTTGGGTTTTTGTGTTCTAAGTTGTCTCACAAATTCAATCTAACTTGGAGGGGATGTGAAAGTACTAGGACTGCAAATAAATCGAATCAAGATAATATAGTACTGAGCTCGAACTTGATTTAAATGAAAAAATTCGAAATTTAAACTTGATTGAGTTTTAATTTATAAAGGTCGAACTTAGTTCGAAATGAAACTCAATAAAATCGAGCTCGACTCAATTAAGCTCATTTAAATTCAATAATCTTAATAGATATCATAAATTTAATTAAATAATAATAATATTTAAATTCGATTCAAATTCGACTCAAATTTAATTAGGTTTTTGAGTTTATCGAGCCAAATATTACCAAGCTTAAGCCTGATTTGATAAGTTGGTTGAGAAGCTCGAGCTCAAACTCGACTCAATTGTAAATGTATTGAATTTGAGTAAATATCGAACCGAGTTTGAGTAGCTTTGGAGTAAGCTTGTTTCATTTACACCCCTTGAGAGTACTATTGTTTATATATGTTACACGTAGGTGCTTATTTGTTGTTAGCTCATTCGTCCTGCTATACAATAATTAGTTAGTTCTGTGATTCCCTCATTTTGTACATAAATACTCTGTTCATATCAGTTATAGAATTACAACAGTTTTACATTCAATCTTTCGACTTTCTTCTTCTGGCGTCACTTAGAAGCCTTGGATTCGGCCACCAATGAGGCTCTACGATTCCTTAGTCTCGGATCCAGGGGTCCAGCCAGCTCGGCAGGACCACTCGAACACCTAACTCAAGCATGAACTATATGCTCTAATAAAAAAAGAAGAAATACAACAAGAAGAATAAAAAGGGCTAAAACGCTTAATTAAAAGATTTAAACGCACAACGAAGAAAAAAAACAAAATTCAGTCTGATGCCAATATGAACACAAAGAATCTATTAAAAATTAAAAGTAAAAAACCTCTACCCCATGAACAATAAATTCAGAAATTCAAGTTTTTTTTCTTTCCTCTCCACGCCTCCCCTCCCTCAAATAATGCTTCTGATTCCTAATTTCTCTCTCCTTTGAGAAATTTCTACGGTTCTGCTGCCGCCACCATCTCCAGGTTCTGTCCCTGCTCCGGCCGCCGCAACGGCCTTTCGGGACTCCACCTACAAGTATCTCCTGCAGCATCCAACGCATCCGCAATCGGTCTAATTACCAGAATACCTTCCCCCGCTGCGGCACTCACCAACGCGCAAAGCACAACCGCGAAAGCAATGGCTTCGTATGCCAACTGGTCCGGCTTCCACAATACCGACGCTGCCATGAGCATAACTTGTGCCGGCAAAGGAAACAAGATTGCGCTAGCAAGCACATAGATGCGAATCCTCAATGCCTTGTTTATCACCAGTGAGACGACACGATAACATGAGACGAGGAAGAATACGTAATATATGGCTCCGAAAGCTCCGAACATGATCGTCCCGAACAAAGGGTAGGAGCACAATATGGTGTCCTGGCCGAAAGCATCCCTAAGATGGACCGAACTCCGATGGAAAGACCCGGGTAGTGTCTTGTCAAACGGTGAGATGAATGCTGATACCACTTGTAATAACAAAAGAGGAAGACATGTCCCGAAAATGGATAAAACAGCCCAAATGTCATGTGGGTTTTCCTTCTTTATCGAAACGTTGACGAGGAAAAGGACAATGACGAGAAAAGCTGGTTGGAAAAAACCTGCGGAGAGGACAAGATGGATTTTGCATATATCGGATTCTTGGGCTAGGGTTAAGGTTTGAAGCAAAGGGCGGAGGTAGTGGTGGCGGAAGAGCGGGATACGGAGGAGTTCGTTTAGGGACCAGATTGTGATGAAGAAGACGAGAAGGATCCGGATAGTCCAGAGGGAATTGAAGTTGCGGAGATGCGGAGCGGTTCGAGTTTTCCACCGGAGGTGGAGGATGAAACCTACTGAGATGAAGGAAAGGAGGACCAGGGTGATGACCAAGGAGAGAGAGGCAAGATCGAAGGCCGAATCGACGAATGGTTTGGAAGAAATCAAGAAGGACATCAGTTTTCTATTTTCTGTCTATATCAATCTATCGGTCCGTTCGTCTCTGCTATCGTATATGACAGCAGAGACACAAAATCACAACTACAGGAGAAAAAATTAATAGCGAAATAATTATTAAAATGCAGGGAACGAGAGAGTAAGATAAAGAATAGCATTTGCTTGTGGTGACGGTGGGAGGGGAGAGAGAAGGTGTTGTGGTCCTTCTTCTTTCCCTCCCCAACCGTGGTGGGAACAGCTACAAAATGGAAATGTTTTTGTTCTTTTGGGATTAGAGAGAAAGAGGGAGGGTATATCTTTCTTTCTTTTCTTTTTGTTTTTTTCTTTTTTTTAAGAATTATGAGGATTAGTCCTTTGATTTCGGATTTATTCACGGTTTAGACGGGTTTTATTGTGATATCTTAAGAGACAGCTTATTAGCCTACATAAACTTTTGTTATTTATAACTCCGCCTTGTAATAGTGATTCTCTTTAACTAAATGCAATAGGCCAGCCCTCACCAAAGGCCAGCCAATGTGCTTTTAATAGTTGATTTGTTGGTAGTTTTGATTAACCAACGAAAAGACAGTGTTTGGCATGTGTCAGTTTTGCACTCAATTGACGTGAACTTCAATGGGATATGTGTTATGCCATCCAAGGGAAATCTGTGTTGAAGTGGTCTTTCTCCCTCCATCGACTTTCTCGCGAAAGAAATTTTTAAATTGGTGCATTTGTAGGCCGATATAAAAATGCTCAATGTTTTTCTTTACTGCAAGAATCATCTGACCCACCATTATAAGACATCTGATTGGGTGAGGAAAAAAAAAAAAGAAGGAAAAATTGACTATAAACTAACGGACCCTAGAGTGTAAAACATGGGAAAAAATAAAATTATATACATAATGTAGAAATGCTCATAAAAATCTTGTTTTTATTTATATATATTATAGTTAACAAGCAACATATTGATACGTGTCTCCACAAGATTATTTTAAGTGTTATTTCTACTCACTCCACTTGCCGTCACACACTATTATTCTTCTCCTAATTAATTGATTAGGTAGTTTTGGTAGGATCTATTAAAAAATGGAGGATTAAAATTAAGAAAACAAATATGTATTTAAGATGTGCTGAGAGAATATCGTATTTTTTCTTAACCATCTATGTTTTCTATAGAAGCAATCAAATATCATACTATCTATTTTCTGTATTATTTAAGTACTGTAAGAGATTTTTTTGGTATCTTTTCAACCTAAAATTTCCTTTTATAATATTAATCTTTAACGTAATTTGACACTTGTAATATTACAATACATACATTTTAATGTTTACGGTGTTATTGTTATTGTTGATTGCAATAATTATTACACTTGTTTGCATTAAATTTTATATTCCATTGTTTATAAAATACAATACATTGCTATAACGATGTATTGCAATTTTCTTTTCCCCGAAAATTGTATGGGAATGGCCAAAATTTGTCCTGTCGATGTAGAAAGGGACCTGGATATATGCTGAACATATATTAAGGGCACATATTTGTGAATTACTATTGTTATTGCAGTGCAACTTGCACTTAGTATGCATTAGTGTCAAAATTTGTTGACATGGACATGATAGCTCAGCCTAGGCCAATAAATGCAGACTTGACAAATTTAGGTCTTTCTTTTTTTTTTAATAATTAATACAAATTAAATCTAGGACTTTAAACCTAGATTCAATAAATCCAAATCCTCCGTCGATAAATCTAGATCCTACTTTTTATATATGCAAAGTAATAATTTCAAATTTTTTTGCAAATTTTGGAATCGAACTTAGTTTTCTATGTTTTTTATATGAGTTTACTTGTGAGTAATTGGTTTTACAATATATCTGGATAAACCAAACATGTTTACAGTAGTAATATGAGATGTATTAATAGAATTCAAAATCCTCATCTGAATAAGTCTTATATGTTTACTAAAAAATATGTTGTCTCATTTTGAAGTTATATTAGATTTTAAATTCAATTTAAAATCGTTATTATAAACTTATTAAATTGAATATTAATAGATGTAAGCTTGATTATTGAACCAGTAAATTTTTCTCATAAACTAATATAAACCCAATTCGTCTATTCTCTTTTAGAAGCTCCTCCAAATCTCAAATCTACTTCTTACACAGTAACTTTATCTTCTTCATTATAGCAATCGTATGTAATCTCACGTTTAACTATTTATAACCTCTTATTTGATTAGGGAAAAGAAAAAAAAAAACTATTTATAGCCTTGTACAAACTATAAGGACTTGCACTAATATGGTTCTTAGTTAATACCAATGCTTAGCTATGATATATATCATGCCTCTTATTATTTTTCTACAAATAGTGAAACTTAGCTATTTATGTATAAGAATAGCTGTCATTAAGAATTTTCTTTAAGAACCTCATACATATATAAAGTAAAGATCTCGAGAACTTCTTAAAGAAAAAAGATCCTTAAATTGATTATTTAATACCTTAATGACCACATAAAGGTCCTTTGTGATAAAGATGACTTAAGTATTCAAAATTTCTAAACACCTACTAGTGGTGTTATTTGTTCTATGTGTGATAACTTTTTTATATATTTAAACTTCAATATTCTATATATTTATAAAAAGACTATAAAATCCTTACAAGAATTTCGACCTTATATGACGTTTGTAGGTTTTGCAAAAGTAGTCAATTTTGGTATATTTCAGTCACATTTATTAAATGTCGCATAAAGTACATTATTGGCCATGTTTGTGGTTAAACATAAAATACATTATATTAACTTTTTTATAGCATGATAAAACGTATCTCAAATACAAATATAAGTTGTTGTTTGATAATATAAAGTAAAGTGGAAGGATAATTTATAACAAATATAAAAGAGTTTTTAAAAAACATTTTTTACAAGACTAACACACAAAAAATTTTACTTTCATACACTTGTTTTAGAACTTTCATACACTTGTTATGATACAACTAAAAGAATTTATCCATATAGTTTATACAAATACTAATACTACGTTTGGCTACTAATAAAGAATAAGGGTGAAAAAGAATAGCAATTCTGTTGTAATAGAATTAGGCTTCAACATACATTCATTATAGAATGGAGTTACTATTGTTTTATTTGGTTGGTAGAATAATTATGAAGAAAAAGAATTGATTAGTTAATAAAAGTATCAAAATGACTTTTTTATATGACTTACTATAACTTTTACGTCTTTTGAAAATAAAACATATTTATAAAGTATAAGCAAAATATATATATAATTAACTTATTAGAATAAAAATATACTGCCAACATATATTATATATATGTATATAAATATATTTCATTATGCACATATAAATTTCAAAATCTATTTTCCCACTTGATAAATATATATATATATATATGCTAAATATATAGCTTATTTAGTTTAATGAATAGTCATTGTAAGTGCTTCAGAAATCTCCATTTTATAAAAACATGTTTTCTCAATCGTTGATAAACAAAAAAAAATCATATATTGCGATAAAATTAACCTATTTTTGTTAATTCAACATTATTATGAATAGAAAAAAAAATTATAGAATAATATCACTATAAGAATAAACATATAACCAGTTATATATAAATCTCCAATATAGGTTATTACTTTACTTGGTCTACGAAGGGACGTAAATATATGTCTTTTTTTTGTAAGAAGTAAAAAGATACCTTTTGATATTTTATTTTGGAAAGTAAACGATATCTTTTCATGATAAGTTTTTGAATGGAAGTAAAAAAATATCTTTTAATTTCTAATAGTAATAAATTTGGATAAAGTAATTATGATGAGTTATTTTTAGGGGAAAAAAAAGAATGATGATTGGAATGGCCATCACTTGGCCTTTTAAAAAAATGACCATTCTTAACTTTTAAGAGCGTAAATTCTATGGTGGTGTTCCACAAAATACAACTAAAAGTGGAGATAAAAATTTTATAAGAACTAAATATGAAATGGAATGACAATTCCACTAACCAAATATACTATAAGAGAAATGTATTTCTTTTATAAAAGTACCAACAGTTATTATATAAAGTTTTATTCTTCAAATTTTTTTTTTTATTAAATTACTAGAAGCGTACCCGTAATGTGTGTGCAACAAATAAAAATAACGACAAAATAAAATTTAAAACATAAAACAATTTATTGAATACAACTTTAACAATTCATAATTAAAAAACAATAACATTTCTTAGACTAATCACACGTTAATATAAGAAAATAAAAAAGAAAGAAAAATTATATGTTAAAGTTATTACCAATATAATAGTGATGAAGTTTTCCCTTTTAATTCATGTCTCCGATTTGCAGATTGTTGTACATTTATTTAAAGTAAATAATGTCAGATTTTATCTTTAAAAGATAGAGTTATAAATTGATTTGATGGTAAATTACGTACTATTACCACGTTACTGTTACGTCCCGAAGTTATAAAATTACAACAGTCCCACCGTATAAATCATTTTATAATAGTAACTAGTCTCACAATACCTACCATAGACATGATTTACACAAGGTGTCGACGACTTCTTACTTTAAAGTAAACAGTTCAATTAGGAATTTAACTAAACCTACAGTAATTATCAAGAACTTTAGGTCAACATATATAATTACATGTAAATTCTACAGAATTTCCCAGGAAATTCTATATCAAATGTAACAGTCAACTAATTTACATATTAACTATTGGTCTTTCAGTCTTAAGTTACTAAGGAGACTTTAGATATACATTAACTATTAGGCGAATTGATCCTCATATCTCCAGGCTTCAAAAAGAACTAACCTTCGAATAGTTGTAAGGTAGCATATTAGTTAGAGAAATCAGATATCAGGATCTGCAAAAAGATCTATATGGGTATTTATAACTAGGCAGTAAGTTAAATTGGAGACTCATGAATGTATATAAACACAAACAAGATTATCAAGCAATTATTTTCATGCAATGCAACAAGCAAGTGTCATAACACAATATAGTCTGGTCCGTTGCAAAATCAGAGAAATTTTACCTACTCTAATCCAGGTTGAAGAGTTTTCATGTTATGCAACGGCTCATAACCAAACCTAGCTTTGTGCAATGGAGATACTGCTCCTTTTAAGATTATCCTTGGAACCAATGTCATCATCTTCATCACGACCTCCTCTCCTGTCACTTAGTTTGGTTAATGATGAGGAAAAAACTAATTTGCTATCTAGTGTTATCTTTTTTCAAGATGTCGGTGTTTGGTTGGAGAATCCTAATGATCCCCTAAAAGGTTACAATGCATGACAATTTAGGGTATTATAGTCAATTAAAGATTAAGTTCCATTTAGGGTGTTTAGACAATTTCACATTAATCCAGTCATAATAAACAATCAATTACAATACAAATTTCAACATGAATTCACATACATAAGCATATGCATAAACTACTTACAATTACAATCATACACAATCCTAAGTCTCTGAGCACCCTAAAATAGTGTTTTAATACGATGAAGTAATAAACCCAACTTACTTAGAATTTTCGATCGTCCAATCACTTAATTGCATATTGGTTCGTTTCCGGGTATCCTATAATACAAATATGTCTTTTTAGTACTTATACTTTGATGATACATATTCTAAGTTATAATTTAACTTACTTCTCTATGTATATCTATTATTTACTAATAATTTGTTGTACCTTAGTTTGGAGTTTGGTTTCTAAATTAAATTTCAGTTTTGATTCTACATTATTTTTTACTATAAGGAATCCTAAATATGCTCGAATCCTAATGTAAAATTAATCATATTAAGCTCGAGTATTCTAATATCACATTAGGTCTTAATTTAGTGTTCTAACCTAGTCGGTATACTCTAATCCTAATTGGGATACCGAATTTACACTCGATGTAAGGAAATCTTACATTTTTTATTTAATTACTAAAAATTAATTTTTGTACCAGATTTATTATGTACTGATTTTATTATTATATTATCCAAATTAACCTAATTTTTTCATATTTATTAAAATTCCAATTCTACATATTCCTAATTTCCTATAATTACCACACAATTCCTATATTAATTACACTTAACACTCTAAAGACTAGGATTAGGTTTCCACATCAGATATTAATATCCTTAAACAAATAATTACCTTTTAAATCATTAATTAATCATTTAATCACCTAATTAATCCAAAATTACCCATTTTTTTCATCATTTTAGGGTTAAAAAATTACTTAAAAATTTCAAAAATTAATTTTAGAAAAATGGCTTCATATCACTTAAGTATTCTATAGAAAAAAATTGAGCTCTAAATTACACTCCTAATCCTATTTATTTCTAATTCTAATAATGTTCGGTTTTGCCTAATTTCTTAAGAACTTTATATTTATAGACGTGATTAAACTTAATCACTATTTTTTCCTAAATCCACA
This sequence comes from Lumnitzera racemosa, assembly GCA_024138005.1. Taxonomy (NCBI): domain Eukaryota; kingdom Viridiplantae; phylum Streptophyta; class Magnoliopsida; order Myrtales; family Combretaceae; genus Lumnitzera; species Lumnitzera racemosa. The sequence goes on from JAMXBC010000004.1 coordinate 104,668,360, forward strand.
TACAATAAAACCTTCGAATGATAAATTTCATAATTTTATGGGCAAAATAAATAATTTTAAGAAATTTTACAAAATTGAAGAAGATGTGAGACTCACCTAATTCGATGGTTTTTTGGCCTCCAACACTGGTTCAGGTGTATCGGTTGATCCAGGCGGTGGGTTTGGAGTGGGGTGGTGGTTGTGGTATGTTGGTTCGCCTTTCTTGTTCCCTCTGTATAGATTTAGGACAAATTTCTAAAACCTTAATTTTTTTCTCTTAATTTCGGTGCTCTTAATTTTGCCAACTTCTAACTGTCCAAATATTTTTGTAAATTTTCTTGCTATTTATAAGGTTTTGAGGAAATTGTTATGCATTAATTAGACAAGACAATACATAAATCTCTTTCAATTTGCCTTTTATGTTGCTTGTATTTGACTGGTTAATTTTTGTTCCTTACTTCCCTTGCTGCCACTACTAAATATGGATGATTCCCTATTCCTTTGATTTTTCCTTAATTATTTTATAATTTTCTTTAATTATTTAATAAGTTTCTAGCTAATTCAGCCAATTTAGGTAATTTCGCGTATTTTTATCTATACGTAAATACATGTAGGGGTATAAGTAAACATTCCTAATTATTATTGAGGTCATTCTATGATTTTTAGTATATATATAATCGATCTCTAGTAATTTATTAGTTATTAGATTGTACTTTTCACCTTTTTGATAATTAACAAGTAATATACTTAAAATTTAAAAATTTTATAGTCTCTTATTTTATTACTTATTTCATTAAATTCAAATTTATGAGATCATTTTTACTAATATTTCTAACTATAGTTTATAATTTAAGTTTGATCGAATCATTTAATTGATCGCCCTAAACTTTATGTACTAAGTTCGATCTTACGGTCACTTAGTTTATCTTTAGGCCTTACAGTTATCCCACATCAGCATTATTAATATCGTATTCAAATATTTTAAATTAATAATTAAACTATATCAAATTTCATTACATATTAAAACTTTGTGTCTTATGCATTAAATAATAAAAGGTTATCAGTTATAGGAAATTTTGGAAAGAAAAACAGATTAAAATTGGTAAAAAGAAACTAAAGGAAAATCTAGAAAAGACGAAGGATGTAGAGAAAATAATAGAGAAGTAGAGGATAAACCATTATTAGTAAGTTAATGGGATTAAAAGGAGGTTATTAAAAGCAAACATGTTTACAGTAGTAATATGAGATGTGTTACTAGGATTTAAAATTCTCATCTCAATAAGATTTATATGTTTACTAAAAATATGTTGTCTCATTTTGAAGTTATATTAGAATTTAAATTTAATTTAAAATCATTATTTTGAACTTATTAAATTGAATATTAAAAGATGTAAGCTTGATCATTGAACCAATACATTTTTCTAAATAAACTAACATGGACCTTATTTGTCTATTCCCTTTCATAAGCTCTTTCAAATCTCATATCTACTTCTTCTACAATAACTTTATCTTCTTCATTATAGCAATCATACATAATTTTTCACTTAACTGGTTATAGCTTCTTACTCGATTAGGGAAAAGAAAAAAAAATTTATTTATAGCCTCATACAAATAACAAGGAGTTGCATTAATATGGTTCTTAGTTAACTCTGATGCTTAGCTATGATATATGTAATACCGCTTATTACTTTTCTAAAAATGGTGAAACTTAGCCATTTATAATTAGGAATAGGTATTATTAAGAACTTTCTTTAAGAACCTCTTAAATAAAGTAAATGTCTCGAGAATTTCTAAGAGAGAAGAATCCTTAAATTGATGATTTAATACCTTAAAGACCACGTGAAGGTCCTTTGTGATAAAAATGATATAAGTATTCAAAATTTCTAAACACCTATTAGTGGTGACATTTGATCTGTGTGATCACCTTTTCATATATGTATACTCTAATATCCTATATATTTATAAACTAATATAAAATCATTATAAAAATTTCAGCCTTGTGTGACATTCGTAGATTTTGCAAATGTAGTCAATTTTGATATATTTCAGTCACATTTATTAAACGTTCATAAAGTACATTATTGGCTATGTTTCTAGTCAAACATAAAATATATTATATTAACTTTTTTATAGCATGATATTAAAATGTATCTTGAATACAAATATAATTTGTTATATGATAATATAAAGTAAAGTGGAAAGATAATTTATAACAAGAATAAAAGAGTTTTTTATTTTTTATTTTACAAGACTAACATATGAGCACTTAAAATTGCATGTAGGGCAATTGTACCCAAATTTAAAGCTTTTAGGAAAATTAATTTGATTGAGCTCAAACTTTACAACTAACAAAAATTTTAACAGGTAAACCTTGAAAGTATAAGATTAAGATTAAGATTAAGATTAAGATTAGATGTATAATATAATAATTTACTAATTTTGAAGTGCATTGTAAAGCTTTTATTTTTGTCAAATCAACTTAAAATTACACTTGAAGAGTTGCATAAAATTAAATCAAATTACCATGAATGAAAATAATACGTAATAGCCATAATTCTAAATCCTTTTCCAACAAGTTTTTCTCATGGCCATATAATGCTAATATATATATATTTATATATTTTTCTTTCTTAAGAATAGTACTGCACTTGATATTCATGTCACCATTTAACTCTTGCATGTGTAAAATTATCTACGTCCATATTTGCATAGTCTTCAAGTAGTTCCCCACTATCACATATGCTATATAAGCAAACCATAATGGACATGAGAAATGTGTGTTTCCAGAGTTATAACTAAGATTAGGATAGTTACATGTTACATATTTTATTAATTAATAATGCTTATATATGTAGCTCAATAGGATGACAAGGGAATTAGAGGATAGGGTAATATATATATATATATATATGTATATATTTTACTATGTTTAGTTTACAAATAGCTTGAAGTCTCCACCATTAAAAAAAAAAAAACTGTTGATGATATGCTTATAGTTAGATTTCTTTTGGAGAAGGGAATAGAACCGAGCTAAGTCCTGTCTTAATTTTAGGTTAATGTATAAATATTCATGAAATCATTTGACATTTTATATTTTTAATTATGTACAAATAATATATATCATAGGTACTTTTAGATACATATGTGATAAGACAGATAACTCATAATGTTTATGCAAAAATATAATTCTTACTATGGCATTCCAAACTTTAAATGCGATTGTATAAATTTGATGTCTAACCATAAATATCATTTAATTAGTGGTGAGTAATTATACATACATATATATATTTGTTATATTATATTGATATATTATTTGAATTCTCAATGGAAAATTAAATGTTCACCACCTCTTGATGCCTTTATAAAGGAAAACCATATTCAAAGTAGACGAAGAGCTCAATGTTGCGAGCATGCAACATAAATATATGTATATATCTAAGTAGTATTATTTATATCTTTTATATTATATATATGTATATACATAGCTAAACTTGGGATTATTGAAAAGAATAAGGTAAAGCCACCCTTCATCGAAGATAATCTTGTAGTTGGATTTATATGGGGGTATGAGTAGAATTTAGATGGTGAATTATGATAAAAATGAAGAACCATTTTGAAGAGGAATTGATTAATAATTTCAAAGTAAGTAATTTCTTTCCATATTATTTTATGTCAAATAATGTAACGGCTTTATGGGGATTGAGTTAATTGTTGTATGATTTAGTATTCATATAGTTAGGGCTAGAAATTACATATAAAACTAAGTTATTTGAGGAAATTATATAAAATATAGCTTATTTATATTATATGGATATAATATGATAAGGTTTGTTATAGGAATATATAAGTATAATAGAAAATAAAAAAAAAAATTTATAAGTCATCTCTCGAAATAGAATCTGTACTACATATTATTAAGTTCGTATGAACCCAATGGCACCACTTTTACTAAAATTGGATAATCCTATATAACATAATGCATATTTCTATAATATTATAAAAAATTTACGCATTACGATGACCTTGTTGTAATTGAAACGTAATTTAATTGATTAAAAGTACATTTACAATTGAAACGACATATTATACATAATAGAATAATTGTGTATATTATTGATATTTAATAATTTAACTTAACTTATATAATAAAACTATATTCCATTATATAAGGAAAATAATAATATACTTTAAAATATATATAACTTCATAATGAAATAAAAGATAGATAAAACCCTAATATTTTTGTAATTTTTATGAAAACTAAATCTGAGTTTTGTATATATAATAAGGCCTCCTAATGAGTAGAACGTCAATAATATAAGCCTTCAACAGTAAGCATTGGAATAGGTAAGTTGGGATCGCGATTTTATCGCTTATTGAGATACTGTATCAAAATATCTGGAGGTTACGAGTGCTTGTGCTTGTGGTTGTAAATTAGTTGTTTATACGCATACAATATGTGTAGTTGGTATTCTGATTATGATAGGAGTTGGACTCCTTATTGTACTATTTTGCATGATTTCATAATATCGTATTGTGTGAACTTGTTTGGCCACCCCCTAAATGAAATCAATAGTGATCTGATTGCTAATATAACTGGATATGTATGATGCATAGCAACTGTTAAGGGAACAGTTAGGAGTGTCAAATTAAATATTGACTCTCTTCGATGAATATAGCTGAAATGGTTTTTTCCCCATCTTTAGTCGAACTATATAATAAGTGTGGAGGTCATGGCAAGATTAGAGGCCATGGTTCGAAGGTAGTCATGGGAGAAGGTTGTTCTTCATTATATAAGCTTGGGTTTGGTTTGGTTTGATTTGATCAGATTTTAAGTCACATTAAACTCCTCAATTTGGGTTGAAGTAGATGTAATTTCTCTGACTTTAAAATTGTTCGGACAACATTGTGTAATTTTTGAAGTGATTGATTGCATTGTATTTCATTATAATTAATAACTTGTTTGTGATTGTATGGTACTTCTTTGACTACGTCTTACTTACCGAGTTAGTTGTACTTACATTTGTCATGCCTTGAAGTGACAAAATCGTAATAGTCCTATCGTGCAAACAATTTTAAGATAAAAACTAACTATACAACCATTATCTTATACTTAATTTTTATAAGGTGTCAACGACTAACCCCTTTTGAAGTAAACAGTTCATAAATTAAATAAATTATTTACTTACCAACTTAAGAAAAATACATATTTACATTAAAATAATTTGAGTATGTTTACACGATTTAGCAACCTAACATAATTTACTTGAGAAATTCGTAAATTAATACTAAAAATTTTAAAGATAGTATCTAAACTTAAAAATGTTATTGCTCATCGAGTTATTATCCTTATTCTTTTAGTATTCAATAGTTGCTAGCTTCAGGGTAGATATAAGCCGCTTCTTAGTTTGCACCTGCAATAACATCTATAGAGATATGAGCAATTACAGTTCAATAAGTTGAGATGGAGACTTAAAACCATACACCAAACATAAACAAGGTTATCAATCAAATTATTAGATACAATACATGTTCAAGTAAATGCTGTCGCATGATATTGTCTGACCTGTCGTGAGAATAGAGAAATTGCACCCACTCTAATCCGGGTTGAGAGACACTGCTCCTCCTGTACTACCTTTGAACCATTGATTTTACTCTTGTCGCGACTTTCTCACTTGTCCTTTAGTTCGATTAAGGATGAAGAATGAACTAATTATGCTATCCAGCATTATTTTTTTCAAAGGGGTCGGTATTTAGCTAAAGAACCTTAATTTTCCTTTAATAGGTTGCTATGCAGATTCGATTTATGTTTATAAGTTATATATTTAGTTAGGTCTAGTTTAGGGTAATCAATCATTTCATATAAATCATACACTATAAGCTAGAACAGTAAACCAAATCACATTATCAACTTAGAAATAAACACATGCGCATAGTTGATTATTTAACAAGTACAATCGAGTATTGCAAATTAGCACTCCAAAATACAATAACGTATTAATCCAACTTACTTAGAATCCTTAGGTCGCTTATTCAACTTGTTGCAAGTTAACTTGTCTCCGCATCTCTTATAATATAGATATTATTTTAGTATTTATATCCTTATTTATATATAAACTTTAGATTAAGATTTAACTAAGATTTCCATTTATATATTATTATGTATTATCAATTCATTCCATGTTAGTTTAGGATTCGATTTTTGAATTCGGTTTCAATTTAGGTTTTAAATTGGTTTTAACTACAAGTATTATTCGTAAATCCTAAAAATATGATTCAAACTCAAATGTGAAATTAATTACATCAAGTTCGAGTATTTTATGTATCACCTTTGAATCCTTAATTAGTATTAAATCTACTGGGTATGTTCTAATACTCATTTATGTATCGAATTTACGCCCTTATCTTAATTTAACTACCAAATTTATTCCAGATATAAGAAACTAAATTTAAGTTTCCTACCAAATTTATTATATATTTCTATTATTATTATAATATCAATTTTAATCTAATATTTTCTTACTTGTTAATTTCTTATACTTATAGATTATATATTATCACCTAATATGTACATAATATACACATATAATATTCCCATCACCTCAAATATCATCTCCAAATATCAAATAACATTTTAAAATATCTAAATTCATTTCAAATCAGAATTTACACCTAATTACCATAAATTACAAAATTAACTTAAATTTACTATTTTTACCTATTACATATATATACTATATAATACCCTAAAAATTACATCTAACACTCTAAATGCTACAAATATCGTACTTCATCAGATTTCAACATCCTAAAATATATATTCATGCACTAAATTTGTAATTATCTATTTAATTATCTATTAGCTCAAAATTACTCATTTTATGCATTATTTTAAGACCTAAAAATTATCTAAAATTTTTTAAAATTAATTTTTGAAAAAGGCTTCATGAACTAATCTATATCATCTAAATAATCTACACAAAAATTTTGAGTTCAAAACTATACTCCTAAGCTTATTTATTTTTAATTTGAAACATATTCCGTTTTATATGATTTCTTAAGGACAGTATATTTCTTGACACAAAATAATCAATTTTTTTCCCAGAATCTACATATTTAAAAACTCTAAAATACTAAATTTCATAATTTTATAAAACTATTTAATATTTTTAATAAAATAACTAAAATTGGAAGAGAAATCGGACTTACCGGCATTGGTGGCCTTATTGGCTGATCTAGGCACTGCTACCATCATATGGTGGTGGTGGCCTTCCACTCCTAAGTTATCATTAGGTGTTGGTTCTCCTCTGAGGCCCTAATTGTACAGATTTTTCTGTAAATTTTTGCAAAACCTTATTTCTTTGAAATTTTTGGTTCTCTCAAATTTTCTTTCACTTCAAACTGACCAAATGAGTTTTTGAAAAATTTTGGGTATTTATAGGGTTGCCTAGATTTTTTTTCTCATTAATTTGACTTAACAATTACATTATTTTTTTTCCATTTTAAATTTTTGTTTGTCTTGATTTAATTAATTGCTTTTATTTATTCAATTCCAAGCTGTCACGCCTTAATTCTGGACAATTCCATAATTTTACTAATTTTTCTTTAATTATTCATGTATTTTCTTTAATTAATTAATATTATTTTGGCATATTTTGCATATTTCTACCTACATATAAATACATACGATATAAATAAATACTTTTAAATATTATTTAAGTTATTTTATGATTTTTTTGTGCATATAATTTAATTCTATCGATTTGTTAGTTATCGGGATTCACTCTAGGTGTTTCCGATAAATAATGGATAATTTTCATAAAAATTCAATATTATATTAATTAATCATTTTATTACTTTTTTTTTTTAAATTTAAACTTATGAGATCACTTTTGCTAATAATCCTAACTTCATTGTAAAATTTGGATTAGATTGGACAATTTGCTCGATTGCCTTAAATTTTACAAACTAAACCCCAAGTAATTGATAGTATGCAATTGCTTAGGAAAGTGAGAAACGAAGAATTTACTAAATTAAGATTTTGAGTTTTGGGGAAATTAACTAGGAATTCTGTAGGACGCTTGCTAATTTCCTATCTTATTATAAATAAATTTCAAGACTTATGGCTTTTGGTAAACTCTTATTGTAAATTATAACTCTAAGTAAGAAATGTTTATATAAATATTATTGTGCTATTGGACAACAGGTTATATAAAATAAGTATTTTATAAAGCTATATCACATGTTTGATTATTTACAAACATCAGAATGGATATTTCAAACTAGTTGAGTCATATACGGTTTGTGTACATTATATTTACGATAACAGCTGTAAAGTCAGCTTCTATCTTAGGTTGATTTACAGCGTGAGACTATTACGATTTCTCCTCTTCGGAGCGTCATATAACACATTAAAAAATTTACTTTCGTACACTTGTTATGTACAACTAAAAGAATTTATCCATATGTTTTATACAAATACTAATACTGTAACACCCTGAGACCCTAAATGGTGCTACAACTTGTCACATATTCCAGCTAGTCCGGAATATGTAGGCTTTCTAAGTCCATAATCGAAACATGAAAATATCATAATACACAATATATAAATATCTACAAAGGAGTGGGAAACTGCATCCACTCATAACCCTATATAACACTGTAACATCTAAAATTTCGGATGTGTCTTGACTTACAACCAAAACATAAGATATGTCAAATGACTAAAATCCTCATATATCGAAAGGAGTTCATCTCCTCAAAATACAAAATCCCCAATAAAGCATAAACCATCAGTAATATAAATATCACCATATCTAGTCATCATAGAAATATAGATACTCGACTTCATCCTCTTCATGGATGTCGTCGACAAACGTCTCCTCACAAATAAGAAGGTCCTCAGAGCAAGTATCTAAAAGAGAAAAGAAGGAGTCGAAACCCAGTACGGGTGTACAAACACATATGCATGCCAGATAGATCATTTACATATAGATATACAATTAATGGAAGATAATGCAATCAACAGTTTAATTATCTCATTTTAGGCCTACAGAACAACAAAGGGGTATTCAAACCCTGATACACTTGGTTTTTGCCCACATACGTAGGTGGATATAATTATGCATTTTCCTTTAAGTCTTTTACGCCTAGAAACCAGAGTTCAAAACCTAATATTCTAGTTGCATCATCTCACAGGAAAGTTTACTAAGGAAACCTCACACATAATCAATAATTGCTCCTTTAGGGAACCGCCATTGCGAGCCCCTAGAGTAAGTAGGTTAAGCAAGATTAGCAAACCAAAGTAATTAGGTCAAATATAGATTTAATCTAGTTTGATTACTAATTCCTATTAAACACAAGTAACAATCAACACTATGTATCTGGAATCGCTTTAAGATTGAATACAATACTTTGATCTCAACCCCAACAAAAGTTAGACCTTAATAAAGGAAATTGAACACCACGAATCTAAAAGAAAGCAAGTACATATAATACCTTAAGCATTCAGGAGTTAAGTCCTACCTAAAAATTTATCTAAGAACTTATGATTTAAACAATTAAGGTCCCAAAAGAAATTGTTGAATAAAAAATAATATGATTAAACAAAAAGATGACATAAAAATATACAAAAGATCACTTTAATAGAAATTAGTAAAGTATGTAATATATATATATATATATATATATAAAAGAAAGTATACTAAAGACACAATACTAGAGTACCGAGTAATATTATCTAATCGACAATGGTAAAAAAGTAACATGTACTTAATCAGAAAATAATATAATTCGTAAAATAATAATAAATAGATAAATTGGACATACTATGAGTAATATAGTATGCTATATGTTAATAATATCATTATGATGACATGCTTAAATCGTAATACCATTGGTTTATATATAGACATACTAGTAATAGTATAGTATTATAGTACACTAATTCGATACTTAGGACTTCTAAATAAATTATGATCATTAACATAATCCTATAATTACGTAGAAAATAATGACCTAGCTTATATATAACAAAAGCAGAAATTTGGCCCAAATAATAATATATCTAACTAACGATCCGAAATATAATAATATATATATTTAACAACAATTCTTATATAAATAACACTATATAGCTTGATAAATAAATAATTTAAAGGAATAATTGAATACTAATAATATTTAATCAAAACTAATAATGAAGATAATAAATAAAATAATAGTAATAATAAAATAATATATTGAAAGTATGTACCCAATATGAGTTCAGAATGACGTATAAAAACAATTGAGATGGGGAAAACCCTGAATGATGATGAATGAAAATCTAATACAAACAATAATACAAGAATTACAATATACAAAATAATAATATATTCAAATAATTATTTAATAACATTTACCGATGAAATTGAAACACACGGAAACGAAGACACACTAAAGCAGCTGTACGTGAAATACCAAATTCGAAAGAACTGATGAATAATTTGGGCGTGAAGAAATTGAGGGCATAGGGCCGATGACTGCTTATATAGTGATGACAAATTTAGAAAAGGATCAGAAATTGGAGTCTCAACGAGTTTTCATTGGAGAAACGGCGGCTGAAAATAAAATTTAAGTTTGGGGTGGGGTTGAGTGTTAAAGGCTTGGATTGTTGTGGGTGGGGGTGGTGGAAATTGGACTGAGACGAGAGGGATAGAGACAGGGGACAGAGGATTTCAGGGGGGTGGGGTCAAAAATTTAATTGAGAGACGACGGAGAGAGATAGTCTGGGAAAAGAAAAAAAAAAAGGGAAGAAGAATGACAAGGGAAAACCGTAGGGAACAAGGATTTGCACAAGGGGTGGGGGTGGGTCCAATGATCAAAGAAGGGGTTGCCTGGAAGAAGAAAAAAAGAAATGGAATTCCGAGAGAGACAGTGAGAAGGGCAATTGCGGCTAAATAAAAGAAAGAAATGATAAGGTTTAGGGTAGGATTTTAGGGTGGTTCCATGATATTTTGGAACGAGAATTTATATTTAAAATAAAAAGGTAAAGTGTTAATTGAGATGAAAATATATAATATTTAGAAAAGAAAGAAAATATATATATAAATAAATAAAAATAAATAATCATATATACAATTATCATAATTTAAAGTATTAATAAAATTATTATATGCTATTTGAAAAATAAAATTTACTATACTTAATATATATATGAAAATATAGATTTTGAGATAATCAAATCGAAACTTTAATTTCGATTTTTAATGATACTAACTTAAGTAAATTTACGATTTAAATAAAACGATGAACTAATTAGGGTGTTTCAAATACCGTGTTTAGTTCCTGATAAGGAATATAGGTGAAAAAGAATTATAATTCTATGGTAATAGAATTAGGCATCAATAGTCATTCATTATAGAATGAAGTTATTATTGCTTTATTTGGTTAGTAGAATGATATTGAAGAAAAAGTGTCAATTAGTTAATAAAAGTATCAAAATGACTTTTTATACGACTTACTATAACTTTTACATTTTTCGAAAATAAAATATATTTGTAAAGTATATGCAAAAAATATATATAATTATCTTATTAGAATAAAAATATATTGCCAATGTATATTATATATATGTATATAAATATATTTCATTATGCACATATAAATTTTAAAATCCATTTTTCCACTTGATAAATAAATATATATATATATTTATGATGAACTTATAATTTATTTAGTCCAATGAATAGTCATCATAAGTGCTTTATAAATCTCTATTTTATAAGTAACTTGTTTTATCAATCATTGATAAACAAAAATATCAAATATTGTAATAAAATTAATCTGCTTTCATTAATTCAACACCGGTATGAATATCACTATGAGAATAAACATATAACCTATTATAAATCTTCAATATTGGTTATTACTTTAATTGGTCTACGAAGAGAAGTAAAAAGATATCTTTTTTTTTTGGTAAAAAGAAAAAAGATATCTTTTGATTTGCTATTTTGGAAAGTAAAATGATATCTTTTTATGATAAGTTTATGAATGGAAGTAAAAAAATATTTTTTTATTTCCAATAAATATAAATTTGGGTAAAGTAATTATGATAGAGTTATTTTGGGGGAAAAAAATAAGAATGATGGCTGAAATGGCCATTGCTTGGCCTTTTAAAAGGAATGATTATTTTTAACTTTAAAGAATATGAATTCTATGATGGTGTTGCACAAAATACAACTAAAAATGGGAATAAAGATTTTATAAAAAATAAACATGGAATGGACGATTTCGCTAACCAAACATACTGTAAGAGAAATGCATTTCTTTTATAAAAATAATTACAATTATTATATAAAGTTGTATTCTTCAATTTTTTTCTTTAAACTAGTAGATATACACCCGCGATGTATGAAGAAAAAATAAAAATAACGGTAAAATAAATTTTAAAATTAAAAACATAAAACAATTTGTTGAATAAAACTCTAACAATTCATAATTCAAAAACAATGTCTCTTAGGCTAATTATACATTAATATAAGAAAATAAAAAGTAAAGAAAATTGCATGTCAAACTTATTACCAATATAATAGTGATGAAATTTTTCCTTTTAATTCATGTCTTTGATTTGCGGGTTACTACACTTTTATTTATAGTTAATTTTATTGGATCTTATCTTTAAAAAGATAGAGGTATAAATTGATATGATAGTAAATTACATGCTACCACTATGTTATCTCACATTAGTGTTATTAATATCGTATTCAAATATTTTAAATTACTAATTAAACTATATCGATTTTCATTACGTATTAAAACTTTCAACCTTATGCATTAAATAATAAAAGTTTGTCAATTATAGGAAATTTTGAAAAGAAAGATAGATTAACATTGGCGAAAAGAAACTAAAGGAAAATATGGAAAAGAGAAAGGATGGGGAGAAAATAATGGAGAAGTAGAGGAGAAACCATTATTAGTAGGTTAGCGAGGTTAAAAGGAGGATATATAAAAATTTACTATAATATTCGTATAATTATTTTCATGGCATTAACTATGATAAATGTTTTAAGGTTACATAATGGAATTTTATAGAAAAAACGAGTGGCGAACACACTAAGCTCTTCTCGCTTTAATAATATAGATAAAATAAATAAATAAAATCTTATTTTATAAGTTTTTCAAGATGCTCCGCAAAAGTTTATCATATTATATAGTCAAAGGAAAGGAAAAAACCTCATTTAAGTATGATAACTCAAAATCGGTAGAAAAGAAAAAAAGAAAAAAGAATATGACAAGTCAAAAATTTCTTTGAATGAAATGGAATATTTCTAGAATTTGACTTCCTTAGTAGTAATTAATAAAATAAAACACATCAATTATGTAGAGATATATATTTAAAATATAATAATTACGTACACCAATTAATAATTATCTAAATTTATTAACTCCATTATTCTATTTGTCGTTCTCCTCTTATTAATCATGAGGAAATATATTATATATTATATGCTTGTTATAGAATATTATAATTGTTATAAATATTGCATTTGTTGTAAAATATTATTAAATGTTGTGCAAAATATATTATTAGAAATGTTTGTAGTCAAGATAAAATAGATTGTCATATTTATTATAGAATAACATTATTGTGTATCCAAATATAAGGGATGAATTAAGAAATGACCTAAAAAAAAATGATAGGATAAAAAATAAAAGAATGATCTCTTTCTCTTAAATATAAGAAGAAATTTTTCCCATTCCCACGTTCTATTAACTATTTGTAATTCTTTTTTTTTTTTTGAACTAGCAAATTACAGTTTAAAAATATAATATTTAATAACATTTAGCTTGCCCTAATCCTTTCCGAACCTTATTTAAGAAAAAACCAACAACTTAAACCCTTTTCTTTTTACAGGAACAACACAACTTCTCTACAAAAGCGAACAAGATAGAACCATCCTCCATCTCACTCTCTCTCTTGCTCATTGATTCCACTTTGCTACTAGTTAGTAGGTAAGGTTAGGTTGTGATTGCTTTTCTATTTTTTGTGATTAGGTATAATTTGGGAAACATATACCTACTGCTTAGGGTCGCTTGAAATTAGAATGGCGGTTAAGATTTTGATAGAGGTGGCTGCATAAATTGAAAGAGGGGCAGTAGAGGAGTAGTGGTGCGGTGTTGATGATAGTATAACTGCAAATTTTTGTAATAGTTTACAAAAGAAGAAATTGCATTAGTAGTGTATGCGTGTTGGAAGAGTGATATTGAGTGATGGTTGGTTGTTGCAACCATTATGTGGTTGAAACTATGCATTATGAAAGGGTGTTTAGTTTTTTCCTGTATTAGTGAATTTGAATATAGATAGTGTAGTCACTAGGTTGTATGTGGCTAAAGCCAGAGTGATAGTGAATGTTTGAGTGATTGTAGGTATATGTGCATGTCTAGGTTTTGGTGTTGTCTGTAAGTTGTTATGTATGGAATGTTCAACTCTTCAGGTACTAGTGTCTTGGGTTTTATATTACTATATGATAATTGAGCAACCACTAGATTCAATAGTTAAAATGCCTACTTTGTCTTAGTTTTTTCTTTTTTCTTTTCTTTTAGGCAAACTCCATAATCCATGGTCCCTTGTCATCCTTAATAAGCTTGCATCTATTTGATTGATTTGGAGGTTAATTATTCACTCTAATTTTTTTGCTAATTTGTGTAAATCATGTTTATCTTTTTATGATCAAGGAATATATTTTTATTAAGATATTATCTTATCTTGACACATAATCTTATCTTGACACATAATTTATGCTTTTCATTATTTTGTTTCTTCATTTGGTTTCGTTTTATGGACACTTGCTGTGATGGGATTTAGAAATCAATGTTCTAATCATAAGGTTAAACATTTCACAGAGAAGTTGAGTCAACACTTTGGGTTTGAAGGATTTTGCGTGTATGTTTGCTCACCTTCGTTTCATGAAACCTCTTCTTTTTGGTTTATTTGTGAATAGGATTTGTTCAGTTGTAAGGGTAGTCTACTTTTGTAGTAATATAATATGTTGGTTGTTGTTATATTTTTTTTGTTGATACCATCCTTTTGTATGTTGTTGTTTTACTTCATATGTCATTATTTTCAAACTTATGAATAAATCACAAGTGCATATACTTTGTTTAATGCACCCGCTTAGTTTGGATATCTATTATTATTTTTATAAAAGAATATATTAGTAAGAGCAAGATTAATACAAATACACATAAATTAGGGTAACACCAACTTTGAGCTTTTACTCACAAGGCAACTGTATTAGTGTATTAAAGTAGTATCTCAAATCCCACAATTTCATTTTACAGTGAAGGAAAGAAAGAAAGAAAAAAAAAAAAAAAGCAATATGGAAGCAAATGTAACAAAAAGGCTAATATGTAACATGTTCATGGGTTATATTGTATTGATAAATGTTTTGGTTTATTTATGATATCATCTCTTTATATTTTTAATCGCATATAAACTTTCTGGATAGTTTATATAAATTTATTAATCTTTTTTACTAATATGTTGTAGTATATGATTAAGTAATTTAATATGTTTAAATGCTACTATGTAATTTTATTTAGTTTTTTTATACACAATGTGGATATATGTCTGCTGGTTTCACATAAGTGAAGTTTTCATTACATAATAGGTTTTATACCTACAACTTTGTTATTAATATTTTGGGAAAGTAGTGCTTAACTCAATATGATACCTAAGATATAATGTTATAGAGAATAGACATGATACATTATATTTTTTTTTCTTTTTAACAATTATGAGATGCACTTTGACGTTAAAGTTGCTTATTAACAATATGTAAAACATTATTCAGATAAGTTCTTTATATAATTAATTTATTTTATTTTCAAAAACAATAACTTCTTATAAAAAAATGTATTTCATTATAATAACATAACTTTTTTTATTATTGAGGATAGCCAAAATTCAAAGGAAATTCTAAGAGTGACTATCATGTTGGAAGAGGTTATGGACTACCATCAATGGGTAATTCTTTATAGAATAGAGATCTCATGGATAAGGTACAAGTAACACTACAAGAAATATAGGTAGAGCTTTGTGAAGGAAGAATGTTATGTCTCAAAGCGGTAGATTTGCAATAATCTCGCCATATAAACTAACCTATGATATTAATTGATTGTACAATTACTATTGTAGGTATGATTTACACAAAATGTCTATAACTCTTTACTTTCAAGTAAACAGTTCATTCATGATTATTGACACAAGTTACATATAACACTAAAAAATTTAAGTCATATTTACATAAAGATATTTATATTTTCTTATGATCCCAATAAATATTTACATATAATAGTAGTCCGATAAGTAAATATTATATAACCATTATACAACCTTAAGAGTTAATAAGAAAAACTCTAAAGATTTGATCGGTCAGCTAGTTTGATCTTCACTCCCCTAAAGCACTTTAAAAAGAAACTAATTTTAAAATAGTTATAATGTGGTATCTCAGTTAGTACTTGTAAGAAAATCTATAAAAGTATGAGTAACCAACAGCTTAATAAGTCGAGATGGAGACTTAAAAATGCATATCAAACATAAATACGGTATTCAAGTAATTAATTAAATGTAATGCAACACGTAAATGCTTTCACATAATGTGGTCTAGTCTGTTGTGAAATCAGAGTAATTTCACTCACTCTAATCCAAGTTGAGGAGTTTCAATATTTATGTAATAGCTTACAACCAAACACTGGTTTGTATAATGGAGACACCGCTTCCCCCATAACTATCCTTCAAACCATTACTCTCATTTTTATTACGACCTCCTTTCCTATCACTTAGTTTAACTAAGGATGAAGAAAAGATCATTATGTTATCTAGTGTTATCTTTCTCAAAAGTATCGGTATTTGGTTTGAGAATTTTATTTTATCCCTTAAAGGGCTGCAATGCGTGGTATTTAGGTCGATTATAGTTAAGTTTAGTTTAGGGTGTTTAAACAATCTCAAATAACTCAATTCACAACAAACCACCATAATATTGCATCGGTATTCAGTAAGTAATCGGAAACACACAAGCATATGCACATATGACTACTTACAAGTACAATTACATACAACCCTTAGTTTTCGAGTACTTTAATATATATTCCAAAATACAGCAATGTGTTGAATCTAACTTACTTAAAATCCTTGGTTTGCTCACTTGATTTATTGCATGTCAACTTGTCTCTACATATCCTATAATATAAATATTCTTTTAGTATTTATATCCTTATAATCTATAGGCTTTAAATTATGATTTGATTCTCCAAATATATATATTATTTATTATCAATTTATTCTAGACTAGTTTTCAAATTAGTTTCTGATTTAGGCTCTAATTCAGTTTTCGATTACAGGTGTTACACGTAAACCCTAAGAACTTGTTCTAAAACATAATATGAAATGTATCCTAAATATTGTATTTGGCTTCTAACCAGTATTCTAGTCCGTACGATACATCATATTCCAAATTTAACTATTGAATTTGATCTTAATATGAGAAAAATTTATATTTTTTATACAATTACCTATATTTAAGTTTCATATCAAAATTTTTGTATATTATTGTTAATATTATTATCATATTATTAATTTTAACATAGTATTTTCTACTTATGACATTTCTAATTTCACGTATTATTAATTGACACATAATCATTATATAATATACGTACTAATTACATCTAACACTCTAAGTACTACAAATATCATATTACATTAGAAATTAACATCCTAAAACACCTAATTTTAGACTAAATCAATATTTATAGATTTAATTATTAAATTAAGCCAAAAAATTACTCTTTATATATAATTTAAAGGCCTAAAAATTTAATTTTTTAAAAATATCTTCATAGCACTACTTTAAATACCTTAAATAGCCTGTACAAAAATTTTGAACTCAAAACTATACTATTAAGATCATTTATTTTTAAATAAAAAATAAACTCGAGTTTTAAGATTTCTTAAGTACTATATATCTCCAGATCTAAATTCATCAAACTGATATTGTTCCCTAAATCTACATATATAAAAGCCTTATAATATCAAATTTTATAATTTTTCAAACACATGAAGTATTTTAGAAAATTTAACAAAAATCGAATTAAAAATTGAACTCACCTATTTGATCAACTTTTGGCCATTAGGAGTGGATCCAAGTGTGTTGGCAAGGTAGGGCGGTGGTATTAGGGTATGGTGGTGGCAACGTCCTTCTCTAATTGATCATTGGTCGTAGATTTTCTCCTGAAGCCCTAATTATAATATAATTTTGCTATTTTTTTTCTTGAAAATACTTAACTCTCTCTTTTTGGTCTCTCCCTATTTTTTTTTTTTTTATTCCTAACTTACCAAAATGAATTGCAGTTGAATCTTGTTGAATTTATAGAGTAGCTTTGATAATTTTTGGAATTAATTATTGCCATTTGTCCTTTATCTTTTTCCATTTTGCTTTCTATTTGTTTTAAATTGATTGGTCAATTTCTTATCTTTCATTCCTAGTATGCTACGACCATTTCTAGATAATTCTACAATTTTTCTTTTCCTTATTTCTCTCTAATCATTTAGTATTATTTTAGCATATTTTAATTATTTAAAGTAATTTTTAGTATTTTTACCTACACGTAAATATATATACAGTAAAAGCTAATATTCTTAAATATTATTTATGTTATTTTATGATTTTTAGTATATATATAATTTATCTTTATCGATTCATTAGTTATCGAAGCTCGTTTTTCACATTTTCAATAAATAATAGGTATAATGCTTATAATTCAATATTATAATATTTAATTACCTTGTTAATTATTTTTCTAAATTTAAACTCATGGGATCACTTTTAATAATATTTCTAGATTCAACATAAAATTTAAACTTGATTGAATAACTTACCTAATTGCCTTAAACTTTACGTATTGATCTTAAACTTTTGGTTGTAAGGCTTATAAAGAATCTAAAGTAAAGAAGAAAGACACTTGTGTAAAGAAAAAAAAAATGAAGAAAAGTCATGTAAACTTGAATGACTAGAGAGATTATATAACGAATAAGGATGTTAACATTAAGGTGAAGCTTCACATGTTTCTCTTCCAAAACCATCTAAGCTATATGAGTGTGACTTATATGAATGTGACTAATGTTTTATGTATGCTAAGTGAAATCAATTACAAGAGACTAAAAAGTTGGTGTTTGGTGTTTTCCTCATTTGATACTAAGTGATATAGTTGAATTTGATGAAGTTATTGTTCGTAACTTATCTATTGCAAGTCAAGGGCTAGAAGGTTATGATTTGCAGCTTATAAGTTTTAGTTTTAGTAAATGTGTGCACACTGATATTTTTTGGTAAATTTGTTTTTCATGGTTGTGTCACTATTGAGATGGCAAATGCGTATTTAATGAAATAGGGTATATGTATGTTTATATTAAGTTGAGGGTGTATATTGTGTCTTTACTTATTGTTGAATGATAAAAGACAGTAACTTATAAGTGTGTTTGATCATATAAAAATTTAAAAAATTGAAGTTTTTCTTATTTTTTTCTTCGTATGGTTGCTCTTTTATATTTTCTATTTACAATTGCAAATAAATGTAAATATAGATTCAGTGCAAATGTGTAATCCTATTATAAATATTTGTTTCCTAGGATTGGTAGTTTACTCAAACCTTCTCAAATTATTGACTTGATATAAATTGTTTTATAGCTATCTCGACTTACTCAATTCGTCCAACAGCTTGTTAGAGATTTTTCTACTAATTCAAGTAAGGTTTAAAAATAATTCTTATAGTTCTTTGTTTGTTTTTAGAATATAATTGCATTCGTTTGTTACTCATTACTTTATGATGTAATAGGATTTCTAGATGCAAGTAATAACAAAATGATGATGATGTTAGAAGACATAATGAAAATTAAGGAGATATATAGATTCTTAGATAAGCATTAACATGATGTTTAAAATTAGATGTAGTGAAGTTTTAAGAACTTTTTTATTTATATTTTGAACATATTTATTTTGTTTATGGATATGGATTTTATCATGAACTCTCAATAATTTATATTATAGTGTTTTTATATAAAGACATATTATTAGTATTTGATGAAGTTTTGAGCACACTTTATGAATTATTAGTATTTGAAGTTTGAAATGCTACTTATGGTGAAACCAGACGGATTTACAAAGTATTCGATTGTGTGATTGACATATCATGTCTAAATCACATGTCAAAGTTATATCATTGAAAAGCTACTTATGACTAAATAAGTATAATGAAATATAAGATATAAATTACAAGTTAAACAAGTGATTGAAATGATAAATGTAAGCGATAATAATCCTCAAAAATAATAAGTGGTCATCATAACTTAACAAACATTGCCATATTTTACAAGTGGCCTGCACCTTAATTTTGGCCACATATAAAAATAGCAAATCATATGAGAAAATACATTTATTATCTTTTCCCCATGTATAAACGGAGTTGAACTTATACTATAAGTGACGAGTAAACATAGCAAATCTTAGACAAAATGTACTAAATATCATGGGATGCATTCAAATGTGGCCTTTAATTTAGATTCAACTACGTTTATATGTACCAAATTGTTATATATGTGGTATTAATCATATTTTGCCAACAAAGCATATAGGCCATTGTAAACATAGCAGATTGTACGTGTATACTTATGCATTTAACTTTTAACTACATATAAACGTGGTAGAACCTATACTATTGGGCACATATAAATATAGCAGGTTGTAGTTATATACTCACATACTTTAACTTTTGGCCTGTGTGTTAACATGGCAGAGTCTATATTATTGGTCATGTGTAAGTATGTCAAACTTATACTATTGGCTACATGTAAATGTGGTAGGGTTGAAACTTTTAGCCACATATAAACGTGGCAAAATTTATATTATTTGTCATATGTAAACGTGGTAGATGGTCTGCCTCTTTTGCCATATTTTCTACTATTGGCCATGTTTGTACTTTGACACATAGCAAAACTTTGTGCTACGTACCTTTTGCTATGTTACAAGCCTATATTTATTAAGTATAGCTAATAGGTTTTTTTAATGTGTTGCAAGCCTACATGCCTTTCTATGGTGTGTAAGTTGCATTTTTTTTTTAAATGTATAGCTACATTTATTAGACATGGCTAAAGACTAATTTTGGAGTAGTGTGTTGTACTTAAAATGTTATATACAATTGCTTATACTTATATTCGCCAAAAAGAATCTATTTCCAAGTAGACACATAGGACTTATTATTTTATGAGTCTCAATCATAGTAACAAGTCCTATATTACTACTGTGAACATATATGTTTTATATAAATGCTTTGTAAAACCAATCACTAAACAATTGGACCATAAAAAAAACAATAAATTATACTTGATTTTAAAAATTTGCAAAAGAATATTTGATATTAAAATGGGCTTCAATTTGTGTCATTTACGCAATGGAGGACCTAGATTTTTCGAGTATACATTTGAAGATCCAGAATTACTTTGCAATGAAAAATTTGGATTTATTAAGCATGCATTTAGGGGTTTCGGCTAATTATGTCCACATTAATAAATTTAATGATAATGACTACCAGAAGAGGGATCTAAAATGAGATTAATTTACAAACTTAGGTGCTTAAATGTATACTCAATAAATATAATTCCTCTTTTGCATTATATATTAATTTTCAGAATATAACACTTTTCCATTATCCATGCACTTCTTCTTCTTCTTCTTCTTCTTCTTCTTCTTCTTCTTCTTCTATGTGAAAATACTCATGTAAATTTTTTTATCCCCTTGCTTTGTTTTATCTTTGTTAGCGCATATGTTCAGATCTATGCTGAAATTCAATATGGAATTCAATAAGGTTGAGAAAATTAAAGTTATAAATGAGTCAAGTCGATTTATAAAAATTATTGAGCTTGAATCGAATTTTTTATTTTATTGAGTTTAAAATTGAAACTCAAACTTAACTTGTTTAAATAAACAAGTTTTATGTTAAACTTAAATTTGACTCGTTTACTAATTAAGTTTAAACCAAATTGAAGTTAAAACAAGGCTAAGTATATATTATATATTATAATATTTTAAATCTTTAGATATATTATATTGATATTAATTTTTGAATTTTAATAATATGTAGTATATGATAAATAGTATATATGCTTTTTGTAATATATATAAAGTCCGTATACTTGTTAAGAACTTAAATGAGTTGGCTCGTAATTTTAAATTGAAATTTGAGTTCGACTTATTTAAATAAATAAATTTCATCAAACATTTACTAATTAAATTAAAATGAAAACAAGTTTAAAACAAGTTAACTCTCAAGTAACTCGTAAAAAAAAATTTGGTACTAAAAAATTGTCCTTCTTGAGTGTGAATGGCACTTCGAAGTGCCTCACGTTGTTCAAGGTTTGTGATCACGTCATGTACACCCCGAGTAGATGCGACATTATTAGAGCGATGGGTCAATATCTCAATCTTAGTTTATGACAAGTAACTCATGGATCCCAGTGCAATCGTAACTCGTATGCTTGAAGAGGTGTTGGATGAGAGAGAATTTCCAAAGAACGATGAGTGGGCAGATTTCAATGAAAAACCTAACGAGAATCCCGTGGAGTCTATTGATCGGGCTTTCGATCATCTTATTAATCTCTGATGAAATTATTTGGGATGTCATGGCGCAGGTTTAGAATAAGTATCATAAAATTCGACTATTAATTTTATACTTTTCAGTGTTTTCAAATTCCTATAATATTTTTATCTTATATTCAAAGCTCACCTTTATAAAATGTTATTGAACTCACCACATAACTAGATAATATATATATATATATTAATTTGTGACCCTACAGTTTAGTGACAACTTAAATTTAAATTTAGGACATGAAACTTATGAAAATTCAGTTAAATAAAACCACTAGAAATGAAAATATAACCTACTTTGTTTTCATAATTGGATCTACATCAAGAGGAAAAATGAAGTTGTGATGGACAACGAAAGATGGACAATTGTTAGATTGCAAGGGTCAAAAGCAAGGGTAAGTAGTCGCAGCTTTATGAGAATTAAGATAAGAGCTATTTGAGACGTGATAAGAGAGATGGTAAGGTGAGTGTGAATGACTGATGAGTGTGTCAGATAAGAGAGATAAAAAATAGTATTATAGGGAGAAATTAATGTCGTTTAAAAATTATTATCTTTTTTTCTTCTTTTTTTTTTTGTTTTATTGTATACATATAATAGCTAGTAATCATCTACTATATATATATATATATATATATATATCTTTT
Organism: Lumnitzera racemosa; assembly: GCA_024138005.1. Classification (NCBI taxonomy): domain Eukaryota; kingdom Viridiplantae; phylum Streptophyta; class Magnoliopsida; order Myrtales; family Combretaceae; genus Lumnitzera; species Lumnitzera racemosa. The sequence continues at coordinate 104,691,669 of JAMXBC010000004.1, forward strand.
ATTGGGTTCAAGTTTCTGTAGGACTTTATTTAAGTTCAAAACCCGAAGGGTTTTAAAACAAAATCCAAAATCCATCCCATAACTTTATAAGTAATTATCTTATAATTATTAAGTTAAGTAGATCGAGTATTTTGTGATGATCCACGCAAAGATATTTCAAAAAACGATTTATGTTAAAGTCAAGACTGTATTCAGTATTCACTTCACATGAGGAAGGAATGTTTGGTAAGATAAATAATTATAAGAATTTCTAATATATATATTTTTTAAATTTAAATTATAAACCTTTAGAACATAGGCTTCTAAAATGTATTTTGGATTCGTTTTGCTAATTTCGTTTGCACTATCATCTCCTTAAGATGGTCACATTAATTAATTAATATGGTCGAATCTATACTTTTGAAGTTGAATGTTTGGATAATAAAGATATTGAAAAATAAAAGAAAAAATACGAATAAATATTGATGATAAATAGTTACGGTACCAGTAAAAACGAAACAAGATGGCAAAAAAAAAAAATAATAATAATAAAATAAAAATGAAAGCATGTGTATTTACATAATTAATTAGCACAGAATATTGTTTTTGTACACCTTCCGAAACATGATGAATCATGTAACTATCTGTATATATAGATTAGATAGACTCACATCTGATATCTTTTATACATTTACGTCCCCAAAGTTAACGTTGTGTATACCTCAGCAAGGTACCACTCATTTCGAATCGTTTCCTAGAAGTGTGTGTGTGGTTGCTCAAATTTCGAAATGGTTAATCGTACAAGTAAAAGTTGATAAAGTACGGGTAAAAGTGGTGAAACATGATCAGCAGTAACATCATATACACTGAAGACTGCATTCATACTTTCTCCAGTGGCCTTATGGATGGGTCATGTGCTCATGCATATCATGCTTTTCTCAGAACAAACACGAAAACCGCAGTAATACTTACGACTTGAGATCAGTTTCATCGGATTCGTCAGATCCTCTGGAATGCTGGGTTTGGCAATTTCACTCCCCCAGCTATATGCTTTTCAAAGCCCAGACCTTTGAATAGTCGAGAGAGCTTTTTTCTTTCCCCCAAATATGTATCCCCAAAGATCACTTGATTGTTCATTGTCAATACCAAGTAAGCTTATTTTTGAATTTTGCCTATCGTTAATTGATTTTTTTTTTTTTTTGGAGCGATAGATGAATAGATAACGAATTTATTTGATTTTTGTAATACCCTTTATTGAGATATAGCAATAAAAGGAACCGTTTTTTTATATAATACACCTTAAATTGAAGGTTTATTTTTCTATTGATTTTTTTAATGCGTAAAAAAAAGGATTTATATTGGACTGTAAATAAGTTGAAAGAAATCAATACAACAATAAGATTAAATTGTAACTCTCAAAGTGCTAACTCAATCATGCTTTAGATATTGAGCTTGAAAGTGGTATAAAACAAACTCAAATTTAATTTAATTAAGCTCGTATTTTAGGTTCTTTACATTATATTAAAATTTATCCTTCTCTAAATAAAATAATGCTAATACCTAAAGGCATCTTGAAATAGATTCGTATAAAAACTTAACCCAAACTTTGAAGCTAAAGTTTATAAGCAAGTTGAGCTAAACATTGTAAACTCCAATCAAGCTCAACTTGAGACACTATACTGAGTAAATATCAAACTATGTTTGAATAATCTACAAGTGGATTATTTGACTCATTCATATTCATAGTTCTGCACATAGTCTAATTTCTCTATGTATAAGGCTCCAAAAGTTCTATGTATTAATAATTGATGGATGATGTATCACCAATTGCACCTGCCTTTTTTCTTCTTTATTAAGTATGTTAAACAAATATTGCAACATACTCATGCGCAAAAAATATATAATCTTGTTGTCTTGTCCCCAAGCATTTTGTCCATGGAGTATAAAAAGATAAAACCATCCTATTTTTAGACATACTTATATCTATATACAACTCGTCACAATGCATGGATTGGTTATATATACATAAATTATAAAATTTTTCCTTATTAAATACAGCAAGTATGTAAATACTCGTTAAGCATAATCCAGCGTAGAAAAAAAAATTAATTTCATGATGCTGATGCATTTGTGGTTAAAGAGAACAACAGGTATTTATGGTAATACATATATGTGTATATCATATTTGTTAAAATCGCGAGTTAACTCATATTCTTTTACGAGTTTCACAATTTTATAACATTTGTATAGTTAAAATTAGATGTAAAATCATTAAAGTATAAACTCTTGGTAGAATAATGTGTTTGTGTGTGTATGATTCTTTTGATTATATATACAAATTTATTTATTTATTTTTTTGTGTTTCAATTTTAGATGGAATTGTAAGTTTAACAATTTTGATGTATACGTATGTATATATTTTTTAATAAAGTGAGATAACTTTCTTGGTGCACACCTCATTTAAAAAAATATAATGTATAAAAACATGTGCTTTTTACTGATTTATTTACCTTTTAACCACCTCTAATAAGCTCCTTTCAAATGAAGGGTATCGATAGGGAATATTCAAGCAAATCCAAGGGCTTTTATTGTATTTTACTTTTTTCCTGCAATTTACTCTCTTCGGGTGTTTGAATCTCTCCTTCAATTCTTATATTCTTCTCATGAGCGGAGATATCATTACCTAAAGTCCTTTTCCAGTTAAGAAATGTAAATTGATCGAAGTAAATAGTTTTTCATACCGGCAATAAGGCATTTTCCAACAAAATGAAGATGCTCTTCGAAACAATAATATTGTAGACGATTGAAGTTGCCGAAAAGCAACATTAGAACCCTAACCAACCACCACCCCCCCCCCCCCCCCCCCCCAACCAACAAAAAAAAAGAAAAAAAGAAAAAGAAAGAACCAAAGCAAGAAAATGCTTCAGAGAAGAAAGTGTGTCAGTTGATGGCAACCAACCTAGTAAATGTGTAATGATTTTTATTTAGTATAACCATTTGAGTTACATGTCAAGAGAACGAGGTTAGAGAGAATAACTAATGCCTTCCTCATGTTAATGCTTTTTAATGTAACTATCGATGTATACAGTACATGACACAAATCCAAAATCCTAGTTGACAGAAAACTCAATTAATGCGAATATTTTGTTTGCTGAAATTGGAACTTTTTAAAATTAGATTTTCCTTTTTAGGAAGTTCAATGTCTTGATGATTATTTGTAGTTAATCTTAGATGATTCTACGTTTTCTTGCATTTCTGGTTTCAATACAGAGGATTAGTTCAATGAAAAGTTTATGCATGGCGCTTTCTCATACAATATGTTATAATAAATTAATGATTTCTGTATAGTCACATGTCAATATCATGCCACGTGTTAGTTCAATTTTAACCGGATCAAGTCTTCCTCGAGTGTAACCCCATTATTTATGTTTCAATTGAGATCGCAGAGATGTTTAAATAATCCTTTTGAATGTCGGTCCGACTATTGAACTTAGATAATTGATTATGGTTTCGACCGCAAAAGGATGTGTCATCACTTGAATATTAAAATGGACAGAACAAGTGGATCCTTTTGTGTTTTTTTCGCAATTACTTGTATTTCCTAGGATGCTTGGAATGATTTTTATTTCTCTATTGATCAATCGAGTTGGGTGAGCTTAAAGCTATTTTTATGCCTAAATTATGCATAAATTCATCAATTTTTCCAATGGTATTTGGGTCAAACTTCATATGATGTAGCGTTGAATAACTTTTAAATGAGCCAAAGAAATAAAGCAAATATGCTTAAAATTATCTCTTCGTGGAATTCCCAAGCGATTAAACAAACTTTTAATTTTTAGGATTTATTGACTTCTGTATTTATGTATATTTATTTGTTCATTTTAATATTATGTGCGTGTGTGGCTGAGGAACATTTACATTTAAACAGACATATTGTAGACATTATTATCGAATACGTGAAGATATAAATACTTTAAACATCCTCAAAGATCAACTCGATTCACAATATTATTCCTTATACCTCATCATAATAATACACTTATACGTCTTATCTAATAATTTACAGTATCATTTTCATAGATTTTTGTTGAAGCAAACTATTCGAAATAGTTTAAAAAAAAAAAAAAGTCGCTTATGAATTTTTGATGTCTTGAGTCTTGATAATTGTGTGGAAACCATCAACAGATCTAAAAACTTCTACCAACAGAAAGAAATATTTACCGTAGGAATGACATAGCACGTGGATGGACAAATAAAAAATTGATGCTTCATCTACCATAAAAAGAAAAAAATAGGAAGAATGGTTATAATAAATACTCTTATGTGTTAAATTTTTATTTATTTTTACTTATCAAATCGAAATCATAGGGTATCTCATTCTGAACAAAACGTTTTCTTTTTTTTCCTTAACAAAATTTCTTATATTTTTCTAGTTTCAAATGCAAACTAGCATATCTGTGTGAAAGCACACAGCAGTTGTAGGATATGGATATGGATAGCGAAAAGAAAGAAAGAAAGAAAGAAAACACATATGTAGGAATTGAAAAAAATGTGGACAGCCCGGTTTCTGAAAAAGTAAATTAAATACAGGTGTATAAAATTGAAGAAAAAAAAAAGCATGAAAAATCAGGTATATGTCTTATACTCGTAAAAAAAAAAAAAAAAATAATAATAGGTAATATCATAATGGACTCAAAAGAAGATGAAGAACTTTCACCTGAAGATCAACGTTCTGGGAATAACATGTCGTTTTAGTTTAATGGAAGCAAGGAGTGAGGGGAATGAAGCCTGGTCCGAGGTCACAATTCATATTTGCCAACGTTTGAGTTGACCATCTACACAATATACAAGTTTTTATAAACAAACATGATGATCGTAACAGCTTAAATAGTGATGGGTTATTTCAGTTTCACATGACGTGAGACCCTTGAACCAGACAACATGCCCCTCAAAGCCTCGGCTTCCTTGTGCTGTGTCTGGTAATGTCATCCAATTCCTTTTAAGAGTAACATGAACCGAAAGAGACTACAAAAAAGAGAGAGAAAAAAGTGAGGGAACAGAGGTGCTACCTTCTTCTCCATAGCCCTATTATTTATAATAAGTTGGTGAATATTGGGGTGTTTGAGGTAATACTTTAAATAGGCAATTGATATTCAGAGAAAATTAATATATATATGAAAAAACCTTTTTAAGTTATTGATAAAATGAAAAACATTTTTTTTTTTTCTTTTTATAACCGTGAGATGTAACGTGTTCACAAGTTGTAAATATATTTTATATATAAACTTCTAATTTATAAGCATTAGCTATTGAAACAGGTATATATATTTTGCTACCAAGTTAATATACTATACAGGGTTGTAAATGAATCGAGTCGAACCGAATTTTTGAATGCTCAAAATTGATTTGTTTAAAAATTATTGAACTTGAGCTCGAGATAAGCTTTTTATCAAGTCTATAATTGAAGTTTAAGTTTGGCTCGTTTCAATAAACGAGTTTTGTTTTGATTTTAAGCTCAACTTTTTTACTAATCAAGTTCGAATCAAACTAAACTTAAAGGGAGTTAATCTTAAGCTTATTACGAGTTTAAGTATACAAAATGAAGAAATATATAAATTAATATATTAACAAATAGAAAATAAGAATTAGATTATATACTATCTTATAATATATTACATAAATATTAGCTTTTAAATTTTAATAATATATAATATTTATAATATATATAAAATTAGTAAGCCTACTCATAAGCTTAAACTAGCCAGTTTATAAACTTAAACTAGAGCTTAAACTTAGTTTGTTTATTTAAACAACCTTTATCTTGAAGTCAAACTCAACTCATTTACTAATTCAATTTAAATTTAACTAAGCTTAAAATGAGTCGAGATCGAGCAATTCGACCTATTTTCCACCATTACGGTAAAATTAACATATACTTCCATTAGAACATATCTACCGCCTAAACCGACAGTACAATATATCGTCAATGAGAGTTTTACGAGAGCGTACTATCTTAAGGCATCTTTAGTAAATAGGGAAAAGGAAGGTAAGAAGAAGAAAGAAAAAGATGGTTTAAAGGGGACGCAATGTATAATTTAGTTCATTATTATTGATAAGAGTTAAATATTAAAATATACATAATGGTGTACGAGGTTAAAGAGATTCAATCTAGTATCAAAATTATACATAAATATTAAAATTATAAGGGACATCACATGTTGAATGTGATTTGCTAGTTCACAATCACATGACCCAAACTGACCGTTTGGAATTTTTTTAAAAATCGTTTCTTTCACTCCGAAATCGCTGTATCCGCCTCCAACTTTGATATATCTCGAACACGTGCTTACTTTTGAAAGTTTATGCATTGACGAAACATAACTAGTTCATATATTTCATGTGGACAAAAACCCGTCATTTTTTTGATATAAATTAATGGGGTACAAAACCTCATCTCGTGTATAAAACCTATTTATTAATTAGGAACGGAAAAAAAATAAGAAAATGTAAAATGTGTTTATCCATCAATGCAAGTAGGAGTCACCAACAGCAATTAACAGCACGGCAAGTACCTGGTTGCTGTGTCCGCACTTCTTCTTCCTGCAGTCAACAGCACGTGGGTGCAAGCGCGCATAGCATCTGCATTAATACATTCAGCACACAGCACCTCAGCCTACCAATGCAGAGCATATTATTAGCATTTACAGAGTAAATGACACTGTCTGTGTATGCTTACTTGCGACAGATCATCTTGTCTCGGTTATATTTCCCGGCCAATGCCATCAAAGAAGGCTCAATGATGCCACCACGAAGCCTCAGAACCAAATGCAATGTCGATTCTGCAAAGGTTCATCAACCGTTGCTTAGGAAACAATCAAAACTTAACAATTTGTGGATTCGACCATACCCTAAGTTATGACCACTGTGGGAAAGCTCTCAACTTAATATCCGTGTACTAAAGCCAAGCAACTAGAATTACACGTTCCATGTAAAAAAAGGCTACATCAGAAAGTCCTATGCTATGCTTTCCACCCTATTGGATACCACCAATTCGTACCATTATCATACAAACTCATCCCAGGCATCAGCATCAAATCATCTAGACCACCAGAGAGAGCTTGTACCGTATTCTTCGACCATCAGCATTGAATCTTATACCTGCATCTCAACATCCTTCTCACCTTAGGTTCTGTATTTTTCAGTTTGTTTTGAAAAATCACGCACTAGTTCATTAAAATATCCGTTGTTTAAAGGCATCATGTGGGCGTATTCTAGTATAATTTTTATTGCTTAAACACATACCCTAGTATAATTTTTCCAATAACTATACTTCTTCATCTAAATCAGAAGTTGTTTAGGTGACATGAACACACTATAAGCAGCAACTTGTAATGCAATTGCCATTGGTTTTAACTAGCCACTATATGCACATACCATTAAATTGGTTACCATTTCTCATTGGGCATCAAACATTTAATTGGACCAAGGACAAAGTTTCCTTGTCCAGATTCACTATTCCTATCCAACGTCTTTACCATTCACAAACTTCCATTTGTGAGATGTTGGGAATTCTTTCAATCTAATCTATATTTCTTACAATTGTGTTTGAATGAGAAAGAGAGTCTTATTTATAGTATCGAGTGGCCTTGGTGGTGAAGAAGCATCTTTTTTTTTTTTTTTGGAATATTAAATTTTTATGTATCTTGCAAATTCAATTCGTTTTTTGTATTTTTTATCTAATTTTAGTGTATTTTAGATGTGATTTCTATCAAATAAATAGATAAAATCAATCTTCTAAGTCTTCTTATTAATTTTAGACACTAATTACATGATGGGATCGCATTAAAAGATTTCATTTTCTAATTTTTAGAAAGTGTGCAAGTCTTGTTTTATAAAAGACTTCATTTCATGTTATTTTTTCTTGAGGCATTTTTCTTTTATTATTTTTCGAGATTTCTAAACCAAAATAATGTAAATTTGTTTCCTTTTCAATTTAATATTTTTCCCCTCATTTTTAAATGCATAAAAGGGATCAAATCGTGTATCTTTTGTTAGAGTCAAAATAGCTTTGTTTTCCTGGGCATTTTGATTGTAGAAGAAGAAAATAGAATAGGAAAGGAAGAAGAAAGGTAAGGAGGAGGCGATGGCAAGGCGCTCACTGCATGCGCGTTGGAGAGAGAAAAAAAAAAAAAAGGGGTGCTTAAACACCCTAATCTCCTTTCTTTTCTTTCTTTTTTTTTTTTTAATAAGCGCTACATGGCACGTTGGGGCATGATTGCATGGTGCTATGTGGCCCTAATATGGTTATTTGTTGGTTACAACATAGCATACCACCTTAGCAGTTTTTATTTTTATTTTTTTACTTCCTTATGCATTTTTGAGGCTTTCTTTATCTTTTTTGTATATTTTAAAATTTTCAAAATTTTTATTTTTTGGAACTTTTAAAATTTTAAAGTTTCTTAAATTATTTTTAGGTAAAAATAAGGTGTCTATAACTGTTCTTTTTATAGAGAAGTTTAGTGGAATTTTTACCACAAGGACCAAAAAGATATTCCATTTTTTGCCCCTATGAAAGAAAGTGAGTTTTGAAAAAAGTTATTAATGGTAACTTTTGGGATGTGAAACAAGTTACTTATAGAGCTAGCCTCTTTGACAAGTTGTTAATTAAGGGAAGTGAAAAGAGCTCTTTCCTGTCTATTTTAGCGAGACCCTTTAATGAGATATCACATCCTAATAGAAATAATAACACCGATCCTTTTTACAGATAGGGTTCCTTACGATTTATCTAAACGAAATTCTTCGATGAGATATCCTATCTTAAGGGAATGACAACACTAAGGCTGTTTGAAGGGTAGATTGAGCTCATTGTGATATATCTTAATAAGACCCTTTGGTAAGATATTCCTTTTTAGAAAAGTGATAGTGTTGAGGTTATTTGCATGTAGGGCTTATTACGGTCTATCTTAATGAGACCCTTTGGTAAGATATCCTATTTGATGGGAATAATAGCATTGAGGCTATCTCAATATATCTTAATAAGACCCTTTGGTGAGATATTCCTTTCTAGGAAAGTGATAGCGTTGAGGTTATTTTCATGTAGGGCTTATTACGGTCTATCTTAATGAGACCTTTTGGTAAGATATCTTATTTGATGGGAATAATAGCATTGAGGCTATCTTAGGGATATAGTTCATATGGGATATCCTATCCGTAAGTTCTAACGGGTTAGGGCTTTTATGAGATATACTACTCTAAAGTTTTGAGTGAGTGCCAAACTTATTTTTATGATTAGTTTGCCAACTATAGGTTTAGAGGCCCATAAACATCTCTTGGCTTGGACACTTGACGAATTGGCCGACCTTTATTAGGGTCGAACATAGGAGTTTGCAAACTGAATTGGCCTTCTTTCTTCCCCCTTAGGGTCGATTCCATTTCTTTTCTCTCTCTCTCTCTCTCTCTCTCTCTCTCTGGACCAAATCCTGATGAAGGAAAGATCAAAGCATAGTATTCAAGGACTTTTAATAGTTCTTCAGCATTCATGATTATAGACAACTCATTTTTGCTACTCTTTATTTTATGATTCTTTTTTTTATTTGTTAGGCCAAGTTAAAAAAATAATTAATTGTTTTTGAAAAATTAAAAATTTGAAAAAATGAAAAAAAAATACAAAGTGTCAAAACTGCTCAAGTTGAGTCGAGTTAAGTCGGTCAATTAATTTAGGGTTGGATTAGACAATAGTCAAAGATGCATGTGTAATTTAATAAATTTCGAGTCTTTAAATAATTCAGCTTTATTAGAAAAAATATTTTTTAAAATATTCTAATGAAATATAAAGGAAATTTTTTATCCAATTTATATTAGGCTAATTAAAATAGACCTAAGATTTATTAAATGGGTTGGCATGTGTATTTTGGGCTATATTAAAAGGTTGTGGTCAATTTAAAACAAGCTGGACCAAGCTAGGCCTAAGACAAAAAGTCTAAATAGATTCTGAAGTTTCTTAAACTTGAGATTGGATTAGATTAAATTTTGAAGGAACGATTTAGAAAAATGAATAAATCTAAATAAGGTATTATCATATTTTATGAATATTAGATTTATCAAGATTGAATCCTTATTAAAAAGATCCAAAAGATTCAAAATTACTCATTTATAAATAGTAGACTTCGGCTGTAAAAAAATAAAAATCTACAATTCACATATATGTCTGGACCACATATATACATCTCACTGCACACCTACGTCACACACACATCTTGTCAAGCCCCGAATAGAAAGAGTTATAACAATCCTGCCGTGTAAACTAATCTAAGATAGAAGCTGAGTAGCTTAGAAGTGACCTCACAACTGCTATCGTAGATACAATTCACACAAGGTACATAACTCAATCAGCTTGAAACATCTGTTCTGACACTTGTTAATAACCAAACTTGTGGTTGAGCTTTTATAAAATATCTGTTCTATACAACCTCTTATCTAGTACCACAACAGTATTTACATAATAGTAGAGAAGTGCTTTTCTATGAGCACATATTCCCTTTTAAGTGTTCTTTGTCTATGGATGATCTTCATTGCTATTTTGATCCTCCTTCTACTTCTCAATCTGTTTTATTGATGTTCTCCGATTCTATTAATCTTGAAGTGCTTTCTGTTATTTCCGATATGTTTGATTTTATAGATTTTAATTCTACTTCTACTTTGCCTCCTTTGGCTTCAAGTCCTCCATCTTAGACTCATTCATTTTATCAATCTTCTATTGTTGTACGTCAGTCTACTAAAGAAAGAAAGATACTTTTTGGGTTAGATGACTATGTACACTTTAAATAAATGTTCACATGAACCTACAATTGATGCTACTCATTCTACTAAATTCCCTTTTCTTCATTCCACTTAATTTTCTTCTTTACTTACCAATTCTGTGATATCTTTGACTAATGTACTAATTGTTTAAGAGACTCATTCTTATTCACAAGCATCTATAAACAAAGATTGGATTTTTGCTAGGAGTAAAGAAATTGAAGCACTTGAACTTAATGGCATTTAGGAATTAGTCGAGTTGCCTCCAAATAAGAAAGCAACAGGTTTTAAGTAGGTCTATAAAATCAAATATAAACCAGATGGTATGCTAGAAAGATATAAGGTAAGGCTGGTTGCAAAAGGATGTACTTAAATAAAGGGTGAGGATGATACTTTTTCGCCTGTTGCTAAAACAGGTACTGTAAGAATCTTAATTACTGTTGCTACTATGTATAATTGGGCTTTGCATTAGATTGACATAAATAATACATTTCTTCATAGTTTCTTAGATGAATAAATTTATGTGGTTCCTCTTAAAAGATATCTTAAGGCTTAACCTAATTAAGTTTGTCAGGTTAAGAAATCTTTATTCGATATTAGGTAAGCTTCATATCAATGGAATATTGAGATCTCTAAATTCTGATTTCTTATGGGTTTGTTTGGTATCGAAGTGATTACTCCTTTTTTACATACAAGAAAGATAATGTGTTTTTGGTTGCTCTTCTTTATGTCGATGACTTGTTACTTTCGAGGACATGTGAACTGTTTCTCAATTGGAACAACAATTAGACCAAGCTTTTTCTATCAAAGATCTTGCTCTAGCTCACTTCTTTCTAGGTCTTAAGATATGTTAGACTTCAATAAGTATCTTAGTGAATCAATGGAAATTTATTTTGGATGCATTAGTAGACTGTGGTTTAAGAGCATGTAAACTAGCTCTTGTTCTACTTTCAGCTAGTCTTAAACTCAACAAATATACTGGTGACTTATTATAGGATGCCACTAATTATCAAAGTTTGGTTGGAAGATTCCTATATCTCATAATAACACTTTCAAACACGTTTTTCTACAGCAATTCATGTGTTACGTTATCTAAAGGGTACTATCGATTCAGGATGTTTTGCTCCTCTACTAATTCCTTAAATCTCACTGTTTATTTGGATGCAGACTGGGGATCTAACTCTTTAGATAGAAAGTCCCTTAAAGGGTATGCTGTTTTGTTGGGAAATGCTTCAGTCAGTTGGAAAACTATGAAGCAAGCAACGATAAGTACTTCAAGTATTGAAGCTGAATATCATAGTATGACTACTACTACCAAAGAACTTCTTTGGATCTCTTATATTCTTAAAGATTTGCCAATCCTTATTTCTCTATTAATCAATCTTTACTGTGATAATCAGTTTGTAAAATTGATTGCAACAAATCTATGTTTGTACAGGCATACCAAGCATATTGATATGAATATCCACTTCATTCGAGATTATATTAATATTAGTTTTTGGAAGACTTTGCATGTCCCTTCTTCTCTCCAGCCGATGAACATTTTAACCAAGCTTTGTTCTTCAGAGATAGTTTGTTTGTGTTGTTTTAAGTTGGGTCTCTCTAACGGTTCCAACTTGGGGGAGGGGGGGAGAGGGGTGGTTAAGTGTAGGGTTATGGTGATATAAAAGATACTTAAGTTTCTTATTTATTCATTTTGTATATATGTTATTCTTTGATTGGTTTAGTTTGTCCATGTCATTGTACAACTACTTACCAATAGCTTTTATTAGTTAGTTGAGTAGTAAGAGATATAAGTAGTTGTATAACATCTTATTTCAAGGCAATTACAAAATTCCTTTCGATATAATTCTCTCAACATTGTTACATTCAACAACAAAGCTTTTGATCAGAGTTATTGATTTCTTCTAATTTTCAAGTCAAATAATGGGTTTAATCATTGCTTATCCTTGTTCTTCATAAACATTTTGTTTGGAAACATATGGAATTGAAATTATATTACAACCAAAATCCAAGAAATACCCCATTTATCTCTAAAGACTCAACCCTAATATTTATACCCTTATTAAATTATTATGATAATTTAAAATATTTAAATATATTTTAATGATTTAAATGTTTAGAAAAAAGAATGGCTAAGGAAGTCATCAATGCTTAAATATAGAAAACATATGTAAAAAAAAAAGAAAAGTGATGGGTGGTTCATAATATTTTATCTATGTAGATTAGATCTAAGCACAAATATTTCAACAACTAAGTCAACTCGTATCATGTTCTAATTGGTAGAGTAATTGGATCATTAAACCTTTAAGAGAATGCAATTGGCCTACAAAACAAAGGGTTCCATGCGTAAGGAGTCTTAGGGACTAAGCTAGAGTTACTTGCAAGACAAATAAGGTTAAGTTGAGTAGCTAAGGCTTGTCTAGTGGAGCCATTCTGATACTTAAATCAATCCCAAGAGGTAAAGAGGCTAAGAGATGATTTTAGTAGAGACTGTGTTAGGACATCCTTAATTTCCTTTTAAAGTGAAAGGTCTTAAGCTTTAATCAACTCATAGCTTACACTTCTTAGGTTAGGGGCTTAAGGTTGGTAAGATTTCTTAACATAGTTAAGATACAATTATTTTGGGCTTTGTGCCTGTCTTTGGCATTTATTGTTTTAAGAGGACCATGAATGAAGCTACGTAAACCTTTATAAGGCAAATCCATCCATTGTGTTGCATTGGAAATAGCTTCCATCATGGGATGTCTGGGAATTGGTGAGCTTGCCAAGGTGATATGTAGCGGGTCACAAACCAAGAATGAGCCAATCGAGGTTCGAATGAGAATAATGAACAGAAAGTTAAAATGGGTGGAGGGGGGGGGGGGGGGTTGGGAAGGGAAGGGGAGGTGGTTTGATTATGAATGTGTATGGATATCATGTACCAAGACATAAACACAAGACACAAACACAGTCATGGGTTGAGCTTGAAATAAGGTTCAATACGATTCACGAACACTAAATTTCACTCGGGTTTCAAATGAGAGGTTAGATGTGACTTACTAACTCGATCAAATGAAGGGTTCACCACAATCTTAAGGAAAAGATTGATAAAAATACGAAAAAAATTAAAGAGTTAATTGACACTCAATAATTTGGCAATGCTAGCTCTAAGAGCTCAAGGATAACCATGCTTGAAAGAGGAAAGTTCCAAGTGTTTGTATGCTCTTCACTCTCTGATGTTCTATATCTGATGATTACAAATGTTGCTATTTATAACGAGTCCTAAAACACTAGTGGCAAAACTATAAATAATGTATAAGGCTTTAAACCCTAAAAAATGGGCCCATAATTAAAAGTAAAGAAACTATGTATAAGAATACAAAATTGTGTGTTTAATAGAAGAAGTTAGCATACAATCATTTGGCCTGTTCTAGAAAGAGCAGCATTCAAATTGGGCGGGATCGACAGTAAGAGTCCTTAAAGTCTCATAGTGCTTGGCCGAGATACTTGAAAGGTTGGCCTACAATTTCCGAGTACTAGCATTAGTCAACATTATTCCCTTCGTATCGTACCTAGTGGGTGTTCGACCTTAAGTCCTTAGCTGTATGGTCTCTCGTCTTCTCAATAGACGACAAACTTGATGTTGAGTAGCTTCTTTCCTATCTCTCAGTCTTCTAGTATTGGCTTAGCTTCAGCTTTGAACAATTTGAATTCAACTTTCGGCAAGTCAAGGTTGGCCTAGAGATAGTTGCAGGCTTATTCTTATCATTACCGTGGGGTCAAAAAGAAGTCGTCATCAACGCTAAACAATGAGCACGGGCTGGGATGTTGAACAAGCTTCTCCTCCCTTTTCTCTTTACCATGGGTTCTGAGTTGTTCTGGATTTCCTCAACACTTATGGGGGTCAAACAATAACTTTTCCCATCCTTCCGAACAGTGTAAATGTTAAGGAAGCCATCATGGATCACTTTCTAATCATACTTCCATGGTTGGCCAAGAAGCAAATTTGCAACATTCATAGGGACTACGTCAAAGTCAATCTTATTCTCATACTATCCCACTTTGAATGCTATTCGAGTCTTTTTATGTGCATGGAATGTACCCTTGCCATTAAATCACTTCAATCCATAAAGTCGAGGATGCAGGTAGGTGGGCATCTTCATCCTTTCTACTAACTTAGCAAAAATAACGTTAGTGTAGCTTCTTCCATCAACAACTTAGGAATAGGTCTTCCCATTCACTAAACATCAAATATGAAATAAATTTTCCCTTTATTTGAAATCTACTTTTAAGTCAACTCATTGGCTTGTCATGGCTAAGAGTTCATCCAAATTTTCAGCATAGAAATCTTCTTTTTTCAACTTGTCTCTTGAACTCTTGTCACTCTAACTCTCTACTTGAGCTTCAAGTCTTTTGTTCTTTAATATCATGACCTTTTTATTTAGACAGTGAGAGGAAATATGCCCATAGCCTAATCACTTTAAGTATTTAACTTCTCAAGCCTTAATGTTGGGTACTTTTTCTTTCTCTACCTTTTTTATCTTAGCTTGATCAGGTCTGCTTAACTCACCTTTCTCCATCTTCTTCTTTGACCTTCTCTTGATATACTTCTCAAGTTTAGGGTTGACTGGTTGAGGTCGGTTAGTCGGCCTTTGATGCCTTCTCCGCCTCTATCTTTATACTTTGAATGCCACATTGATCAGCTCGTCCAATAAGTTAAATGGTTGTAATTCAACTATGTCGGCAATGTCGTTTTGGAGTCCACTTAGAAACATAGTAATGGTGCAGTCTTATGGCTCTACAATCTCACATCTTGTCATTAAGATCTTAAACTCTTGCAAGTACTCTTCAATAGTGTTTCGCCCTGTCTCGAGTGCTAGAAAGCATGTAGCATCTCCTACTTGACGTAAGTCAGCACATAACGTTGGTTCATTAACCTCTTCATAAGTCTCCAAGTTCTGATTGACATTTCTCCTTTGGCATCTCGTTTAGCGACCAATTTATCCCTCCAAAGACTTACATATTTAATAGGGGAGAACGAAACCAACTTAACCTTTGTTCAGTCATCACGCTCATAGAACTCAAACAACTTCTCAACTCAGGAAACCTAGTCAAGGAACTCTTCAGGTCGGCTACTTCCATTAAAGGTTGGCAGTTTAAGCTTAATGTTGTCAAGTCCTCGACTATGTGCTTAAGGTTCATCCCTTGCATTCTTAACTGGTCGATTCACCTTGGATTAGTTACTTCTATTGGAGCTCTGCTTGGTCATATTTCTTTTCAGCTTTGGCTCTTTTCTTTGGGCTCCTTGATTAGCTTCAGAGTCAATACTCTTATCATTGCTTCTTCTCAACTTGACAACTCTTCTCGACTATTGCTCATCATTGTTAAACTCATTAGAGCCACTTTTACTGGTAGATGTTCATTTCCTTCTTTCACCTTAGCTAACACGTCTGTAGCTGTTGACTAAACTACTAAGCTCCTGAATAGAGTCAGTGGGATTTTGAATATGATATTTCAAGTTATCAATACATCAACTCAAACTTCTGCGAGGACTGTCACCACTGTTATTAACACTATCTTTAAACACTCTTGTCTATATTGTAATTTCTAGATAAATTGAACAAACACGATTTACAACAAAACAAAACTATAGTAACCTAGAAATGAATATAAATAAACTTTTATAGCTACCTACAACTATTAAACACTTCCACAGCAAGTAGAATCAACTACTGAAATTACTGTAAGCCCCATAACCAGTCACTTAGGGTTTCGATCGGCTAAAAGATCCGATTGAGCTTATATTATAAGTAAAGGTAGAAATATTAATAGAATGATCCCGTAAGTTTGAATTTAAGAACATAAGTAATAAAATAAAATAATATAAAAATTTCAAATTTTAAGTATATAACTCGTCATTTATCGAAAATGCGTAAAATACATTCCGATAATTAAAGAATCGCTAGAGATAAATTATATGTCTACTAAAAATCATAAAATAACCTAAATAATATTTAAAAATATTTATTTGTACTATATATGAATTTACATGTATATATAAATATGTGTAATTATTTAAAATATACTAAGTGTGCTAAAATAATAATAAATAATTAGATAAAATTCATAATTAATTAAGGAAAAATCAAGAAAAATATAAAAAAATGAGGAAAAGTCTAGAAGTGGGGCATGGCAATCTGATATTGAAGAAAAAAAATCAACCAATTAAAATATAACAAATAAAAAGTGGAAAAAAGAAGAGATGGGGCAATTGTCTCATCTCATTAATACACAATAATTTTTCTAAAGCTCTATAAATATTCTAAATTTTTTAGAAGCTCATTTGGTCAGTTTGGAGAGTGAGAAAAATGGAGAGAGGTGAAATTGAGAAAAAAATTAGGGTTAGGAAAAAAAAAAGAAGAAAACTGTGCAATTGGGGCTTATAAGGAGAACTTATACCCGACGAGTAGTTGAGAGTGGATGGCTACCACCACTACATGGTGGTGGCAATGCCCAGGTGAGCCAACACAGCCATGGCCACTTTTGGTGGCCAGAGACACCCAAATCGGTGAGTTCGATTTCTAGCCCGATTTTGTGTAATTTTGTAAAAATAGTAAATATTCTTAGAAAATTATGAATTTTGTTATTATAGAATATTTTTGTATGTAATTTTTAGGAAAAATATTATTTTAATGAAAATATGTCTCATAATAGATGGTCCTTAAGAAATCATGTAAAACCGAACATATTTCAATTTAGAAATAAATGACCTTAAGAGTTTAGTTTTGAGAAAATTTTTCTATAGACTAATGAGATGATATAGAACAGTTCTATAAAGGCTGTTTTAAAAAATTAATTTTCTAAATTTGTAGATAATTTTTAGGCCTTAAAAAAAGGCATAAAATTGGTAATTTAGGGTTAATTGAGTAATTAAATAGTTAATTACTAATTTAGTGAATATTTATATGTTTTAGGATGTTGAAATCTGATGAATCATGATACTTGTAGCATTTATGGTGTTAAATATAATTATTAGGCTAATTATGTAATAAATAAGTAATAGGAAAAAATAGTACATTTTAAGTTAATTTGATAATTTAGGGTAATTAGGTGTAAAATCTGATTTAGGATGAATTTAGACATTATGAAATAATAATTGATGTTGGGAGATGATAATTAGAGTGTTAGAAATATTAGATGTGTATTATATACATAATAGGTGATAATACATAATATGTAATTATTAGAAATATAATAAATAAAAAATATTATGATAAAAATTGATATTATATAAATAATAGGGATATATAATAAATCTGATAGAAAACTTAAATTTATGTAATTATATGAAAAATGTAAAAATTTCTCACATCATAAGTAAATTCGGTATATTAATAAGGTTTTAAGTGTACCGGGTGGAATAAAATACTGATTAGGAGCAATTATGGTATTTAGGATATCTGGAAGTAATGTGATTAATTTTACATTATGAGTTGAAACAAATTTCTAAGGTTCGAATATAAAACAGTACTTAGAAAATTGAACTAAAACCTAACTTAGAAATCGATGCGGAAATTGAACCCAAACCTAAACCCAAACCTAGAGTAACTGTAAAAGATTTGAGAATCTAGATAACTAGATATATTAAACTCTAAATAAAATATAACAATAAGCGTTATAGGATAAAACCAACCTATAATAGTTATATGAAAAACTGAAACCACGTTTGTGTTATAAGGATGATCGGCGATGGCTTGAGCGAATTGGACCTCGAGTAAGCGAATGAGGAGTTCAGGTAAGTTGGGATTAATACATTGCTATATTTTGAAGGTTTGAGATTATGCTTGGTTATACTTGGTTATGCTTGGTTATACTTGGTTATGCTTGTTAGATAATTGATTGTGTGTATGTACTTAATTATGAGTGATGCTATGATTCTGTTTGTTGTTTTGGCTTATATTGTATGATTTATATGAAATGATTGATCACCCTAAACTGGACCTAATCAAATATACGACCCGTAATCATAATGGGTACTGTATGGCAACTAATTAAGGGAAATCTAGGATTCTCCGACCAAATACCGACCCTTCAAAAGGGATAGTGCAGGATTGCATAATGGTCCCTTCTTCATCCTTAGTCGAACTAAGTGATAGGAGATGAGGTCGCAGCGAGGGTGAAGTCAATGGTTTAAAGGTAGTCGCAGGAGGAGCAGTATCTCTATTGCACAAGCCTGGGTTTGGTCATGAGCTGTTGCATTAATGGCAACTCTCCAACCTGGATTAGAGCAGGCGCAATTACTTTAATCTCACAACGGGCCGGACAAAGTCATGCGATAGCATTCACTTGAACATGCATTGTACCAAATAAGTTGATTGATAACCTTGTTATGTTTATAGTATGGTTTTAAGTCCTTTATCCTAACTTACTGAGCTGTGGTTGCTCACATCCCTATAGACATCATACAGGTGCTGGCTAAGAAGCGACATACAATTACTCTGAAGCTAGCAACTGCTGGATCTTAGGGAGTGAGGAAAAACATTTGAAGAACAAACATATATTTTAATTGTAATAACTAAATTTCAGTATATATATATATATATTTTCTTACTTTCTTAGGTAAATGATTTATTTAAATTACAAACTGTTTATTTCAAAGCGGGTTAATCGTAGACGCCTTGTGTAGATCAAGTCTAGGATAGCAGTTGTAAGGCCAACTACTATCTTAGAATGGTTTACATAGTGGGGCTGTTACGACTCTGCTGCTTCGGGGCATGACAATTACTAATACTTGACTCAACAATAACATAATACTATGGCTACTAAGAACTCGGACAACACACTACACTACAGAATGATAACTCATCAAATGTTCAAACAATAAGCAAACTTTGAAGAACACTGTACGCGTTTCTCCCCAAAGCTTTAATATTAAGATAATATGCAGCGGGTCTCCAACTAAGAATGAGGCAACTAAGGTTTAAATGAGAACAATGAACAGAAAGTTAAAAGGGGGGGGGGGGGGGGGTTAACGATGAATTTGTATAGATATTACGCACCAAGACGTAAACACAATTACAGGTTGAGCTTAAAATAAGGTTCGATATGACTCACAAATACTAAATGTCACTCGTGTTTCAAATGAGAGATTAGATATGACTCACTAATTTGCTCAAATGAAGGGTTCACCAAAATCTTAAGGACAAGCTTGATAAGAACGCGAGAAAGATTAAAGAGTTAATCAACACTTAATAATTCGACAATGCTAGCTCTACAAGCTCAAGGATAACCTTGCTCAAAAGAAGAAAGTTCGAGGTGTATGTATGTTCTTCACTATCTGATGATCTAAAGTCCTAAACCCTAGTAACAAAACTACAAATAATGTACAGAGTCTTAAACCTTAAAGAATGGGCCCATAATTAAAAATAAAGAAAATATGTACAAGAATACAAAACTGTGTGTTTAACAGAAGAAGTCGGCATGCAGTCATTTAACCTATCTTAGAAGTAGAAGGATCTAAATTAGGTAAGGTTAACAATTGGATATTTGGGTTCGAGGAGTCCTTAGAGTCTTGTAGTGCTTAGTTGAGATACTCGAAAAATCGGTCCACAATTGCTGAATACTAAAATTAGTCGGTACTAATCTATTCGTACCATGTCGAATGGATGTTTGACATTGAGTCTTCGGCTGTGTAGTCTTTTGTCTTCTTAGCAGACAATAGACTTGACATCGAGTGGCTCCTTTCGAACCTCTCAGTTTTCTAGTATTAATTCGGCTTTGTGCTAGAATAGGTCAGCTTCAGCTTTCAGTAGGTCGGTATCTTGAGATAAGTTAACCTCAACATGAAGATAATTATAGGCTAATTCCTATCACAAGGGGTTCGTAAAGCTATTTTAGGGAGATCAATGTAAAGTGAGGCCATCCTAAGCTTTAGGGATCTCGACTTATGGGATAAGAAGGTTGGCTTGGGTCCAAGGGCCCATGTCGAAACCAACCACCAATGGCTCCCAACATAGGATTGTTCTTAGGCAATAGTCCCTAATATGTCAAAATGGAATTAGATTTGTTAAGGTTTTGAGTGAGTCAAGAATTGGAGTAATATAGTGTTGAATTTGAGCTCCGATTCTAACTTAACTTGAAATTTCAAAATAGGAATTAAACTAAAACTTAATTATATTATAATTTTAGAGAAAATTGCATGTTTAACATTAAAATTAAAAAAAAAATTACATGATTAGAAATTGTACAAAAAATATTACCAAAATACTAATACTACGTTATATAATTAAGATGAGACTTTAATATTTATATATATATATATATTTATTGTATCTTGAAGATGTGACATTGTTAAAAGTATATTTAAACTTATATTGCATCATATGTCACATCTTCAAATGCGACATCAATATTTTTACATATTGTTGTATATATATATATGTATATATATATATATATATGCTAAGATACGATATAACATTGGTATTTTAATAATATTTTTTTTATATAATTTGTAACTGTGCAATTTTTTTTTTTAAATTTCGATAGTCATGTATTGTACCTTATAATTTTAAGATTGAAATTCATTTGGTGTGGTAATTGATGAGCTCAAAATCTTGACTAGATTAAGCTTGTTTTGGCTAAATTATCCCCTAAAAAAATTAGACTAATTAAAATATTACTAATATCTGAGTTCGAATTAAACTAACATTAAATTAAACTCGAGCTCAATTGGGCTTGTGAGTTAGTTAAGTCGAACATCAAAAAATTGAAGTTCAACTTAATAAATTACTGGAGTAGTTTAAAATCAAACTCGACTTGAGTGTTAATGAGTTGAAATCAAATGGTTTATAAGTAATTTGTCTCATTTACTCTTTAGTAACAATTTTTTTTTTTAATCTAAGATCTTATAAGGAAGCTTAAAATTAACATTATGCTTGGATAGTTAGTCAATGTAGCATGCATGTGACCTAAAATAATAAAAAATGATTCCATAATACTAATATGCTATATATGTAGGTAAATCGTATGTAAATATTAATGATAGTTCATAGCTTTTAAAATGTTATCATTTATATTTGTATATGTTATGTTTTTATTGTTATTGATATTGATATTGATATGATATTAATTTATTCGCATAATATATTAATATTATTGGAACTTTTCTTTATAACAACTATCATTGCTATTTGGGTCCAATTGATTCTACGCGAGAGACCATGAGTAAATAGTTCATTGTGGACAAATCAACGGTTCCAATAAGACGGATTTAGATCCCACCAAAACAATTTCCTCAGAATTAGAGCGCTAATCTTGATTTCATGATTGAGATGTTGCAATTTCCTATACCTCTTCTGATCCTTGGATTAGCCTTCCTGGTACGATCATACACAAAGGCAAACTAACATTATGTTTGGATTAAGGTGAAAAATGAGGTGGGAAGGGAAAATTAGAAATCCAAGGCACCTTTCATTTATTGGTAAAGGGAGGGACGGAAGATTAAAAAATTATCTCCTTTGAATGGAAAAGATTTGAAGAAAATTATTTTAAAATTATATTATTATCTTTATAATAAAAATATATCTTAAAATCAAAGGGATTTTTTTTATATTTTTATAAAATAAACAATATTATTATCAATTTTTCCTCTACTTTTATGTTTTTTCTACTAAGTAAGGAAACTTATATATTTTTTTCGTTCATTTTCTTTCCTCTCTAGATAGTTCGAAACATTGAATTGGTGTCATCCATAATATGCGCTTTCGAAGTCATATTAGCTTGTTGGCATTAGTTTCATATTTAAGATTTGATATGATATTATGTACTCATAGGACAAGTCGGTCACAATGCGAGGGTACATGTAACATAAACATCTGTCACGTCTTTCCCTGTAATTTTAGAAAATATCAAATTGAAGTCTGGTAAACTGCATACAACCATGACATCAATAAATTTAATTGAATATCATTAAAATAGGGTTACTAAAATTGTGAATCTATTATTTATTTTAGTGAATAAAATCAATAAAATTATAAATTTATAAAATTGTGCATAAAAATTTATAATTTTATTAAAAATTTATATATAAATAATTTTATATCTATTTTAATTAAAAAAATATTATAAAATTATAAACTCTTGAAATTATATTTTTAATATGCAATTTTAATAATTATGAGTGCAAATATTAGTTAATTTGCCAGTAGTCTCCTTCGGGAATTTGTAGCCATCTTTTCAACTTCTCCGTCCTTTCCTACTTCTGAATGCATTACTCCGTCTCCATTTATACAATGTGTAAAACAACTTGTATCATTTTTTGTTTGGATTTATATACAATATGCATTTATTTAAAACCTAATATTTGGAAAAAAAAAAACTATCCGATATATGCTAGATCTATTTCAGCTTCAGATTTAATATTTGAATATATGATTGCAAAACGGAAGATAGAAAAGTAAGAATTCTCATAATTTGAGATCTAGTAGTCAAAACAAGTTGATTGATTAGGAAAAAAAAGAAAAGAAAAGAAAAGAAAACTTTTATTAGTTTTATGTAAATCACAAAAATTGACGGCAACTAAGCCAGTTTAAAGGACCTGTTAAGTATTTTGTTGTTAAAGGTATGGATAATTATTCTTTTATCCTTTCGACATCATATTTGGAAAGAAAAAAAAAAAAGCTTGAAATCAGTGCCAAAGGGACTGAAGAAATAAGAGGGAAAAAAAAAAACAACAAACATATTGATAAATAAACTATTCTTATAAGTCCTACTTACTTTATTATTTACAGCTCCGGCCGCATCAATGCACGAGGAAACCATATATTATATATTAATATGGAGTTACTCAAGCGAAACCCAAGAAATAACTTAATATGAAAAAATAGCTGGACCTACAGGCAATCGGAAGAAAGAAAACTAAACGTCGGGCTTATATCATTATACATGCGTATGTCAAGGGTGGATTTCGTCGCTTGATCCCGTGCGTCACTTAACGCTCCTGACCTCACTAAGGAAGGTTAAGTCAGTCTGTAATATATTCATAATATTAGAGAGAGAAAGTAGAGAGAGAAACTTTACTAGTATACTGTATTCACTCAAATAACTTGTATGTTATATCTGAAGGAAATACCCCTATATATACAGAAAGCCTTTACAATCTAATGGTTAAGATCAATTCGATCTAATGGTTACAGTTGATTCCCAGCTACTACTTTCACCTACTACTATACAAGATTCTGGACTTCTTTAGAACCTTCTAGAGCTTTTCATCATCTAGAAGCTTTTAATGGGCTTGGGCTTTCGTCTTTGGGCTTGAGGAACCTCCTAAGAATGACCCATTTTGGGAGGTCCATAATATTCTCCCCCGTTCAATCCGGCGACGCCCTCGTCGTTCCTTTATAGTGGAATTGTCGAATCTTGTTTTTAAATTACCACAGTGCTTCGGTTGCTGCCCCCTGGCCTCACTCTTTAGTCTTCCCTTCCATCTTACCATATACTCATGTCTGAGAGTTTGTCCACATCTCTTTACATGTCTATCAGCTATGATCCCTTCCACTTCCTTATCAAATGAATCCCGTACTCCTATTGGGGCCCTTTGTGATATAGCTCTTATAGGGTCTTCCTCATCTTTGTGGAATGGTTTTAGCATGCTCATGTGGAAAGCCGGATGGAATTTCAGTTTGGATGGAAGTTCCAACTTGTAAGATACTCACCCCACTCGTTTCACAAGTGAGAATGGACCCTCGTAGCGACTCATTAGACCTTTATGTAATTGTCCCTTCGTACGTTGTATCAAATGTAACTTAACAAGCACTTGATTACCTACCTGATATTCCATCGGCCTCCCCTTCTTGTCTGCCATCTTCTTCATTCTCTTGATAGCTCGGCCTAAGTATGTCCGAGCTAAGTCGTGATTTTCCCGCCATTTCCTTGCAAATTTATATGCGGGAGGGTCGGACCCCGTATCTCCTATTGCCACTGTATGAGGAGTTAAGGATTGCCTTCCCAGGATGATCTCGAAAAGACTCTATCCAATGAACTCATTCTTCTGTAGATTGAAAGAGAGCTGTATGACATCCAATAACTTAGACCGGCCCCAATGAATTGTACTTACAAGGTGCCTCCAAACTTGAAGGCAATGTACTACAGCTGTCTTTTCCTTCTCATATCCTGGGTGTCGCCTCTCTGTATCGTTCAACGTTCGATTCTCAAAGGCTATTGGATGGTTTTCCTACATCAAAACCTCACCAATGGCATAATCACCATCATCCATGCATACTTCAGATACTTCACCAAAATTAGAGGGTGTAAGAACTTGTTCTTTAATGACTGCTTCCTTCAGGGTATCAAATGCCTTCTGTCGATCTTCCTTCCATACCCATAAGACATCTTTCTCGAGTAAATCCGTTAAGGAGGTAGCCATTTGGGAGTACCCACATATGAAATTTTTCTAATAACTTACTAAGCCAAGAAATGACTTCAATTCAGTGGGCTCAGTAGTTTCTTTCCATTCTCGAATGGCCTGTATCTTCTTTTCGTCCACTTTGATCTTCCTCTTTCCTACTACATGCCTTAAAAGGGTCACTTCTTTCTTTGCAAAGGTACATTTCTCCAGCTTTACATATGACTCGTTTTCCCTTAAGGCTAAGCAATTTGTATGAAGATGCATATGTTGCTTTTCCATAGGCTTGCTATAATTCATGATATCATCCAAGTAAACCACAACAAAATGATCCAAGAATGGTGCTAATACCCTATTCATCAGACTACAAAAAGTAGTTGGGGCGTTTATGAGCCCCAATGGTATACCAAGAACCTTAGATGCACCATA
Organism: Lumnitzera racemosa; assembly: GCA_024138005.1. NCBI lineage: Eukaryota > Viridiplantae > Streptophyta > Magnoliopsida > Myrtales > Combretaceae > Lumnitzera > Lumnitzera racemosa. The sequence goes on from JAMXBC010000004.1 coordinate 104,717,260, forward strand.
CCTTGTAACGTAAGTGTTTTTGGACTCGTCTCCATATCTCAGTCGTAGCTCCAATTTTGAAAAGTATCTTGCCTTCCCCTTCGATCGAATAAGTCTGATACCAAAGGAATAGAGTACTTATTCTTCTTAGTGACCTTATCTAAGGCCCTATAGTCAATATACACCTGGAGGGGCCTATCGTGTTTCTTCCGAAAGAGAACTGAAACTCCAAAAGGTGCGTTTAACGGTTGGATGAATCCAGCTTCCAATAACTCCTTCAATTGTCGCCTCAATTCTTCTAATTCTTTTGGGGGCATGCGATAAGGAACAGTAATAGGGGCCTTTGTACTTGGTTTTAGCTCAATCGCATGATCCACTTCCCTTCTTTGTGATAGCTTCTTTGGAAACTCTTTCAACATGATGTCTTTGAATTCTTGTAGCAACTCCCCCACTCGATGTGGAATTACCACTTGATCCCCTGTCTCTTCTTCCCCTTTTAAGCCCTTCGTTAGTTGCATAACAGAAAGGAATTTTGTGGCTTGACCAGCTTTCCTTGTAACGGGCACCACACATTGAGAGTTGGTCTCGAGAATACATATACAGTCTGTACGAGGAACAATAAGTGCATCTATACGATCTAAGAATTCCATCCCAATCACAAATTTAAAGTCATCCATAGGTACTACTTCGATGATTTCTTTCCCTTTCCACCCTCCCATATGGAGCTCTATCTCCCTAGCGACTCCAGTTGTAAGGACTTCCTTTGAGTTAACTGTCTTGAGCCATATCTTGGTTTTCTCCACCTCTATTCCAATCTTACTTGCTGCTACATCGGAGATGAACAGATGAGATGCCCCTGTATTAATAAGGGCATTTAACTTCTTGCCAGCAACTATTACCTCAGTGTACATCAACCCCTTTCCCTTTTCCTGCATTTTCATAGCACTAAGTAGTCGTACCGAACCCAGTTTGGCCTCATCCTCTTTACTGGAGCTTTCATCTGCCATAATTGCTGCCAAGCGATCTTTTTTTGGGCATTCCCTAGCATAATGGGGCCCATTGCAAAAATAGCACTTCAATTCTTGAGGCTTCCATCGTTCCCCATCTTTTCCTTCACGAGTCCTTCCCCGATCATTATTTCTCTCTTCCATCTTAGGTTTCCCTCTTAAGGAACTCCCATTCCTTTCCTTCTCAACTCCCCCCTTCCACCTTCTTATTGGGATCTTATGTTCTGTCTTCTTGAACTCCGTTACGCCTTCAGCAACTGCTATGGCCTTAGAGATGTCTTTTATTCCCCTTCGATCTAGCTCTAAATTTGCCCAAGGTTCCAGACCATCTAAAAACATCACTAGAGCATCATCCTGGTTAAGGTCTGGATCTCCAACATTAGTTCTGAGAATTCCTTCACATATTACTTGATGTTACCCTTATGAGTTAGGTGACGCAACTTCACCTTCGCTTTTTTAGCAGCATTTTGGGGGAGAGAACTGCCCTTTGATCTCATGTACAAAGCTAGCCCAAGTATTGATTTCGTTTGCCCTCCTACGCCACCAATACCATAGCAGAATCTTTCAAATACATAGCAGCAGTACGTATCTTTTCGAGGTCATCCAAGATTCTTACAGCATTGAAATATTGTTCTATTCCCCAAAGGAAGTTGTCTACCATTACCGCCCGACATGCTGTTAGTTAGTTCTTAAGTTCTTCGATCTCCTGGCACATGGCCGCCATTATAGCATCCATCTTGGCTTCATAACCTTCCTCCTTAGTTTCCAAAGCAATGACTCGAGCTTGGAGTACTTCATTCTTTCCCTCAATCGTCTCATCACGCTGTTTCAGCTCATCAATGGCTTGATTCAATGCTCCTTGCAACTTGCCTTGAAGTTCTTCCTCCATCTCTTCAAGGTTGCCTTGTGATTCATCGAATTGTTCCTTCGCTTCAGCAATGCTCAACTCTGCTCTGTCCATCCTATTAAGGAGGGAGTTCAGCAAGTCTTGGGACCTAGTCCTTTGCCTGGTAATACGGTGATCATCATGGTCAGCCAACTCATTGACCATTGAAGTGTTATTGTCTCCTCCGGACGACATTTTCTCCTCAAGCAGCTTCTTTTTCAGGCTCTGATACCACTTGTCATGGGCGGATTCCGTCGCTCGACCCTGTGCAGCACTTAGCGCTCCTGACCTCACTAAGGAAGGCTAAGTCAGCCTGTAATACACTCACAATGTTAGAGAGAGAAACTCTGTTAGTATACTGTATTCACTCAAATAACTTGTGTATTACATCTGAAAGGAATACTCCTATATATACAGAAAACCTTTACAATATAATGGTTAAGATCAATTCGATCTAATGGTTACAGTTGATTCCCAATTACTACCTTCACCTACCTTCACCTATTACTATACAAGATTCTGGACTTCTCTGGAACCTTCTAGAGCTTTTCATCATCTAGAAGCTTTTAATGAGCTTGGGCTTTCGTTTTTGGGCTTGAGAAACCTCTTAAGAATGACTTATTTCGAGAGGTTCGTAACACGTACAGCGCACACACAATAAACGTGGGTCTTATAAAAAATTTCAAGAGATATTATAAAATTTTTCATTTGGTTAAGAGAGTCCCACCCCATAAGCCTTGGTTAGTAAGTTCAAACCCTCTCTCCATAAGAGTCACGTCACATGTGTGTATTTATATATATTTTTTATATGTATTTTTGAGGCCATTACATGTTAAGTTGTCCATATTTCCTCACTTATTACTAGGTTCAAACAAATTGTGTGGAAGGAATTTGATTTTGGTATTAAGCAATCATGTCTTAACCAAATAATTTCACTTATTTGACACAATTCTCTTATTCTTCTTTACTTTCTAATATTTTCATATGTAATGACGAGGATGGAGTACTTAGGATCAGCAGGATTTTAAAACTTCGTAACCAATTAGTTTCATACCGGGGGAAGAACATCCAGACCCAGGACCAAAGATAAATTATTCAGGCGAAAACCCAAAAGAGAAAGAAAAAAGAAACATTTGCCAAGTTGGTTTAACGGCAAAACCGTCAAATACAAGAGTTGTAAAGTAAATTAGATTGATATCTCCTAGGAACCATTAAACTACATAAACAATCTTAATTTTCAAAACAGCAAACCTATACATCATGAAAGATTTTGATACGGAAAAATTTCTCAGAGAACCCAAAATCAGAGGAGAAATTTTTCGATGCTAATATTTTTGAAGATAAGGATGTAGGTGAACTAATTGAAAAATTCAAGATCTTTCTGTGATTTAATGGTTTGAAGAGATTTATTTATCAACCTATATCTCGTTTTCTCGATATCACACTACATTTCAGAAAAAAAAAAGAAAAAAAAAAGAAAAGGGAGTGATCAGATAAACAACAATTATAACAATAAATACGTTATTTAGGAAAGGCCTCAATGATGGACCACAACGCTGGCATTTTGATAATGTTGTAGCGAGGGAAACCTCCATCTTCTAGTAATTTCTTCCAATCCATCTCAGTTCTCTCTTTTCCACCAGAACAATGTGCAATCATCAATAAATCAGAAACTACTCCTAGTCCATCAAACATATCACCTCCATCCGGTTTCAACACAATTTCAGCAATTATCACCCTGCCTGTTTGTTTTGGTATTGCTTCTCGACAGTTTTTCAATATCTTGATGCAGTCATTGTCGCTCCAATCATGCATTACGCCCTACATTACAGGAAGATACAACTACAAATAATCAATCGTTTTATGCTATTAAATGTGTTAACAAGATCCATTTGTACGTTTTTACCGTTAATACACTCATTTACGTACATTTTCGGTACTAAAATCTACATGTCATAATTGATTTGAGATCATTATATTATTTATCTATAACCAACTCCTTTCTATTGAGAAAAATAATTACACAAATTTTAAAACAACACAAAATTTGAAAAAGCGACCATGTCGTCAACCAATAAAGTACCAACATCAACTTTCCTTATTTAGAAGTTTTATTATCTAGTGTTTACCAACTTCATTACTCCATCACCTTCCTTCAGCGTATTTTAAAAGGAAAATGACAATACATTTATCTTTAAGACATCTGTAAAAAGGTTGAAATGGTCCATCATATAGTGTTTTTTTTTCTTTTTTTATTTAATTTACTGAACTTTTCATCCTTTTAACACTTTAGACACCTATATTTTCATTTTAAATACTTTGTCATTATCAACTAGTGAGCACATATCAGCACTTTTGCTCGGCCTACATTATTAAGTATATATAATTTCATAAGTAAGAAAAAAAAAATATAAAAACATTAAAAAATAAACTAAAAAAAATGAATTAATAATTGTTGAAAGGAAAAAAAGAAAAAAGGAAAACGATAGAACTCTAGGAAGCGCCTAGTGCACATGAATTTGAAAGAATAAGTTATTGTTCCCTTAAATTCTTATTTTTTATTTGCTAAATTTGAAGTCATAATTATAAATAATTTGCAATACGGATTAATGGGATACTACATAAAAGAGTGATGATGTACAAATTACCTTGGAACACATGGCATATACCATGCTCATCTCTAGCTCTATTCAGCCATAATGCATTTCTGATGCTAAGTGAAAAAGCAACAGGCATATGAAAGTTTTGGAAATCGGAAAAGACTAATTCATAAAAATTCCCAAAAACTAATTCACATGAATTATAAACTAGAATATGTAACGTACCTTCATGAAAATGGCATCAGCATTAGGAATGGCCTCAAACATATCTCCTCCATGATGGGTGATCTGGACATCACAAGATGGTGCTGTCGCTATAACATGTGGTAAATCAAAGTTTATACCTTTAATGTGCGGGTATGCCCTAACAATTTCAGCAATTGCACTACCAATTCCTCCTCCAACGTCAACCAAGGAGTTGAGACTTTGAAATCCTTCTTTGTAACAACTTATGATTGCCTGAAGTGCGATCCTGGAAGTAGAGGCCATAGCTTCATTAAACATGCCATTGAACATGCTATTTTCGGATGCAAACTCCCATATTTCACGACCATGAGCCATCTTAAACGCTATACCGCCATGTTTGACACACTGACCCAGGTAGTGCCATGGAGACATTAGCAGCTCATGGTTCTCCATAGTCACCATTGGAGCGAGACTCTGCTTGGAACCATGCAAAAGCCATTTAGAGGCAGGAGTCAATTCATAAAGTACTCTCCTCTCTCCACCTTCTGATGATGATTCTTGATGCGTAGCAGAGAAGATATTTTTACGGACCAGTAACCTCATGATGCGGTTGAGGTAGTCGATATCAGGTGATGAGGAAGAAGAAGAAGCATCGATATGTGAAACAATTTGAGATAAAGTTAGATGGCCACCATTTGAGTGGATTATATCAGCTATATGGAGCTCGACTGCACACTTCAATGCCATGGAGTCAGCAAAAGCAAACATGTGTTGCCATATTTGGGCTTGTCCTCTGAACATCTCCTCTGCTTCAGAGAAATCCATGATCTCTCAAAGTTGTTGGATGTGCTGTGTGTTGGTAGAGGTATCTAGTCGGGCACAACATGAGGCGTGTCATGTGTGGACTCATAAATAGAGACTCACAATTTCATTTTTTTTTTTTTTAAATTGAATGTACATTAGTTTATTGCATATACACTTTTCTACTCTTCACATATAATTCATTACTTCTTTCTATTTTTTCTAAATTGTATATATATTATTTTAATCTTCACATATGATTCAGAATTTGTTCCTTTTTTACATTGCATATACATTATTTTAATCGCATATGATTGACAATTTTTTTTTTTTTTTGCATATAAAATTAATTTATTCTTCACATGTTATAGATGCAAAGATGGTATAGATGCTTGTGCATGCATATAATATGAGTTTCTAGTTTTCCGTGGTCTCAAATGAATGATGCAGAGTTTATCTATCATCTGCATCGATCCACTTTGGTGAAATTTTTAGTCCATCCCGAAATATTTTACAAGTTTTTTGTGTGCAGGTTGAGTACATAAGTTATATCTAATAACTATATGTATGAAGTATATATATATATATATATTACAAAACTTACATGTCCAATCTAAATAAAATTAATTTGTGATTTGATCCAAATCTAGTATATATGCTTCAGGGCTAGGGAAGAAACAGACGAAAAATAACCAAAAGCACATGATGCATACTTATAAACAAATGGATCTCTGCCCTTGGATTCTCTCAAGATGTCCTCCGGTTTGACTCTACATGATTCTCGTAGACCATGCACTTAAAAACATATGCCCTGGACCAAAACTTGCACTTCTTCTATATTTGTTTATCAGCTATTCATTAGTAATTTTGTCTCGACCTCCCACTATTCTGCTCATATTGTGCTATTTATGAGTAAACATCTTTCTAGGACTCTTGACTCTATTACCTACTCCAAATCTGCAGCTGCATTGTGTGTGGTGTGATCATTAAACTAATCGAACTTGAACTTGAACTCCTTTACCTCTTTTCTTCCTTTATGACATCTTCTTCTTACCTACGATGAAATTCAAATAAGAGGACTAATTTTGGCTATATTAAGAACTCAGATTACAATTTTTGCCAAATTACATTACTAAGAATTAACCAAGAAACAAAATTACAAACTAGCCTAGGATTGGTAAAAAGACGCCTCTATCCGTAGCATTGGAGTTCTCTCCTAGCCACAAAGTGAGAGCAGAAGGTCACAAGCAAGGGCGTAGGGTTGAAGGTGCATTACTATTATTATATTTATATTGTACTATTCATTTTTTTTCTAATATTTGTTTTTCAAATTTTCTTTATTATTTTAGTATTTTCATATGTTTTATAAATTTTATTTATTTATTTATTATTTAAATAGACATTTAACGCTATGTTATGCCAACCATATACCATGTGAGCACCATGTGTCATTTAATGGCCACATTAGATGACACTAATGATGTTATAATAACAATTCCTTATTTTAACCACTCATTGAATTATTGATCTCTTATTTGAATTTTTTGAAACGTTCATCATCTATTTAAACTTATCTTCGAATGTTATATTCTTTAGTGTAATTTTCTTTTATTACAACTATAGTAAAAACGATGATTGCAAAATGGAAGATGAAAAATAAAAATTCCTATAATTTGAGATCTAGTAGTAAAAAACGAGTTGATCAATTAGAAAACTTTTCTACAAGAATTTCGATTCCGGACGATGTTTAATAAATGTCACCTAACGCAGATCAGTTATATTACATTAAAAGAATAAATGTTGCCAAAAAGAGGAAATGTTGCTAAACGTGTAGCAATTAATGACGTTTACTGAATATTGGTATTGGCAATATTTAAGTTTAGCTGAAACGTATTTAAGTAAAGCATCATAAATGTAGCTAACGAAGAAGACCATTAGTGACATTTAAACTTAAACGTAGCTATCTTTAACCATACATAACATTTAAATGTAGTTATACATTTTCCCCGCCAATAAAAATTTCGAAGTAGTACCCCATTAGCTATATTTAAATGTTGGTTATATATTTTCCTTTGCTCATGAATCTTAAACAACAAATCGTATATTAAAAAGAGTAGCACTAGTATAAATTTTCACAAGCCTCGAATGGATTAAGCACCTAAATTAATCAGTATAGCATATTTCTTTGCATTCTCAGCTTCCCTCCTAGTTCTCTCCGTCACATTCTATGATTAAGAATTAACTTTGAAGACATTTATTTTTCATATCTTCCAACTGTCTGTGCTTCAATTTCAAGAGATCTTCCTTCCCCGTTAAACACTGGAAAGGACTGCATACCCACTACTTCTCAATTTCCTGCTTAAACATTAGATATAGACACCTCATCCTCAATGCTGACCGCTTGTTGGGGCACGGAATTGAGTAAAAAGTAATAACAGTTAGATATGGGCCCTAGAACCTTCAAGGATATATCAAGGAAACTCTACTGATAGCTACTATGAGCACTAGTTGAATTTGTAACATTATCATAAAAGATCATTAAAAAATTTAATTTTTTCTTTTGATAGACAGATAACAGAAAGAGTTTTTCTTTTCTTTTTTCCCTGGTAAAAGATACTTTCCTTTCTTTCTTTCTTTCTTTCTTTCTTTTTTTTTTTTTTGGATTGAGATTAGATTATCAAACTATCAAATACATGAAAAAAATTTCCTGACAAAGGGAGTTATCACTTAAAAATGATACTTGAATGAGTTTAAAAAACAATAGCATACCTATCAAAAAGATCCATAAAGGAATATGATTTTTCCATATTTTTTTTCCTGCAATCGTAAATTTCTTCAACTACCCAAATAATATATCAGCTATGCAGAACCATATCCTCAAGATTGAGCATGTTGTTTCTAATGATGAAAGATTCCATTCTTTCCGCGCAGCACAAGGAGCTCATCTTTATATTATTTTCAAACTATCATAGACAAAGGCAAAGAGGAAAGCAAGCTCACTTGCCATCACAAAACATTGGAAATGCATATTTGGGTAAAGCATGATTCTACTTATTTCTACACAAATTAATTCAAACCACGACACTTAAATTAAAATAAAAAAAAAAGAACCAAACAAATTAAACCCCTAACAATTACGCACTCTGATACAAACAAGGTAAGTTACATGTAATTAGAGGAATTTTCTGGGGTATACTTACTGTACGAAGTGCGATGCGTCGTAAACAGCAGTGAAGAGAGAGGGCCGCGGGGTTGTTAAATAAAGACGCTTTGGATCTTGCTTAGGCTACCCTGTTTCTCTAACGCTCTTGAGATCCCTTCAAGTTTCTCTAGACTATGTAGTGCTACTACGAAAAACTACCTAAAGGACTTGATTTTTAGGGTTTAGTGCAATAATGGATTTTTAGTGTCTTTAGGTTTAATAAGATTTTAGAGAAGGTCATGTGGTATGCAGCAGGAGAGGGCTGCGCAGGGCAGGGCAGTGCAGTACGAGAGACAAGTGAAGAGAGATAAGGCAGACAACGCATTTGTGAAAATGAATATATATATATATATAGAGAGAGAGAGAGAGAGAGGTATGTTTAAAATGTCCAAGAAATGTAACGATCCTTATTTGGCAAAAAAAAGAAAAAAAAAAAGAAAAAATCTAACATCCTTATTCTTTTATTAAATAATAAATGATTAATGCAATACCAATGAGCGGGTAAATTTTGGCTTATGAGGGGAATTTTCGCCTCCAGCCGTTTTTAATTAAATTGTTACTAATTTATTTAAAAACATTATCACAAATCAAATGATCTAATAATACATTTTAATCTTAACTACAAACGTCACTAATAATCTATTTAAAATGATACGTAATAAACCAAAACACATAGAAATTAGTGATATAGAAATCTGTAATCGTAGCCTAACATCAATTTTGTTGTAGCGTTAGTTAGTTTTATATCAATTATCGTGTTTTGTTTTGTTGAAAGGATGAATTATTATTTTTTTATCTTTGGACATCATATTTGGTGGTCGAAAAGGACAAAAGAAAAAGGAAAAAACAACAGCAAACTTATTGATAAATAAACTATGCTTATAATGGGGTCCTGCCTAGTTTATTTATGGCTTCCAGTCCCATCAATAGATGATGAAACCATATATATATATATATATATATATTATATTGATACGGAGTTTTGCCTAGGTGAATCTCTAGACATAACTTAATATGGAAACATGGTTTGGCCTGCAAGCAATCAAAAGAAAGGAAACTAAATGCCTGGCCTATGTCATTCCTCCGTACAGCGAGTGTTATAATAAATTTAATCGATTTGTATCACTTTTTTTATTTTCTTTAAATTTTTATTAATTTATAAATTAATGATTGGGATTATCTTTATATTTAAGAATTTCTTCAAAGAAATGAAGTTTTTCATTTAGTTAAGAGTGTCTTCATAAATCTTGATTAGTAAGTTGAAACGGATCTCCCCACAAAAGTTCTGTCGTGTTGTAAATTCCTTTCTACCATGTAAAGTCATTACATGTTAAAAGTTCTTTATATTTCTTCTCTTAATAATTCCTCCTACTGGCTTAACCAAGCTATATCCGGAGGGAATTCGATTTTGGCAATCTGTCATTCCTCAATTGGATAAATTCATTTATTTGACACAATTCTTCTAGTTAAGCCTTTTTGTTTTTTTCTTTTACTTTCTATATTTTCATATAAGAAGGAAGAATTGAAATCAATTATGTAACCAATTGGTTTCACACTAGTAGAAGAACATTTGAAGCTAAGACCAAAGATAAATCATTTGTTTCATTGGCCAAAACCCAAAAAAGAAAGAAAAAAGCAAACATTTGCGAAGCATAATCATAAATACAAGAGTTTTAAGGTAAATTACATTGATATCTTCTAAGAACTATTAGACTACATGAACAATCTTATATTTTTAAACTGTACACCTATCTCTCATGAAAGATGTTGATATAGAAAAATTTTCTCTTTTAATATATAATAACTTAATTGAAACTCTTTCTATTGAAAAACTGTTCGTTTTGACGTGAAATATTATACGATTTTGTTCTTTAGTATATTAACTTCTTAGGAGCTCACTCATTTAGAGATTAATTTAACCCGATCATACTTAATTTTAAAGTTATAACATACTCAGAATCGTTATATATAGTTTCATTACTTAATATTCAGGGATATTATATAATACAACATGAAAACCCAAAATTGGAGAAGAAATTTTCAATGCTAATATTCTTCAAGAAAAGGATGTAGGTGCACTAATTTTAAAAATTTAACATCTTTCTATAATTTGAATAGTTTGAAGAGATTATTAATCTATATCTTATTTTCTTGATATAACATGACATTTCAAACAAAGGAGTGATTAGATAAACAACAAATGTAATAATAACATGTTACTCAGGAAATGCCTCGATGATGGACCATAGTGCTGGCATTCTGATGATGTTGTAGTGGGGAAAACCTCCATCTTTTAGTAGTTTCTTCCAATCCATCTCAGTTCTCTCTTTTCCACCAGAACAATGTGCAATCATCAATAAATCCGAAACTACTCTTGTTTCATCAAACATATCAACTCCATCTGGTTTCAACACGATTTCAGCAATTATTACCCTGCCGGTATGTTTTGGTATTGCTTTTCGACAGTTTTTTAATATCTCGATGCAGTCATTGTCACTCCAATCATGCATTACGTACTGCATTATAGGAAGATACAACTAGAAGTGATTAATCATTTTATGCTATTAAATGTGTCAACAAGATCCATTTATATGTTTTTACCGTTAATACACTCATTTACATACATTTCGATATCAAAATCTATATGTTATAATTGATTTGCGATTATCATTTATCCATAACCAACTCCTTTCCACTGAGAAAAATAATTATACAAAAATTTTAAAAACTAACACGTGAAATTTGAAAAAGTAATCATGTTATTAACCGGTGAAATAGCAACATAAACTTTCCCTATTAAGTCTTATTATCTTGGATTTACCAACTTCATCACCCTATCTCCTTTCTTTAGTGTATTTTAAAAGGAAAATGATAATAGCATTTGTTGCTATTTCATCGGTACTTCTGCTCGACCTACATTATAAAGCATATACAATTTTATACGTAAAAAAAAAAAAAAAATATATATATATATATATATATATAAAGACGTAAAAAACTGAAAAAATGAAATAATAATTGTTGAAAGGAAAAAGAAAAAGACGAAACCCTAGAAGCGCCCAGTGCTCTCGAATTTAAAAGAATAAGGTGTTGTTCCCTTAAATTCTTATTTTTTTTTTTCGCGGAATTTGAAATCATTGTTATAAATAATTTGCAATATGGATTCATGGGATGTTTACATAGAAGAGCGATGATATACAAATTACCTTGGAATTCATGGCATAGATAGTTGCAAAGTCGGTGAAATGTCATACTCTATATTTAACTATGTATGGTTTCTAAGAAAATTATACTGCAACATATCATAAGTTTGACATACTCAATTAAAGAACCTGTTTAACCATGCATCGCCCAATAGGTTTCGAGATCCATGGAATATTCCCATGCTCATCCCTAGCTCGATTCAGCCATAACGCATTTCTGATGCTAAGTGAAAAAGCAACAGGTATATGAAAGTTTTCGAAATCGAGAAAGACTAATTCGTATAAATTCCCAAGAACTAATTCATAGGAATTATAAACTAGAATACGTCACTTACCTTCATGAAAACAGCATCAGCACTGGGAATGGACTCAAACATATCTCCTCCAACATGGGTGATCTCGACATCATAAGATGGTGCCGTCGCTATAACATGCGGTAAATCAAAGTTTATACCTTTAATGTGCGGGTGTGCCCTAACAATCTCAGCAATTGCACTACCAATTCCTCCTTCAACGTCAACCAAGGAATCGAGGATTTGAAACCCTTCTTTGTAACAACTTATGATTGCCTGAAGTGCGATCCTGGAAGTAGAGGCCATAGCTTCATTAAACATGCCATTGAACATGCTATTTTCGGATGCAAACTCCCATATTTCACGACCATGAGCCATCTTAAACGCTATACCGCCATGTTTGACACACAGACCCAGGTAGTGCCATGGAGACATTAGCAGCTCATGGTTCTCCATAGTCACCATTGGAGCGAGACTCTGCTTGGAACCATGCAAAAGCCATTTAGAGGCAGGAGTCAATCCATAAAGTACTCTCCTCTCTCCACCTTCTGATGATGATTCTTGATGCGTAGCGGAGAAGATATTTTTACGGACCAGTAACCTCATGATGCGGTTGAGATAGTCGATATCAGGTGATGAGGAAGAAGAAGAAGCATCGATATGTGAAGCAATTTGAGATAAAGTTAGATGGCCACCATTTGAGTGGATTATATCAGCTATATGGAGCTCGACTGCACACTTCAATGCCATGGAGTCAGCAAAAGCAAACATGTGTTGCCATATTTGGGCTTGTCCTCTGAGCATCTCCTCGCCTTCAGAGAAATCCATGATCTCTCAAAGTTGTTGGATGTGCTGCGTGTGGGTATCTACTCTCTAGTTCCACGAGCTGCGTGGACACATACATTGGTTTATTTTTCACATATATAGAGAACCAAATCTCCCTTTTTCTTTTGTTTTTTTTTTTTTTTCAAATTTTCGTTGCATGTACATCATTCTATTCTTCACGTATGATTCACAACTTCCTTTTCTTTTATTTTCAATTGCATTACATATGACTCATAACTTGTTTTTCTTCTTTGTTTTTTTTTTTTTTTATTGCATATGTATTATTTTAATCTTCACATATGATTCACAATTTGTTCTTTTTTATTGCATATACATTATATTTTAATATCACATGTGATTCGCAACTTCTTTTTTAATTGCATATAACATTATTTTATTCTTCATATATTCTAGATGTGAGCCTTTTTTTTATTGCATATATATTATTTTAACCTGTACAATTTGTTCTTTTTTTATTGTATATACATTATTTTAATATAATACGTGATTCACAACTTCTTTTTTTTTTAATTGCTTATAACATTATTTTATTCTTCATTTTTGTAAATATGGATAGATGTGCACGCCTGCTTACAACCTGAGTTTCTCGCTTTAAAATGTTCCCGAATGAGTGATGCGAAGCTGGTCTGCATCATCCACTTTTGTGAAATCTTTAGGCCATCTTGAACTATTTTACAAGTTCTGGTGTGAATAACCTTTGTGTACGGGTTGAGTACATAATTTATCTAATAACTATATATATGAAATCCTTTTTCACAAAACTTATATATCCAATCTAAATAGCATTAATTTGTGATTTGATCTGAGTCAAGCATATATACTTTTTGGGGTAGGGAAGAATTAGATGATGCAGCTTGTCTAAAAGAAAATTACAAAAAATTAAAAACTCTTTATTTCTGTGATAGAATGTTCATAAAAACAAAAAGAAAGTAAATAATAAAAAGGTTCGTTATAAGTTTTAAAGTAAGTTTTTTATGTTCAAAATGATTTCAATGGGACTTTTCTAGATTATCTATTGATAAAACTTGAAATTCACAAAAAAATTTTTCTCGAATCAAAAGTTATACCAATTTTAACTGTAACATGAGAAATCGGTTTATTTTCGATCCGTTTTATTTTTTCATCTATCCATATCAAGAGACCAACAATGACCAAATGCACATACTAGTTTTCTGCTTTTATTTCAAACCGAATGGGTGAATTTTGATTAAAAGTCAGCTTAATCTTTATTAGACAATTAAACAAATGGATCTGTCTTTGGATTCTTTCAAGATGTGTTCTAGTTTGGTCCCTACATTGTTTCCGTAGACCATGCACTTATAAAACATGTAACGATTGATTTGGACCCACCAAAAATTCGAATATACATATATTCATTTTCTTTTCTATACATTAAATGCAATAAAATTGGTTCTTTTGATATTTGCATAGTTTATTTTGGACAAATAGTTTTATAGGATCCATAAGAAGTAGTGGGATACTACTATCTAAGGATCCAAAATGCTTGTCCAAGGACGGATTGGGTATATACATTCCCTGGTAAATTTTGTTTTGAAGTCGATAAGTTTCCTTATCAATGGCTCAGGACCAAAGGCCCAGAGTGGCTTTTGCCTGCTTCTATATAGTCAATTAAGTTTTAAAATGGAACAAACAATCATGGGAAGCAAAAACTAACTTATCTTTATGTATATGATATTATATATGTTTAGGCTGGACAGGGAGTCATTAGTGGCTAATGAATATCATACTGATTGTCTTATTTATTATTAATATCAACCAATTTTAATATCATGTTGAAGGATAGACTCGAAACTGGTTAAACTAATCCAGATAAATCCATAATCTTAGTAACATGGCACCATGATGTTATTAAGCACTCTGCTGTTATAACTTCAAACACTACTACAAGCACTAAGGTGGTGGAGAATTGGGACATGCCAAAATATAGCTTGAACTTGAAAGACGACAAGAGAATGAAAAAAGTTTGTGCAACTTATTTGATCAAGAGTTATTAAAGTCCTTAACATACATGTTATCAAATGTTAAAATTACTTTTTCCTTTTTAACCTGCTACTTTAGGCCAGGATGCTATTAAACCGTCTTTTAAAAAAAAGACAAAAAAAATCTTATTTGTGCTATACAGGACAAGAAGTTTACTCCACCCAGAGTGTCCATTTGGTGCTTGACCATCTTTCATAAATCACATATTTACTTGTATTGTGAATAGCAAGTAAACCATCTCTTTCTTCTTTACCCAGAACTGTTCAAAGCCCATTCTCTTTTAAGGAGTACTCAATATTATTGTCACATGCCCTCTTATATTTGGGAGATAGAGGCTTCACTATCTGAATTAGTTTCGGCCTATTATAATCAGCTCCCGACCAATTTATTAATAGAAGGTTAAACTCACTTTTAGATAATACTCTACTTTATAAACAAATCATTTGTTGAAGTAACTTTTAACAAGCCGGAGTTAAACACCCCCTACTCATTATCGAACTCTCAAACCCTTTGAAAAATATAGAAAATAGGAAATGTATTCCCTATAATCGTGTTGTAAGCCCCATAACCAATCACTTAAGACTTCGATCGGCTGAAAGATCCGATTGAGCCTAAATTATAAAATAAAGTTAGAAATATTAGGAAAATGATCCCGTAAGTTTAAATTTAAGAAAATAAGAAATAAAATAAAAGAATATAAAAATTCCAAATTTTAAGTGTATAACTCGTTATTTATCGAAAATGCGTAAAATGCATTCCAATAATTAACGAATCGCTAGAGATAAATTATATGTATACTAAAAATCATAAAATAACCTAAATAATATTTAGTAATATTTATTTTTACTATATATGAATTTACATGTATGTAGAAATATGCGTAATTACTTAAAATACGCGTAATGTACTAAAATCATACTAAATAATTAAAGAAAATTCATAATTAATTAAGGAAAAATAAATAAAAATCAAGAAAAATAATGAATGATCTAGATATAGGTCTTGGCAGCTGGGAAAAATAAGAAAAAAATCGGCTAATTAAATTAAGACAACACAAAAGCCAAAAATTAAAGGATAAGGTAATTGTCTTGTCCAATTTAATGCGCAATAAATTCCCTAAGGCTCTATAAATAGAGAAAAAAATTTAGAAGCTCATTTGAACAGTTGGAAATCAGGGAAAATTGGGGAGATGCAAAAATTGAGAGAAAAATTCGAGTTAGAAAAAAAATAAGAAAAATTATACAATTAGGGCCTTTAAAGGAAACCCACACCAGACGAGCAACTGGGAGTGGACGGCCACCACCACCATACGGTGGTGGCAGCGCCCAGACCAGCCGATAAGGCCATGGCGGCGGGTGGTGGCCGGAGCTACCCAAACCGGTGAGTCCGATTTCTAGCATGATTTTATGTAATTTTGTTAAAAATAGTAAATATTCTTAGAAAATTATGAAACTTGTTATTCTGAGGTTTTATTGTATGTAGATTTAGGAAAAAATAGTGATTTAGTTTAATTATGTCTGAAAATATAGGGTTCTTAATAAATTGATCAAAACCAGCATGATTAGAACGAGAAATAAATAGGTTTAGGAGTGTAGTTTGGAACTCAATTTTTTTTCTATAGAATGCTTATGTGATATAGAACAGTGCTATGAAGCCATTTTTCTAAAATTAATTTTCAAAATTTTTAAGTTATTTTTTAGCCCTAAAATGATGGAAAAATTGGGTAATTTTGGGTTAATTAGGTGATTAAGATACTAATTACTGATTTAGATAGTAATTAGATATTTAGGGATGTTAATCTCTAATATGGAAACCTAATCTTAGCCTTTAGAGTATTAAGTATAGTTAATTTAGAAAATTAGGTAGTTATTGTAAGAAATTAGTAATATATGGAATTGAAAATTAATAAATCTAAAACATTAGAGTTATTTAAATAATATTAGAATAAAAATCAGAATAATACTAAATCTGAATTAAGATTTAATTTTAGATAATTGTATAAAATGTAAGATTTTCTCACATGGGGGATAAATCCGATACCCCAATTAGGACTAGCGTGTACCGAATAGTTTAGAATACTAAATTAAGACCCAATAGGATATTTGAATACTCGAGCTTAATGTGATTAATTTCACATTAAGATTCGAGCATATTTAGGACTTAAAAATCGAACTAGAACCTAATTTAAAAAAAAATGATGCGGAAACTAAAACCGAAACCGAACCCGAACCTAACCTTAAACCTAGAATAATTGTAAAAGACTTAAGATCTAGATAATTAGGTATATTAAACCCTAAATAAAACATAACAATAAGCGTTATAGGAGAAAATGAACCTATAATCATTATATGAAAACTGAAACCACGTTTGTGTTATAGGGATAATCAGCGATGGCCTGAGCAAATCGGACCTCGAGTGAGCGAGCAAGGAGTCGAGGTAAGTTGGGATTAATACAATACTGTATTTTGGAGGCTTAAGATTATGCTTGGCTGTGCTTGTTAGATAGCTGGATGTGTGCATGTGCTTGATTATGAGTGATGCTATGATTCTGTCTGTTGTCCTGGCTTGTATTGTATGGTTTGTATGAAATGATTGATCACCTTAAACTGGACCTAATTAAATATACGACCTATAATCATAATAGGACCTACATGGCAACCCATTAGGGGAACTTAGGACTCTCCGACAAATACCGACTTCTTCGAAAGAGATAACGCAGGATTGCAATTAGTCCCTTCTTCATCTTCAGTCGAACTAAGTGATAGGAGAGGAGGTCGCGGCGAAGGTGAAGTCAATGGTTTGAAGGTAGTTGTGGGAGGAGCGAGGTCTCCATTGCATAAGCTTGGGTTTGGTCGTGAGCTGTTGCATAAATGGCAACTCCTCAACCCGGATTAGAGCGGGCGCAATTTCTCTAATCTCACGACAGGCCGGACAACGTCGTGCGATGGCATTTGCTTGAACATGCATTGCACCTAATAAGTTGATTAATAACCTTGTTGTGTTTGTGGTATATTTTTAAGTCCTCCATCCTAACTTACTGAGCTGTGGTTGCTCATATCCCTATAGACGTCGTGCAGGTGCTGGCTAAGAAGTGGCAAACAACTACTCTGAAACTAGCAACTGCTGGATCCTGGGGAGTGAGAAAAAACATTGAAGAATAAACACATATTTTTAAGGTCTAAGCTTTTACTCTATAATTACTTTTCATTTCTGAATAATGTAATAACTAGGAAATATATTACGGAGAATTATTGTAAACTTTAATCACAATAACTGAATTATAGTGTATATATATATATTTCCTCACTTTTTTTAGGTAAATGATCTATCTAAATTACAAACTGTTTATTTCAAAGCGGGTTAGTCGTGGACGTCTTGTGTAGATCAGGTCTAAGATAGCTGTTATAAGGCTAACTTCTATCTTAGAATGGTTTATACGGCAGGGCTGATACGGTAGGGCTGTTACGACTCTACTGCTTTAGGACGTAACACATGTCATGAGAACAAATTACTTGTTTGGGCTTGGTTGTGTAAGTCCTAAAGCTAAGCCAAGCCAAGCCAAGTGACCGTAGGCTTAAATTTAAAACCCAAGGTTTAGGGGCGATCAGTTAATGGATCCGATCAAACCCAAATTATAAACTAATGAGAGAAATATTTGTAAAAATGACCCCGTAAACTTGAATTTAAGAAAATAAGTAATAAAATAGGAGACTATAAAATTTTTAAATTTTAAGCATAATAAGTACTAATTACCGAAAAGGCGAAAAGTATAATCAAATAACTAATAAATTACTAAAGATAGATTATATGTATACTAAAAATTTTAGAATGACCAAAATAATAATTTGGAATGTTCACATGTACCCTACATGTATTTAAGTATAGATAAAAATGTACGAAATTACCTAAATTGACAAAAAAAAAATAATTAAAGAAAATTATAAATTAATTATAAAAAATAAAAAGAGGTTAGAATAATCCAAATCAGGTCGTAGCAGGTCAAGATCTGTAAAAGAAAAATCAACCAATTAAAATTAGATAACATAAAAGCAAAAAATTAAGGAAATTGGGCAAAGTCTTGTCTAATTAATGCATAATAATTACAAAAATCGTCTATAAATAGTGGAAAATTTTCCAGAAGTCATTTGGATAGTTTAGCATTAGGGAAAAATAGGAAAACTGAAAAAATCGAGAGAAACTCCAAGAAAAAAAAAAGAAAAGGAAATTGTGCAAATTTGTGTAGTGAGAGAAACCCACACCTCACCTCACCACCACCTGGGACCGAGCTGCCACCATCACACCACTCTAGCCCCACCGTTTAGGCCGGTCGACATCCTTGGACCGGGTTTAGACGGCCAAAAAGCTTCAGACCGGTTAATCTCTTAAATTTCCCGATTTTGAATAATTTTGTAAAATTAGTTATTTTGCCCAAAAAATTATGAAACTTTTTATTCTGAGGTTTTATTATATGTAGATTTAGGAAAAAATATTGATTTAGTTTAATTACGTCTGAAAATATAGATTTCTTAACAAATTGTTCAAAACCGAGCATGATTAGAACAGAAAATAAATAGGCTTAGGAGTATAGTTTGGAGCTCATTTTTTTTCTGTAAGATGCTCATATGATATAGAACAGTGCTATGAAGCCATTTTTTTAAAATTAATTTTCAAAATTTTTAAGTTAATTTTTAGCCTTAAAATGATGGAAAAATTGGGTAATTTGGGGTTAATTACTGATTTAGATATTAATTAGATGTTTAGGGATGTTAATCTCTGATGTGAAACCCTAATCCTAGCCTTTGGAGTATTAAGTATGGTTAATATAGGAAATTAGGTAATTAATATAAGAAATTAGTAATATATGAAATTGTAAATTAATAAATCTAAAAAAAAGGATTATTTAGATAATATTATAATAGAAATCAGAAAAATAATAAATCTGAAATAACATTTAATTTTAAGTAAATGTCTCAAAATGTAAGATTTTCACACATCGGGAATAAATCCGATACCACAATTAGGGTTAGCGTGTACCGAATAGTTTAGAATACCAAATTATGACCCAATAGGATATTTGGACACTCGAGCTTAATGTGATTAATTTCACATTAGGATTCGAGCATATTTAAGGCTTAGGAATTGAAATTTAAAATCTCATTTAAGATTCGAACACCAAAATAGGGTATAACGAATCATTAGGACGTAATGGGTATACACGGAAAAAATGAGTTAAAATATAACTTAGAATATGAAACCATAAATTATAAGTACTAAAAAGACCTATTTATATTATAGGATACCCAGAGACACATCAGCTTTCAATTAAGGGATCGAGCGATCAAGCAATTCCAAGTAAGTTGGGTTATTACTTATTGTAATAGAGTACTAGTTTTGTAGTACTTGGAGACTTAGGCTTGTATATGATTGTGATTGTAAGTAGTTTACGCATGTGTTTGATGTATCTGAATTCATGCTGAATTTGTATTATGAGTGATTTTGTAACTGATTGAATTGGTATGAAATTATTTGAATACCTTAAACGGAATTTAATCTTAGTCGACCCTAATAACATAAAATGTAATGCATTGCAACCCGTTAGGGGATCATAAGATTCTCCAACTAAATACTGACCCCTTTGAAAGGGATAGTGCAGGATTACAAAATGGTCCCTTCTTCATCCTCAGTCGAACTAAGTGACAGGAGAGGAGGTTACAGCGAGGGTGAAGTCAATGGTTCGAAGGTAGTTGTGGGAGGAGCGATGTCTCCATTACATAAGCCTGGGTTTGGTTGTGAGCTGCTGCATAATATGAAACTCCTCAACCAGGATTGAAGCGGGTGAAATTTCTCTGATTTCACAACAGATTGGACTACGTTGTGTGATGACACTTGATTGTTGCATTGCATAAAAATAATTGTTTGATAACTCTATTTGTGCTTATATGCATTCATGAGTCTACAATTTAACTTACCGAGCTGTAGTTGCTCATACCTTTATAGATCCTTTTGCAGGTTCTGATTTCTGAACACTTCAAGTACTATGCCACCTTACAATTACCCAGTGGTTAGTCTATTTGAAGCTAGGGGTATGGGGATCAAGTTACTTAGTATAATGTGTAACTAGAGTGACCATGTAATTAGGGATGAAAGACTGATAGTTATTATGTGATCTAGTGAACTGTTATGTTTATGTAAAATTTCCTGGGAAGTTCTGTGGACTTATATATAATTATAAATGTTTGTTAGAAATTTGTACTATTTATCATAATTATAGTTTAATTGTTAATCAGACTGTTTACTTCAAAGCGAGGAGTCGTCGACACCTTGTATAGATCATGTCTATGATAGGCATTGTGAGGCCAGTTACTATAATAGATTAGTTTACATGGTAGGACTGTTGCGACTCTGCGACTTCGGGGCGTAACAGGTTGTAGTAAATAGTTAATCATCATCATATTATGCTTAAATTGGTATGTATATATATATATATATATATTATGTTACTAATCTTTTTTTCATTTTTTTCCTTTAGAAAATTTGTGAGATTGATAAGTTTCACGTGTGTTATGAAAAAATTAGGGTTTGGATATATAAAACTATCCGGGGGGCTGTGAGTGGGTTGGGGTTGGGGATTTTGGGGACCATGTATATATTTCTATAATTATTGATATTAAAAGCCTGTTTCTTATTTCATTTCTCCTCCTTTCATCTCTATATGCTTTAACTAAAATTCCAAAATTATGGGATATTTTATGGAGACTTCAATGCATCCTGTACTTTATTTTCAATGATTTGAAAAAAAAAAAAAAATTTTACAATTTCGTACATATGAATGCTATCATCTTTGAATTTCATTCAATAAGGTGGTTCAATGATTCCTTTGTAATGGTCCTCCTTTTTTTTTTTTTTTCTCTCTCTCTCTCTTTTTAGCGGTAATGTTGACAGTTCATGAAGATCATAATTTTGAGAATGCCCATTTCTATTTTTGTAGACATCTTATGAGTTATCAATTGAATGGTGAATTTACCTTGCCAAATATATATTGTTACTAAAGGGGATATTTGAATCATGGTATTTTTAACTATTATTGATTAGAATCCTGATTCTACTATAGTTTTCAATTCTAAAATTATTATTGTGATAAGATGATAATCCGAATCCTCCCTTTAGGATCCTAAACTATAGTATACCATAATTGTAGTATGCTTGGAAGGATTGTCTTGCTCAAAACTTGTACTTCTTCTATATTTGTTTATCAGCTATTCATTTGTAACTTCATTTCAACCTCCTGCTGCTCTGCCCAAATTGTGCTATTTTACTAGTAACCATCTTCCTATGGGCTCTTGACTCTATTACCTCCTCCAAATCTGCAGCTGCATTGTTTGAGGTGATCATTAAACTTGTCGAAACTTGGAAAAAATCAAAACTCCTTTACCTCTCCTCTTCCTTTATGACATCTTCTTACCCAGGACAAAATTCGTATAAGAGAGACTAATTTTGGCTATAGCAAGAATTCGATTATTATTTCAGCCAAATTGGATTACTAAGAACTCACCAAGAAGCAAAATTACTAACTAGCCTAGGATTGGAATTGCGATATGATCATCAAAACATTTCTTACCTTTCTTAGGCACACTTTGGAACATGATTTATAGAAGATCAGTGGATGCATAGAGATCAAGTAAGTAGCTGGTTGACTCGGATAGCTAATGACGCTGAGTATCCAAATCTATTTTCTCCCTTTTCCGGTTCCCTCTAATATTGTGACTCCTAGTCTCTTTTACTGCAGACTCAGGATTTTATATCAGGAAGGGCAATCTGCACATAAGAAGGTTAAGGTCTAGCATCCCTTTCAATCTGCCCCCGCTCTTATCCTCCTATTTGACAGCCTTCTTAGCTTCGAGTAAAATACCATCACTATCAACTCAGATGCAATGTTCTTTAGAGTTTCGTCCTAGTGAATCCTGGCTTTCAGGATACTGTAATCAGCCAATATCCTTCATCTTCCCATAAGTAGACGATCTGGATGCATCTTGACATCTAATGTTGATGTTTCCATGTCACATGTCGAGCAACTTTCATTACAAGATCGTAAGATTCATAATCTCATAGGCTTCAATAATAACACCAAGGTTTTGCGCAAAATCACATCTCAGATAGCTAATTGTAAAGGCGTAGAGACAATTGAAGCAGTTTTCTGAGTAACAAGACTTCATCACCTCCGGGGTGATCCTCCATAAATGGTGTCACATCATACAACTAATGACAAAGTTAGCATTTTCTTAGATAATAGTATGGTCAAAGCATCCTTTTGTTTACTATATTTTGCTTCTGCTGTTATCTCTAAATATGCATGTTAGAATCATATGCTTTGAGTGGGATGATTCCTCTGATTCTACGGCCGACTACATACATGGAGGAACAAAAACTCCGGGTTCATCGTGTGACTTATTGAAGCAAAGTGACCTAACTTATTCGAGTAGCAATGATGGTAGATCATCTTACATTGTATATAATATGAGCCCTTCAAACATCACGAGTATTTGGTGGACAGAAACGCACGAAAAGGAAAGGGGAAAACAAACTAAACAAAGCCATTGGTACTGCAAAGTATAAAACTGAAATGCAGAAGCAATAATCTTCATTTGGATTAGATTATCAAGTGAAAAAGAAAATTTTTCTTCAGCTATCAAGTTTATACTCTGCACTGTCTTGCCATGGCAAAATCTGCTGCCTCACATAAGTAAGCCATACCGATAGCTTTACTTCGGAGAAACGAATGACTTGCTTTTTTTTTTTTTTTCTTTTAACCTCATCTCCATGAATCTCAACTGCTTAAAGCATTTTTCAGCACAAGGAAGCCCTTAAACTGACTCTTTCTTTTAGTCAAAACTGGCTATAGAAGGGTTAAGGATTTATGCGGTGTGAAAGAAAGAACAAGAGGTTACAGCTTTGCGCTCCAACTTGATTAGAGAAAGAAATAACGATGTGTTTGTTTCATGGAAAATGGCTTCTAAACTTTTCCTAACATGTCTCATAATATAATCTTGTAACTGCCGACTTCTTTTTTTTTTTTTAATTGACATTTTCGATGATTGCTTAACGTCACTTGCATGTCACACCGGCCGTTGCTGGATTTCAAAGGTTGCGTCATTTCCTATTGACATCATATGCACCCCATCTTGCAGGAGAATTCATGGTATAAAAACTCAACCAAAAATAAGATGCGTTTAGGTATGAGAACACAAATCAGTTGAAGAACAAACCTTCCCGGAAATTATAAGCCAGCAATCCTTGAATTTTGCGTTAAAGGAGAACTGCACATGACAGTGTGTGATAAGGTGAAGGATTGCAAGAAACTTGAAAGCACTGGCTTTTTCTATTGCAATTATTATATTACTAGGAGTTGCATACAATACATTTGTAACTTATTTCATCCTTCTACTGCTCTGCTCATACTCTGCTATTTACCAGTAAGCATCCTTCTAGCTGTCTTTAACTCTATTAACTACTCGAAATTTGCAGCTGCATTATCGTCTATAGTGATCATTAAACCAGTAAAAACCGGAAAAAGCCTTTATCTCTCCTCTTCCTTTATGATATCTTCTTACCCGCGATGAAGTTCATACACATAGGAGGGTTAATTTTGGCTATAGCAAGAATTGATGCTGGCAGGATCCATAACCCATCCCCACATATCAAACCGGAAGCAACAGCAGGAACCATCAGACCTGCTTTCCTGCTGTTCAATTTGTGCCAAGCGAAGACAATCAAGCTCCCCACACACATATCGATCGCAAAATATGCTCCTACAAGGAAAGGTACGGCCATAGCCATTGGAAGCGGCATGTATTTCCCTATTTTCTTTGGAGAGAAGTCTCTCAGCAAGTTGGCTGCAACAGCGAAAGCAAAAAAACAGTAGCAGAGCTGTAAGCAGTGTCGAGGAAGGGCAGAAAAACCTTCCACTCCTAGAATAGCCATGTTTCGGTAAATGATGGCATAGGGAGCCTTATACTCTCCATCTGGATCCCCAACATCAAATGCCTTGTAGAAGAGGAAAAATGAAAGAGGAGCAACTACACAGCCTATAGCAGCTCCAATAGCCTGGCTAAGAAGCATAGATCGAGGAGAGGTCAGCGTCAGGTGCCCTGTCTTGAAATCATGCATCAGATCAGAAGATATAGAGACCATTGCTTTAACTAGACCACATGCAACTAGTCCTGCAACCACACCATCATCTTTTCCAGCCACAGCAGCGAGCACAAAGAGGCCTACTTTTCCATAATTATAGGCCATGTTCATATCGGTGAGACCTGCTCCATATGCATTGCAAAAGCAGAGGGATGGGGCAAGAATATATGCAACCACAATGTAATACCACTTCAGTTGTGGAAACATGAGTGGTACTGTGATGATGGAAATAATAGAGAAGATTGCATATCCTATACATGCCAACCACACTGGAATCCTATCTCTCATAAACACTTCGTTTCGTCGGAGATCATCTATCGCTTGGTTTTCATCCTCAGGAACTGCATACAAAAGTTCAACAAATTGGATTAGCTTTAATCCTAACATTGTAACTTTAGATACTATTTTCATGTTAGTAGATTAAAGTTTGTAGATTTTTTCATTGACAGTCTCCATCACTTTGGGCTGAGATATTAGAAAAACCATCAAGTGCACCACTTAATTAATTAAGAGTGAATTAAGTGCACAGGAATTTGAGCTTAAGACCTCCTGCTCTGTTGCCATGACAAACTTTAAGATCTTTAGTTGCCCAACCTAAAAGCTTAAATTTAGTACCTCTAGCGACAATTTCATATTTATTGATAAAAAATTTTAAGAAAAATTCAAGAGTTACAAGGATATGGTGATACATGAAGATTCTTTACATGTTTTATTCGTATGCTTGTTCATTCTTGTACAGATGTTCCTTGCTGTGAAAAACAGTATTTTCACAAAGTTGTAGAGTCCGTCTCCAAGAATTAGAGATATTGATATGAAAACCTACAGCAAAAATGTGAAGCCATATTAGAAACCATCTTGTCCACGAGCAACATAACAGGTCTACCCTAGTCCGAAAAAGATAGATGCACCATATAACTAAATGACCTTAGATTACTAGAATCTGCCTGGCAGCACATGTAGTTCTTAATTAATCGAACAGCTATGAGATGCCCAGACATCGATCTTCAAAGCAATAGGAATGATGTTTCATTGATCAATACGAATTGGTGAATCATATTCACCTTACCTTATAACCATTCAAACTCTTCATGCTACTTTTTGGAGCACCAGTCGAATACCAGACTCCTTTACGGTCTTCTATGAGCGGCCACATTAGTCCCCAGGAAAGCACAGCACCTAGAAGCAATGACAAGTTCACTAGATGGGAACAGATCATTCCGGCTCCCACATATGTCGTGCTGAAATCGAAGTAAAATCTGCGAAATGGAATTAATCATATTGTTAGTGAAAAAGTTTGATTAGAGAAAAGGAAAGGTATGAATTTAAGCACGCACGAATTTTTCCAAGCTTTTAGCCCAAATGTAGGAAACTGAACAAATCCACACGTATCTCCACCGCTGTAAAACCACTGGAAGAATGCCCATAGAAAACTGAACGAAAACGATTTCAGGAATCCTTCAACCTGCTTTCTGCAAAAATCACCAGCTCTGGTTATTACCGAAGTTCAAATTTCGTATTTTCCTTATGAAAAATAAGAATCTCAAACATGAAGGGAAACAAGACAGAATTCTTACTTTGCCATTTTGTCCCCTTTGGGAGTGTGGAACCCATTGATGAGAACCGCTGTTGCGGTTCCGCTAGGATAAGTCAGTTTGTAGTCTATTATCATAATCTGCATAAATTGAATAGCTGTATAAGAAATTTTCATTCGATTCTACGATAACACTTCTCAGTGATCAAGAGACAGGATAGAGCGTAGCAGGCTGGTTACCGAACCGAAACCAAAGAATGATTTAAGACTTATGCACGCACGTTTGAGTTCGAGTAAACAGAATTACCTTTCTAAGAGGAACTAACGCGAACAAACCGACGAAGCTGCTTGTGAAAAGAAAAGCCGTCATCCATCCAATCCCGGGTTCTTTGGTATCTGGATTATTCCCTGGTGTATCAACCCCTGCCTGCTCATAGATTTTACGACTTAATCCTAATAGATAAGACCCGAACCCACCTGCGCAATGCACCAAAATCTTAAAACTGCGCATCGAACTAGAACGCGACATAACAGCCACACAATAACATTGTAGACAAAGAAGATACCAAAATACATTCCAAGGAATTACAATCGACGAGGGTTCAAGTACCGACCTCCATATGCAATGCCATAACAAGCGACGGCACAAGTCTGAATTGTGGTGTTTTCCTGCCGCGTAAATGGGGTGGTTACGAATCCAGCCTTTTCGAGCAGCTTCGTCCATGCTCGGAGGACGACAAAGGCGATAAGAGCAGCGGAGACATTAAGATTAGGGACTAACCCAGTTGTTAAATTCAATTTAGTAACA
Source organism: Lumnitzera racemosa (assembly GCA_024138005.1). NCBI lineage: Eukaryota > Viridiplantae > Streptophyta > Magnoliopsida > Myrtales > Combretaceae > Lumnitzera > Lumnitzera racemosa. The sequence goes on from JAMXBC010000004.1 coordinate 104,744,791, forward strand.
ATTACACTGTAAATAACTCCAATCAGTACACTGGCAAAGAGTCCTCTAAATGTGATCTGCTTGGTCCATGGTGCTATTCTTTTCATATCTTCCATCTCATTGCAAACCTCTTCCACATTGTTCCTCTCCCCCTCTTTCATTTCATCAATATTCGTACTCCCCATTTTGATCGAATTATGCCCTTTAAACACAAAAACAGAACAAAAATAACGTAAACAGCCACAAGATCAAAACTTTTCTCAACCCCAATACACAACAAGTAATCACATAACAACCCATTACAATAGAACATCAAACAAACATGGAATACATTAAAATTTACCTAAATTTAATCTTGGGAAGAGTCTCCAATGCCGCTTCCTCCACGCGACCGTCTTCTTTTCTTGACGGATAAAATAATATAAACTGTAGCAACTTGGTGAAAATACACCCTCCTAAATGGTGCATTAATAGCTAATTAAGACTGATAATATGATTTCTTTTTCTCAGGCTAAGAAATTGACACCCGTTTAAATATAAAATTTACTCAGAAAAATCAAAATACAACTTAGCATAACAAGATAATGACATCATAGGATACGAAAGCTCCAAATTTATAGCAATTATTGGTCAGATATCACCTACCCAAGATGTGAACGTGTCTACACCATGCAACAAATAAAACAACCTTAGCAGACATTAAGTTTTTCATATGTACTGCAAAGAAGTACAAAAGCAACGCCTGTAGTACATTAATTCACTTTATAACTACAGGTTGTTTTGGTTTAAATCTTACTTACTTTGTTTAACGCTGGTTAGTCTAAGATCGTTGGACACTTCCCTTGACTTCTAATTAATATTTCTTTTCTATAGTTTCTTTCTCTTCTTTATCGGAAGTGGGTTGTGGATGTATATAATTTTCTAAGTGTTTGAAAGCTATTATTATTCCTTCCTCTCAAAGTGCATCAGCTTTCTCATTATAGGTCCTTGACATACACAAGACAAAAAAAACGTGACCAACTGTCCTAGATTTCAGTGACAAAAAAGTCAACAGTCACGCAAATTGAATGGGGCAGAGACCTGGAATTATTATTATTTGACTTCTTTTATAATTTCATTGAACTTATTGTCACACGTATCCCAATTATGAGCGTTTTACACGAGCTTATGATACATGCATTAAAATACTGTTAAACTATAATAATCTTATTAATTTATATATAAAAAAATCTATAAACTATGTTTTATTTATCCATGTTATAAGATTTTTAGATGTTTCACTAACTGGTTTTGGAAGTACTGGTTAGAATCGTAAAAATGAAAAATGTTCACATTTTATTATATATTTTATAGAAAAAGGAAAAAATAGATATACCAAAAGGTGAAAATATTTCCTTTTTAAATGGTCAACAAATGCATAAAATCATACGCTAATCTTCTTATTTCTAAAATATACTATCTCAACCAAACTGAATAGGAAAGTGAAATAAATTGATACCTTTTTTATTTAAATTATAATTTTTACACTAGTTTTATTAAGTACGGAATACAGACTTATCTAAATTATTTCTTAGCAAGCGCCACTTATGCACATATTTAATAAAGGTATGTCTATTTTTCAATTAATGAATTATATATTTACATAGAAAAACCGACACATCGTAATATATGCAGCTTCCTTATGAATATACGCAGTACTTGTACTTCTTTTTTTTCTTTTCCTTTTTTTTTTTTCCCAACACAGTAATTACTTTATTTTGTTGTTCTTTTTTGGTAACCTGTTTTTTCATCAATCCTTATAATTCGGAATATTTTAGTTTCGGAAAAAAGTGTATTTTTTCCTTAAATTTTTGTTGTAGAATTACGTGACAGTAATTAGCTGGACACACGTACATACAAATTTTTTTTTTTTTTCCAGTCACTTGTTTTCAATCGAAAACAATCATGAATCATAAGTGTAGCATATTGGCATCTATGAAAGATGTATTGAACATTTATTACTTAAACAATTAAGAATTTTTGTTCTTATTAGCTAATTAATATGGGTAGAATAAATAGATAATATAATAAGCTATGAACATACAATTTTTGTTGGCAAGACAAAAACTAGCGAGGTGGAAAGCTAATCTTCTTAGATTAGCAAGTCGGAAACTCCTCATAAGTATAACTAACCACTACTCTCAAGCTATTTCTATATCTCCAAATCTTGCTACCCGATTGGAAAAAAAAAAAAAAACACAGAGACTTTGTTTGAGGTCCTTTACAGGAAAGAAATAGAGTTCATTAGGTTAATTGGCAAAAAATCAAGAGACCGAAAGAGAAATAGGGGTTAGGAATGTCTGACATCAAGAAAAGAAACAAAGCAAACTTTGCAAAACTAGCGAGGCATGTCCAAAAAACTGACTCCCTATGGACAAATCTTATCGGGCAGAAGTACAATCTTCATCTGGAAGGTAGAAGGAAAGGAGGTGGATCCCTGTTCTTTAAGGAATTGAAACATGCCACAGTTTGGGTAGAAGACAAAGCCAAAGTTATCCTCAAATTTGGTAGGAACACATCATTCTGGTTGGCAAACCGGTTGAGCAATGGTAAGATTTCAGCATGGCTATATGGCCCTTTAAACAAATTAGAAACCAATTCCTCTTATGGCGTATTCTTCATAACGGTTTGGCAACCAAAGGCAACTTACAAAAGAAAAATATACATGTAGGATTTGAATGTCTCTTATGTCGGAAGGAAGAAGAATTTACGCAGCACATTTTTGTCAACTGGGATTGATCCAGAGAAATCCGGTATCAAACCGGCTTGAGCATTCCAAATAGAGAATTACCTCTCGAAGAATGCAAAGTTTAGCTAAAGAAGGCGTGTAAATGGAGAAAAGAACAATGGAAGTAGCACCCCACTAGCAATTACGGTGCCGTTTGCCTCGAAATGCATTTGGATGGAGAGAAATAATAGAGTTTTCAGACCAGAAGAACGAGATGTAGGCTGTTCAACCAAAATTCATAGAGAGGCCAACGAGGGGTGGACACAATAAAGAACGGTTAAACTCAAGAAGGGCAGTTAGGTAGAAGAGCAGAGATGGGAAAAGCCGGTAGCAGGTTGGACTAAACTCAATTGTGATGGTGCAAAACTTGAGGGTGATAATAGAGCAGGAATTGGAGTAGTTTGCTGCAATGACGAGGGCTTAGTGATTATGGGATGTCACAAAAAAGTCTTGACTAACTCCTCACTTCAAGCTGAGTTATGGGCCATTGCAAAAGGTTTACTCCTAGCTTCAATTTTACGCTACAAAAGGATCGTTATTGAAGTAGATTCCGAACAAGCTATCGAATGGTTGAGAAATCACTCTGTGCAGCAAGATATCAGCCACCCTTCTCTCCAAACTTGCCTGTAGCGTATTAACTTCTTTTCCAATATATCTTTTTGCAGGGTAAGCTGTAAAGCCAATCAAGTTGTGGTCAAGCTAGCAAAGATGGGAATGACAGCTTCTCAAGACCTCTTCTTTACAAATCATGTCCCGTTTTTTCTTTCTAGTTTTCTTATGAAAGACCTTTATTTGATGTTTCTATTTCTGTTCCGAGCAGGAGAGATAGTGATTCCCATGATGTTTCCAAACTAGCTTGCCTTTTGGCGACTTGATCTTCTTTTATAAAGCTTTCCTTCACCCACACAAAAAAAAAAAAAAAAAAAAAGATCTTGTACCGTTTCAAAACAAAATAATAAGAAAAAGTACATTACTATAGCTTGCAGTTTATATAAAATTTTATGTTTAGAAATTTCTTTGTTTATGCTATATCAATGTACTATATGTCTTATTTTTATTTGTATTTAAAATATTTAATTTATGTCTTATTTTAATAAAAACTTATATACATACTAAGAACCTAAGAAAACTTTTAAAAAACAGCTCCATTAAAAAATTATATGTATACATATTCATATATATATATATATATATTAACTTAGATATTTATAGTAAGATTTTGTGATGCTAAGATCCAAGAAAAGTAGAATCTTGAATAAGGATACAATTGAGATAAGTTTGGGAAAGGTCTTATAAAACCTAAACCGCTCTCCAATATGATTTAGAATTTTGTTAGAACCTTATAAAAACCTTATTAGGTTTTACTTTTTATTCTTAAAACTTATTCTTATAGGATTAAGGTTATTATAAGGTTAGGTTTTTGTAGTGTTTAAAGCAATTCTATTTGAGCAAGTTTTCATAAAATAAAAAGTAGTCATGTAAGATTATGGTTACACTTATTAACTTATGCTCAAATGAAATTGAAAATTAAACATATTATACAATATAGAACTTTGTACAGGGCATGCATGATGCGTAGATTAAAAACAAATATTTTATTGGATCGAGTTTCTATCAGGTATTTTTGTAATCTCAAATATAATCTAAGGGTAAGTTTTTATCTAATTAGACAAGTTAGGTACTCTATAATGACTTGTCTGGTTGCATCCTTAGTCGTAGATCGGATCGATTAGGTTAATAAACTTGTGTTGTACGTTGATTGTGGTATGGGTATGGAATGCAAGTAAGTTGAGTAGATTGAACGAACTAAACCGCAAAGGCATTGAAAACATGACTTATAAAATTGAAAGGCACATGTTGACCAAAGCATCTTTATTAAGCTAAATTTACAATAACACTCTTGTAAATTTTTGTAATGATAGTACTATCAGTAGAGATGAATTGGGTTAGGACTTACAAGAGTTGTAGGTAGGCCTACAAAATAAGATGCAATAAAAAGTATTGAGATGTTGTTTAATATGACCATTATTATATTAAGCCAGTAGGTACTTAAAAACGAGAGGAAGTGTAAGAGAGCTAAAGAGCTTGAGTACATAGAATTTGTCAAAGTGTATGAATGTATCGTCAATAGCGTATCACTATTGATAGAGGGAGCCAAAGAGGATCTAGTAGTATGTCCATACATCGAAGTACCTACTAATCTTAGAGATTGGGGGTAATGCTGAGGGTCGTATCCCATAAGTTTAGGAACATTGCTATTGATGGAGTCAATCCTTGTCCACTAATGCCTTCTCATTGTATCCATCTTGTCCTCAACTCGAGAATAGTATAGTGTCCATCCTGAAGCTTACTAAGTCCTTATACTAGTCAATTGTTTAGCTAAACAGATTGGCCATAGGGTTGATCAGGGTGAAATCACTTTAAACTTGGGCTTAACAAATCGGCTTAGGGCTAGATTGGGTTGGTGAGGGCCTAAGGACTGTCTCTAAAATCTCCCATCAACAAGTGCCATTCCCGTATGCACTTGATCATGTAAAGCAAAATAGCTGCATTTAAGGTGGCCTAAGGGGCGATGACTAGTGGGTCCCGTGTTTCTCTTTACATTAAGAAGAAAAAGAGAAAAGCAATGTCTTTCTTTGAGAGTGCGGTAGCCGCAAGACTAATTATCCACCCAACTCATTTAAGGCAAGAAAGAAGTGCCTCAATTGCTCTTCACTTAAATAGACTGACATCATGTACATGTATAATAGTGACACAGGATAAGAAATCTTTTATATTCATATTATCTTATCATGTTAGATTAGATTTTAATATAGTCATCGAGTTACATCAATCCATCGGAAATAAATCTCTAAACTCACCATCTTCTCTTTAAAAAACAAAAAAAGGGGGTTTTTGTCGAGTTTAACATGCAACAAATTTTATGGACCGTCCGTCGCCTTTTCTACCCATTACGCATGGTATCAGAAGTTTCAATCCAGTATTGGGTTTCAGTGCCTTGAGGAGATTCTTCCATTTTTGGCTGATTTGTAAAACAATTTTTAGCCATAGCTTTTTGTAAAAAAAAACAAAATATATGATACGAGATTCAAATTCACGTTGCAGCTGAAAAGATAGGAGCACCAACGAGGACAAGTAAGCCATAATACATTTGCATATATACTTGCGTGTTCTTTATGCATCTAAATGGGCAAATGTTGTATAACCATTTATGGTGCATATTCTCTCGGAACGAAGTTAGTCATTATGATAATTTTGAATTAATCCAATAAAAATATTTATAGAAATCATTTTCACCGTTCTCTTTTTTTTTTTTTTGCTATGCTAAAGAACTCGATTTAAAAGGAATACAGTTTTGCCAAAGCTGTAATAAACTGGTGGTATGGATACTAAATATATCAAATTCGGTTCCCTATCTGTTAACTATTATAATAAATGTAGTTAGTTGATCCAAAATAGGAGAAAAGAAAAAATAGAAGATATTTTCCTTTACAAGGGAAAATGTTTTTTCATGAAGGTCCCTTTATCTTAGGAAAAACTTATTCTTGCAAACACTTTTCTTATTTTCTTTTCCTTGTTAGGCTAAAATTTGCCTATTTATTTTCTCTTGCAAGGGAAAATATTTTTTCTATTAAAGGGGAAATTTTAATATTTTTTAGGAATATGCTTTATATTTTTTTTAAATGGAATTTTTTTTCTAGATTAGTCTATTCTAACTTGCAAAAGTGATTTTTTTTTTTGTTAATTTTTACTAGAACTGGTCTACAAATTATATTTTAATATGAAAATGCTTTAGCATGAAAAAAAAAAAAGAAAATCAAATTTGCATGTTAAAAAATTACAAAAATAATGTATTGAATAGTCATATTCATGAGTATTAAAACTTTATTTTACATTTTATACATTTTCTTAATGTATATATGGTAATATATTGAGTTAATAATAATATTTTATCTAAGGATCACAGTTCACCTAAAATTCATGTGAAACACTAGAAAATTACTTTCAGTATCTTCTCAGTGCTTCTTTACAAACACGACCAAACACATAATATATATATATATATATATATATTGAGGAAATATATTTTTAATGGAAAAATATTTACTGTTAGCAAGGGTTTCCCTTGAAATAAACTGAGCGTAATAAAAAAAATTAAGTTTTTTGTAAGAAAACAATATATATTTTTTAAGATGGAAAGTTATTTTTCAAATTAATCTCCATAAATATTTTAACTTACGAGTTTAAAAATATAAAACAAGTTAAACAGGATACTAGTTCAAAAATATAAAACAAGTTAAACTTTGTGATGATAAACACAAAAAAAAAAAAAACCATTTTTTTATGTTTCACCCAAAAAAAAAAAAGCCCAGATCTTCATCTGCAAGTTTCACAAAGTACGTGAACTAATTAGAAAACTTTTTACAAGAACAAAACTTTTCTAAGACTATATATATATATATATATATATATATATATATATATATATATATATATATATATAAGGATTCTTAAATATTTTATGGCATTATAATTGATCCCATAAAATATACAAAATATTTTATCTCATATATTTAGATATATTACAATGAGTCGCACACAAACCTGGCACTTACATGGATTCGAAAAACTAATGGACGGTCTATACACTAGGTTCAATCAGTCATGTGCAACTGAAGAATTTTTAATATAAAACGAAAGGGGAAAGTTATTATATAAAATTCTGAAAAGGTACTAAAAGGATAATGCTTTTGCCGTAATCGCATAAGCACAATAAGCGTGACCGTTCTAATATTCAATGTCAGTAGCAGTATACATTTCAACATTCTCCGTCTATGGACTTTGCATAAAAGAAGGGCAAAGCCGGGAATAAAAGACATTGGCTACTTCAATATAAATAAAGAAATTTTTTTTTTTTTTCATGACAGAAAAGAGGATCCAAAACTAATTAATTCCATTGAAATATCAATGTTTATATTTTATATTACTGGATTATAAGAGTCCTGGCTTCAATAAAGAATACATTAGTTTATAATATTTTACAAGCATGATATTAATCTTAGAATATGCTGAAAAACACAACGAGTCTAATTCACAGAATCTATATTGACTCAATTTGTAGATTTCTTGTGATAATATGATGTGGTACGGATGGATACAAATATAAATTAATCATTTAATACTTGTCCTTAATTATTTGAAAAGAAAATAATTCTTTTAAACTTTAAACAATGAAAATGCTTAGAAGCTTTCAAAATTCAAAACATAATTATGTAAACTACTTTCTTTTTTTTTTTTTTTTAGGAATAGGGAGTAAATTTGATGGTTTTGTATGATACACCAATAGAGTATGCATTTGGAATACCAGTGCTACAAAATCATAAAATAAATCACCTATACTTTAATTTTAGATTGATATAGTATATAAATATATGCCTATCATGAGAAAACAAATAAAAATTGATCATCAAATATTTAATGGTCGTCTGATATTTTAAATTGTAGACTAACCTATTCCTTTCTCCATAAAAGCCACATATTAAACAAAAACAAATTTTCTTGAATTGCAAATGCATAACAACTTCCATATTGCCATAGGTATTTTCCATTATATTTTGTAGTCAAAAGTGGAAATTATTAAAATATTCAGGTTAAATCATAAATAAGTTTAGAAAAGGAGAACTAAACATATTTTATCTTGTTACAAGAATAACATTTATATTAATAGATTACAATGATTTGTACATCTTTGAACTTACCGTTTTGTACCCATTTACTAGTTCTAGACCCAATAAATTGAAGAATGGATACCGGCTCACCTAGGTGTTGAGGTTGGATCAAGTTGATTAAATTACAAGGGCTATGTCCATAGTTTTAATTAATTTGTAGGCTAAATTTTTTTTGTTTTTTTCTTTAGTAGACCCATGGAGTTCGATTCCACTTGGGCCAAGGGGGCATCAAGCCGAGACCCTTGATTGGAGCAGTAGGTTGTGGAAGGGTCTAATTCAGACCGGTCTATGAGCATATATCTAGATAATAGGTGATGTCCTGGTTGGAGAACCAGGTCGTGGATGGGTAATTCAAACCGGTCTAGGAGCATATCTAGAGATAATGGGAGATGTCCCCTCTGGGACCAGTTGATTTATTTTTTCCCAGTAGTTCATTCCTTCTAACCCATAAGTGGCTAGAGTAGATCTTCAAGTACCTGAAAGGTTGTTGTGGCCCGTGTGGGACAAGTTGGGAGAACTCCTTTCATCAGGAAAAGACGTCCAAACATTCGCTATGATGTTCAACGGAGGCTTCTTTAAAGCATCTTCCACAAAAAAAGGGTCAGGTGTTTCGATCTGGACAACTTGGTATTTATTCAGTTTATGACTATGACCATCTTTTTCGATCTATGGTTTTTCACTTTAGTACAATTTTTTTTTCGCATATTTATTTATATTGGAAGTAGAATATTTGTTTATTTAAACGAATTAGGCTCAAGTTCCCGTTTAGTTTAAATTTGTGCACCAATTTATTTGGGCTTGTGAATAAACTTACGAGCTTTATATATATATATATATATTAAAAATATTACATATATTATATAGTATATATAATTAAAATAAAAACTAGTATTTATATATGTAATGTAATCTTTATTTATTATTCGTTAATTTATTTATCTATATATTTATTCTTTTTGTACTATAGATTTATGAGCAAGCTCGATCTCCGTGTCGATTTGAAAATGAGTCAAACTCTAATTCAACATGAAGCTCGTTTATCTAAAATCGAGCTTATAATTTTCAAGCTCTGTAAAAGTTTAGCTTGATTTGAAAACAATAATTTTTAATTAAGTTAAGTTTAAGTTTTTAAGTGCTTAACTCAACTCATTTATAGTTTTAATTGAAGATGATAGAGACGGGTAGGTGTGAAGGGTAAAAAAAAAGAAAAGATAAGAAGAAAAAGAGAATGTTAAGAGAGAGGAAAGAAGAAAGTAAGGATAGGAAAAGTAAGAGATTGGAAAAGAGAGGGGAAAGAGGGAGAATAAGGACTGGGAAAGGAACGGAAAACAGGGAAATAGATTATTAGAGAGAGAGAGAGAGAGAGAGAGAGAGTTGGGTGGGTGGGTGGGGGGTTGATGGTGGAAGAAGGAAGAAGATCAAAAATGGGAGGAAATTTAATTTTTATTATTTTTAGTAATTTCAACCACTAAAATAGTAGCACATAACTATGTTATTATAATTACATACATATGTATATTAACTCTCATGTATACACAATATTCATACTAAAAAGCATGGATACGGAATATACATATATATTAATATACAAAAAATAATTATACTATTTTCATTTCATACATATATGTACATAATATACTAGTCTAAGCATGATTGTTTACTTACGAGTTAACAAATATCCAAAAATCAACAAAATTTGACAACAATAATGTTAATCATAGAAGAAAGAAAATAGGGAAATCACAATACAACAAACAAAATAGAGAAAGTTCACAAAATAATGAAATCTTATTATATAATATTGGTAATGGGTAGTTAGATAGAATGGAGTTGTTTAATACACATTTCACAAAGATATACTCTTTTTTAAATATTGCATGATTATTGCTGGAGGGTTTTTTAGTATAATAAAACATCAAAAGAAAAAGTAAAGTATTAAAAGCAACAAAAGTAGACCATTCGTTTTATTATAATGGAAGATAAGTTTTTACCTAATTACATATTTACAACAAATATTATTATAGCTATATTTATAGTAAAATAAATAATAGTTATTTTATTTGCATATTCGCAATAAAGTGCGGGTTATAATCCAATACATATTACCAATTGTATAAAGTTAAGCCCAACTATCGGTATATATGGTAAATATATATAACATATGCATAGTGCTATTACAATCATGGACCAAACACCATTATAAGTCCCAAATGTACCTTGTTGACGTTTTCAATATCGTAAACGCTTGATTGTCCTATATTGTCGACGATTCCATCGAATTTCCACTCAAGACCGTCCAATTGTGTGGCGGTCGAGGGCTTCTACTCTGTTCCCAAAGTCAACGGCTTTTATTGTAATGCTCCATTGGACCTTTGTCTATATCCATCTTGATTGACAGCAACGTTGAACAAGACGCGTGATCCCAATTAAGGTTAAATCAAGCTAGCCCCTAACTTAATAGGGTTCTGTTCCATTTTTACTTTTATTCGATTAAATTACAGTTATTAAGCCAAAGTCAATTTTAGAACTATTTAAGTAAATTAAAATTAAAAACAAATTAAATCGAGAGGATGCAATATTAAACTTAAGTACAAACTCAAGTTAAGCTCATACTTGATTAAAGATTAAAAATTAAAATTGGATATCACTTTTAAATCTAATCCAAATAATGGTTATGCAGCGAGACGAAGTAACCTACCTTAATTTAGCAAATTATATAAAAATAATAATAACACAACAAATGCTCTAGAAATTCGACCGGAAATGTTCCTAAAAAAAAGCCACTTACCTGAAAGTTTTTCAATCCTTCTTTAGCCTTTTTCTTTGTCCCTTTTGAATTCCCAGCCAAATGCAATGTCGAAAATGCTATAGCTTAAATTGAAGCAGAACACATTTATGCTCCTTCCTCGACCTTCTTTTAAGTTATCAATCGATCATCTTTTTTAATTTGTATAAATATCTTATCAAATAACACAACGATATTTCAATTTCTAACTCAATAAAATACCTAATGCTCATTAATAAAACTCATGAAATATATCCAATCTTGTAAAAATTAGCATATAGTGCCTACTTTGAACAAATCAATCAGAACATTTCGTGTAATGTTGATGAGTAAATTATACTAAATTGCTAAATGAGATGTTTGATTTGGGTGAAAGGAAAATGGCATCCTACCTTGATATAAATTCCAAATTTATACCAAGATTTCAGTTAAAAACATGGTGTCATCAACTAAAAATGAGAAAATATGAGCACATTATGAACAAAATTTAGAAGATAGTTACATGTACTGCGAAGGAGTACACGATCAAGATTTGTAGTACACCAAAATATCGCAACAACATATGACATCTGTATAGCCCTTCCACATCTTCAGTTGACTCTTCTCTTGCCCCCACATCTCTCTCTTTTCCAACCGAAAAGGTCGCAGAAAAAGATGCACTCCCGGTATCAGCCTCGGGCACCGAAAGTTAAAATGGAATTGCAATTTCAAATTCTATATTGGATTCAAAATATATGAAGAGAATTTAAAACAAATATCACAATTCTTTAAATTGATTATTTGGGCTTTGGGTGGCAATTTGATTCTAGCTCATTGGAGACGGAACTATGATCCTATCTTATGTACATGCATATGTATGTGTAATATGAAGCACCCCAAAAATATTAACTTCTTTATAAATAGATAATTACATGTGTTAACAAAATATAGGCATATGTTTACCCACGAATACATTCATGCCTTAAACTTCATAGCAATTGCAACCATGAATAATGGTAATACCTTCATTTTAAATTGAAGAGTTTTTTTTTTTTTTTCTTTTGGCAGAAAAAAAAAATTGAATAGTTTTTATTTGAATAAGTTGAAATTTTATAATCTTTCACATTTTTTTTATCTTTTTTTGTGCATTTTACGAGTGTAATATGGCAATTCAATCGAAGAGCTTCGTAGGCCAACAAAGAGGAGATATATGTTTTCCATGTGATGCCTACTCTTGCAAATGAATTTTGTTAAGTTTTTGTGTTCTTCTAAGAGATATTACAATTTGTGATTTATTTGCTATTAGCCACTAATGTATTTATATGTAAATTCATAATGCATTTTTTGCATAGGATCCTTTGTACCTGCTTTCATCATGTCTTTTTAATTATATTAATTGTATATTAAGCAAGTGGACATAATTTAATTATCAAAACTCATGCACTTACTTGATTTACTCTTTTTTAACAACTTATCTAGGTTTTTTTTTTTCCTTCCATATGCAATTATTTAGGATTTAAAATGAATCGCAACCCAAATAACCAATGCACAATGGCTTTTTATTTAAGGAATATTGCATAATAACTTGGTTGATCTTATTATTGCTCCTTCATGTAATCATATTAAGACTTAATATTAATACAGAGTTGCTTTTTAATAAGTCATTTCTATGTACGGAGTCGTTTTGCAATTATATTAATAACTTAGTGCTTTTGAGTTTGTATATGCCTGGCGTGATGCTAGTTTCAGTTAAATAAAAAAAGCAATACGTCTTAAAGAAGAAATTATGTTCGGCCAAAAATAAATAAATTAATTAATTAAAAGAAAAGAAGAAGAAGAAGAAGAGGAAATCATGAATTAAAAATAACCTTTTATGAAACAATTACAAAAATATGTTTGATGGCATTAAAAAGCTGGCATCAGAAGAGGATAAACAAACTACTGAAAAAAAAAAAAAAACTATGTAACTTTAAAGTCTCTATCGCAGTTTACTCTAATTATTAAAAAAAAAAAAAACAGTTGATATGATAGGATAGAGAACATGTGATGACGTTACACATCTATGTTCTAAAACTTAATATTTTAATTTGATTTCATTAATCAAAACTTAGAAACCTAAACTATTCATAATAAAATTAAATTGTAAAATTAAGCCTTAGAAATCCCAGTCCAAATCTTAAAATAAAAACCAAACCCTAAACCTCAGTTCTTGTCTTATGCCAATTCTTAAGACAGTTTGATTAATTAAACAAATTCGTATTAAAATCAATAATTCATTCGAGAATTCAAGATTGATGTCTTCTAGAATAAAGAATTTAGCCATTGATTTTTCTTATGCTAAAACCCCATATTAATAATAAGGGCATGGATATATAAATAGAATACAATGACAAAGTAATGCTTCCTAAGCCCTTAGTTGATGACATGAAGCAACTCTATAGAGCCCAAAATTAGGCCTTATTTTAAGCAAACCAAAGCTTCAAAGCGGAAAGGAAGTTAATTGCTTTTATTGTGTGATTGACCACTTTATGAATCCCACATTCTGAATCTCATGGCCATTTTGGGTTCCTAGTTGACTTCTTGACTTAATCTTTTGTTTCATTTAAATGTTGTTCCAAATACTTCCCTAACTGACATATCTCTCGATCATGAACTAATCTAGAAACATCTCTAAGCCCCATGCGTGACCAAAAGATGAATTTTAAGTAAATCTAAATAAGATGATCGGAAATTAATTTACTTAAGAACAAGAGTTTAATTTAAGCTACCAAATTATAAATTGACATGGCATCCACGTATGAGAACCGGAGCCACATCGATGTTATATTAGCCAAAAAAATAAAAATAAACTGTCTATTAAGACACTCATTAAGAAAACATTAATAGTCCATATGTTTCATTCTAATAGTAATTCCATTTTCTACTTATTTTCTTTTATGAAAATAAATATTCCTTATGAAAATAGAATTTTATAAGGAATCTCTATTTAAAAAATATTTAATATTTATTCATTACTCACACCTATAAATAAAATTATATTGGAAATTTTCATTCCCTAAATACCTTAATGAAATTAACAAAAGGGAACTTAATATTCATTCATAACTTATTGCAATATATTTCATTCAATAATAACAGTTATATTATAATCTTATTCCATTTAAAGAAGTGAATGAGTGCTAAATTGCAATCAACGAAAGTGGGATATTAAATCATAAGGAATTAAAAATTTAGATACTAAATTACCAAAAATTGAAAGTAGAAACACTAGTGATCCCTAAATCCTATGCGGAAAAAGTGAAAATCGAATTGAAATACGGTGACGATGGCGACGACCATGATTATGATAACAACCATACCAAGAAAGAACGATAAAAGATAATTAAAGGGGGAAAATTAAAATAAATTAAGAAAATAAGGATGAATCCAGTCCGACTGTACGTTTCCAAACCAAGCCATTTCAAAGTGATGGGTTATCAACAGAAGTGCCTTTTGTCTACCATATTGAAAGTGCGTTAGCTGTCTGACGGTGGCTCTTATGACAAGTGCAAGTGGAAGAATTGAAAGTCATATTGTTTCACTTAAATTGAGCACTGTCTCCCTTCGAAAAAGACCATGGCATAAAAATGTACATCGGTCTACCTTTTATTTTTAGACGAGAACGCCGCATGTTTCTTTTGGATTTAAAAAATAGGCAATATTGTTTCTTATTGAAAAATACTACAAATAATATTTATATGCCCTATTATAGTACAAAGTGGGTGTGCAACGAGCAGAAATCATCAGTTCTTACTACTAACAACTTCACATTAATATTATATCTAATATTTAGGGGCCTAAACGACTCAATGTTAGCCAAAATGGTTTCGAATACATATGCTAATTTTATAAATAAGTAGTATTGATAGCTTATTTTCGATGTGGACTTTCAAGCCCATACTCACCAAATTTGGCTCTATCAACCTAGCTAAAACATAGGCCTTTAGATCTAGGTTGGTCAATCCAAGCCCAGTTACCTAAATTAGGTCCAAATCGCTCAACCTGGCTTGAGGTCGTCCGACCTAGCTTGAGGTCATCACACCTTGACTTAGGTCAATCGAATTAAACTAGGGATTTAATAAAGGATAGCCGGGAAAGCATGATAGATTAGTAGATGAAAGGTTGTTAACTTACTGAAATTCTCGCTATAAAATCTAGAGTCAAATAGGAGATCTTAGCATTAATAACTTTCTTTATCCAACTCATCCATCCATTTATAAATACTGTATCAAGCCTCATTGGTAAATGTTTGAAAACTCTCTCACTCCAAACACATATGTACACTCTATCTATATTCCTTTATTAATCGATTCATTTCTAACTTGAGTATGTAATGGTCATGCTAGAACCAAGTTCAGCATCTTGGAAGCTTATGTTTGCTACCCTTTTTAGGAACATGGATTGCCAATCAATAAATGGCTAATTATACTTGACAATCTATATACAATCTAATAATACAGCATCAATGTTCCCTATATCTATCTTTGAATACTAACAAATATTCATAATATATATAACTTTATTTGTATGTTATCGAACATTGCATTTTATTGACATAAGAAATAATTTTTCAAAAGTGACAAATAAAATGGATTGTAACATGATATATAAAAACAAATAAATTTTCATATATCAGAGTATTTGCAACCAATGGTAATAATTATTCATATACTATGGATGAAGTGTTCAACTTTTATTAAAACTTACTTATTACTATTCATTATGCACGACATTTTATCGAATCTTTTTTCAGGGTTACCTTTAAATGAGCCTTATCTTGTAGAATATACAAGTCGTTGTGAAAGTGAAGGAAGGGTCAAAAGATGGGTGCAAAGTTGATGTGAGCTGCGAGATATGGTGCATATATGCTTGCGTTTATTGCATGCAAACAAATGGCATATGTGCTCAATATAGTGCAAACTTTCATTTACTCCATTGCATATAATCGCATCAATATTTCGACTGTGAAAATCCTTACAAAATCACGCCTACGCTGCTAAAGATTCACTCAGGACCTAGATTATCACAATCAATGAAAAGCCTAGACCGTCAAGATTCTAAAAACATTTGAAAAAAAAAAAATTCATGATGCTCCATCATAAGGCTATTCATTGAATCGAATCTAACTACTATTTTCTCATGAATTAGTGAAATAGGTAGGACTCCCTTATATAAAATCATAAACATTATCATAAGTTTCATGATAAAGTAAATATATTGAATTAGGCCAAACTATTAAATAGGGTTCTTTATTTTAGTTTAATTCACGGTTTGGTTTGGAGAAGGTTCAGATGATTCGTGACTCAATTGAGAAATCGAACCAAACCTAACCGAGCTACTTCTAATTAAAAAAAAAAAAGCAATACTTTCTAAATTTTAAATCTTATAAACATTTCAATCTAATCATGTTTGCCTTTTCTTTTTATCATGTCTCATCTAACTTCTAACTATTGTGGTCCACTCATTTTTATCTACCGTCATCTCTCATCTCTTGAGTAAACTCGTGCGACTAACCTAAGATATAATATTATTATGATATAATTTGATGTGAATTTAAATCTTATATAATGTTTCTCAATTTGAATATGAATATTTGATTGAAAGCTCTTATGACCATTAGTATTATCTGCTAAAATAGCGTAATTTTAAAAGTAGTTTGAACTAAATAAAATCACATCACAATATATTTGAAGCTACGTAGTTTAGAACTTTAAACCATTAAAAGAGTGTAAGTTTAAAAAGGTTTTTAGTCGAACCATTTTACTTTTTAAACGTGGCTTCATTTGGTTTGACTTTTAAACCATTCTTGTTGTGGAATCAATCTGAATGGAATAAGAAATTTATTTTTCACTGTTTTTCGAGTGAACCATAAACACCTCTACTAGGTCCAATACGAATCGTGTGCGAGAAATCGGACGATTTCCCATTATCGTATATTTATTTTAAATACGAAATGAGCTCTTTCATCGCCGATCTTGTATATGAAGTATATGGATTCGTAAAAGCCCAAGCGAAGAAATAGGATTTTAGATGAGAATTTGCGAGAATAGTAAAAGTTCGTTATTTTTCAGTTTGCTCTTTTGTTTTATTTTCTTTTATTTTATCTGTTTCTTATTTTTAATGTTTTCTTAGTCCTTATTCTAATGGAGAGTCCAGTTAATGAGTGTAGGGTTTTTATTACGAATGACTCGGTCCCATAAAAGTCATCATGCTATTAATGAACTTTTGGGTTTGAATCTACAATTGATTAATGATGAGATTGTTGAGATAGACATTGTCATCTAATACTTCTAGTTGGTAAAGGATAATGGATCTCCCGATGGTTAGATAGAATAACTAGGGGAAGGTTTCACTCAACCTGGTCTAATTATAAATTAGAAAAGGATAAATAGCACAACCGAGAATTGTTCGGGTTGACAACTCCATTATTACTTAAGCTAGTAATACTTATAAGGGAATGTGTAATTTGATGAAGAAGGACACAAAGAGTGTGAGAAAAGGATGCCAAAAGAGAGAACTTACTCGTAGAGGGTGGGAGATTAAATATTTATATTTTCAACCTCCTGAGCTCTTAACAACTCATGGCACATAGTCTAAGACTTTGAGGGTTCAAGATTGGTAAGATCTTCCAATGGAGGTATGAATTATTCTTTTCAGGTCTTATATTTATCTTTTCCTCATAAATGTTTGACCGTACCATATACTAGTAGCCATGTGGGCTTTTCAAAAGTTGAGCCATCAGAGATCACATTGTATTATGTGTGGCTAAGCCTTAGGGCAATCTCATTGAGAGCTAGTCAAGCTTTTAATGATATCCAAGTTTTGCAAGACTTCACTTAGCTAATCCCTTCAATTCCTTACGTCCAGAGGCTAAGATAGAGCTATCATTTGGCAATCCATCGATACTAGGCCTATGATGGTCTACCCAGTTACTGCTATGATTAGCAGCTTGAGGATTAGGTTCCTCAAGCGTTGACTTGAGGCGGTCAAACTCGGCCCATTTGGGCCTCAATCTTTAAAGTTAGGGTGCTTTACTTTAGGCCTAAGGAGGTTGGCTCATGTTTAAGAACTATCATCAATAGATATGATGGCATATCTTTATGATTCTGTCGATTCTTCTGTTGTCAAGGTAAACTACTAGAACTATCTGATATCAAATTAAGTAAAACAAAAGAAGAGCTGACCACAATTATTTTAAATGAAAACCTTAATATAACATGAAATTCCACAGAGTGAAGGAGATAAATTTATTAATAAAAATCAAGAGTATACAGGGATAATATATAAAGTCCCTACTATATGACAATCTTACTTACAACAATCAAACCAAAATGACTTGTCTACATGGAGTTACAAAGTTAACACACTCTCTTAATGAAATCTTAGAGTCAATCTTAGACCTACATTCACAAACTCACCAAACTTTGCAGGTGAAAGTATCACCTAACAAATCTAACTCTCATGGAACTGGATGAAATGTAAAGAAGACTCTAAATGCTTATTTGTGAACCTTAACAAGGGTAGAGAATAAATCATCAAATAGGAAACAAGATAAAACGAGAAATTAAAGATACATTCTACAATGCCCAAGAAAATTAGCTCCAAGGCTTATTCCATAATCAATCAACGGCTTGTAGAGGCTAGTTGATCGCTTATATATTTTTAGTTGCCACTAAATCATATTAATGCTCCAACAAGGCTTCACCAATATTTAAGAAATGCCACCCTCAATATTTGATTATCTTTTTG
Source organism: Lumnitzera racemosa (assembly GCA_024138005.1). NCBI lineage: Eukaryota > Viridiplantae > Streptophyta > Magnoliopsida > Myrtales > Combretaceae > Lumnitzera > Lumnitzera racemosa. The sequence goes on from JAMXBC010000004.1 coordinate 104,763,818, forward strand.
TTTTAAGTGGATTTTAGCTATTTTGATTGAGATTGTTATACATCTTTGTACTCATGGTGATCCATTTAGTAGATGAACTCTATTCATCCGCTTGCCACTTTCCATAATTTTCCACATAAAATTACTTGTGCCAATTCTTTCCTCTCTTATCTTTGTTTGTGTTGCTATGATTTGTTTGATTTGATGTTACTATTTTTCACTTCATACTCTAGTATTTTTATTTACTATTGAATTAAGATAGGATCTCCATATATTGTATGAATTACGAAACATCAATCTAGAGAGCTTTCAGCTCAGTTGTAAATCATTCATTCTGCTCTTATATAAAGTGTCATTTTGAGGAGGAAAACATTTATTTAAACGTTTCCTTCTATGGAACTAAAATGGTCGCAAGAGCAAGCAAAATCAAGATACGATGATAGGAATCTGCTGATAGAAGATACGAGAATAAGAATTTGGTGGCCACTGAAATAACCTGTTAAAATAATGAGATCGGGATTTCTTTAAAATTTCACACAATATCACAGTATAATACTACGCAGTACTTCTCGGACGAAGCTAAGACAAATAGACAATTGTGCCACAGGACAGACTGTTGGCTAAGGTTTTAAGTAGGCCCATAACTGGCGGTGCACACGGTCTGGATCCAGTTGCGGCCCTGTGCAGGACAAGCCAGGCATGCGGGAACCAGCATGTCGGTAGGACACGACAGGTTCGTATTTATTTAAAAAGAAAATTAAATTGAAAAAGGAAAAAAAAAAAAGGAAAAATGAAATTATGAGGACTAGAATCGGAACCAACTACATAAACCCAGTAGGTCTTAGACTCGAAAAAAAAATTAAATGGCATTAACAAAGTATGTATTTTAATAAATTATGAGCATATGTTAATAAAATCTTAACATATAAAAATATAAACTCACTATCATTAATTAATAGATGTCTAAATATAATTATATTTACTTACTTTTTATCAGAACAAATAGTTTATTTCCGATCAATCTGTTTTTCCTCAGACTCTCCTTAGCTCTATCTACAGTAGTTACTGGTCAAGGATAAATGGACCTAAGGATCTAGGACCCAGTAGGGTAGGGTACGAGATCCAGTGATATCTAATGCCACTCTCCCACATCTTATAATCCTAATAGCGTTGCCAATTTAATTAATTTTCACTTAAGATCCAGTTTTATCGATGACATGAGTAGGGATGCCTTAACGTTTGAGTACATATTAGTTAAGAATTTAATTTTCTGAAGGCATTATTAAAAACAGTATCTGAACTGTAAGGGTTTAGTTTCACGTCTAAAAGTTGTAGTCAGTAAATTTTATGCATTTACTCGTTAAATTTACTGACGTACCCATAATTATACTCTCTGATTAATAATTATTTGGCATTTCACTTTTTCAAAGAGGATAGATACCGTAAATTTGACAAGAAGAAAAAGATTTTATTAGATATGGAATTCAATAAGTTCAAACTTTATATATCGAATTTTTCAGGAAAATAAAAAAGTGATTTTGCTTATAATATTTAATAATTTCAAGTTTCAAGTATAAAATGAAAAAAAAAACGTAAAATTAGATAGTGATCCTAAGATTATCATAATAAATATGAAATTCTTATTTTTGGGATTGCTTAGACTAGCATACTTATATTTTAGCATTTAATCTTAGGTGACCATTTGGTATGCACTAAGCGGAGCGCATTTGTCTCGACCATTTTCCCACAAAATATATGAAAAATTACATGCAACAGGTTCGTGTAGATTAGATGTAACATATTCGAATTGAATGAATCGGGCTATACCAAATCTCGTTTTGGCCAAAGCTCGAAAATGTATTTTCGAATGTCCTTTTAATTCAATCCTCGCTAGAATTCAATGTTTTTACCATCTTAAATTTACCCTATCGCTTCCTTAAACAAAACCTTGACAAGCATGCCGATTGCCGTTTTCGTGGATCTCTCACCTTTTCCCTCTCGAATCTCATAATGAAAATTTAATTTATTGCTGAAATCATTCTTAAACTTATACCAGTGGAATCTGTAAGTAACAGAATATAATTTGAAAAGGAATATTTTAAATTATTTTTAATTAATAAGTTTACTACATGTTCATATCCGAGAGGAATTATAAAGTTACCTAGGTGAAAATTTTGTTGGTATCTTTACGAACATATGAACAAGAGTTATGTCATAAACATTTGAGTGGTTTTACAAACTACGAATTATTATAAGGTTCTTTTAAGTACTTTGATGAATTTTGAGTAAAATATTATTTCATGATTTTATGAAATATATGGTGAGCTCAAATGTTCATAGCAAATTCAACATTACTAACATGTTATGGATGCTCTTCGGTGAAGTCATTTTTGTTAAGTATTTTGGTGAATTTAAATGAAGTTATGGATTTTGAGTGCTTTTTGCAAATAATAAGTTTGTAAATTTACTTAAATGTCCATAACAAATTTGCATTGCGAACTTGTTCATAGACTACTCCAAGTTTTTATTTCATTTAAGTCTGTTGAAAGTGCTCAGAAATGACTTTACTCAAATATTCGTAATATGTTTGATTTGTTGTTAATATTTGGGCAATCTAAAAACATTATTGCTATGTATTTTTATATTCACTTTATGTATGTAATTTTATTTAAAAGTTCATAAAACCTCATTAAAGGTCATAGATTTACTCCAATCCGTAAAATTACTCTTAGTTTCTAAAATCAGTCGAAGCTTTTGTAATTGTAATTTAACTAGTGTATGTAAATGGATCCACAAAATTATCACCAAGGAACTTTAAAAGCTCCCAGTATTTGAATATGACGGTTACTAATGTAGACATTTTGATGAGAACACAAAATAATGATAACAGAAATAAATTTAAACCATAAAACCGAGTTGAGATTGTGATGTGAGATAAAGTTAGACTCATAAGCTTATTTGCCAGTTCAACTAGATATGGGCATAAAAATTAGACTTCGTAGGGTTTTTATCATGTGTGAAGACTAACATTTTTATTATATATTCTCAAGATATATATATATATATATATATAAACTACCGCATCTAAAGCCTATAGCTTTTAATCCTCATCTAAGAAACTATCCAACCATGCAATACCTAATAAGGTTTAGAGTTTATCAAAACTCAATACTCAATCCCACTAATAGACTACTAACCTAAATGAAGTACAACTTTATCAGACTCGATCAAGCGGTTGATTCGAACATTAAGAGAGCCAAAAGTTAAAGAGGTAAAATAAAATTTAATAGCAATTTAATCAAGATTGGATTAGATTAGTTTCATAATCAAATTTGACTAAATCAGGTTAAATCATAAAGATCAACCCAAGTATGATAATACTGATGAAACAAGCAACTGAAACCATCGAAACTTCTATGAATAGTTTATATATAAACTAATGAAAGTTCGAACAAAAAAGAAAGAAGAAAAGAAAATAACACAACCCTTTGAACTCAAGGAAATATTAATTTCACAAAGTAACCACACTTACCCGAAATGTTACACCGTTGTGCTCCTTTCAGTCCCTTTCCATGCCAGGCCAAATGGAATTCCAAAGCTCCGTTGTTTAGTTATCGTGAAGAAAAACGTATAATGACCTATTCGTTTCTCCCTTGGAAACGTAAATAATATAGTGGAGTGTAATGTTCTACAGGTGGTGGCTTTCGTGAATCTTCATGAGAGTCATCATCGTGTAGAGCTAGTGAAACCATACACGTATGTGCTACCTTTCGTCAACATGGCGAATACGCTAAATTCGACGCTAAAACCTAGGGTTTGTTCCAGCAGGGGACCTCCAGTGCTATGCAGCTGATAACTCTATTTATTGTTGATGTCTTCAAGGTACGTAGGTACATTAATGGATGATAGGTGACTCTCCATATGATTGCCAAATTAGTTATGCCAAGACAGTTTTTAACAATTATACACCATTAATCAAAGATTTTGTTAGATTATTATTTCGACACATCAAGAAAAATCCAAAAATACTTTCTCAAGAATGGATAAAATCTTCAATTTTTCATTTGAGCCTCATTGCCTCTCTTTTTGTTTTTTCTTTTGTTTTTCTACTACCATATTACAATTCCAAAAGAAGGAATTAAATCTACTATATTTCTTTAGAAGATTGGTTTCATACCACTATATTATAATAATTTTATCAACTTTGTTATATGGGTTGTTTCAATATTTTTAATGATACCAACAATGCTATATTTTTGCTAATGATGTCAATATTCCCATAATATTATTGTGTCATTGTTGTCCCATATAATTCGAAGTGATGCACGTTTGCTAGATTAGTTGCTATTATTCTCAGGAAATATATATATATATATATATATATATTCCCATGGTATAAAGTTTTTTGAAATTTCATCAAATAGGGAAGTAAGAAATCATTTCCTTTTCTTACTTTTTCCAGCCATATATTATACAAGGAATGAGTACGAGTATTAAACATGTTTTATCCCAATGAGAGAACAATATTCCAATTTTAAGAGATTTTGGAAAACTATCAAATATAATTTATATACTTCACCTATGTTATTAGGTTACCTTCTATATGAAAAGGGTAAAAATCAAATCTAATTCATCCCATGAAAAAATTAATGCTTGTATCACTAAGTTATATATTGTGTAGTCATATAGTTATCTATTTTTTATCTTAAAAGCACACCATGAGACTTAGATAAAATTAGAAGGCTGGATTAAATTTCGAAAGAAAATAAAGGGTAAACCAATATACCGTTTTAAAAAATTTCTAAGTGAAATTTAAATTTTTCTTCAAAGACGGGAAGTGCCAGAGCAGTGTGCTTCATTTAGCCAGCGCTTGTACCAGGTGTATTTAATGTTTGCTTTTCATGAAGCTTTTGCGGGGAAAACTTAAATATAAGTTACGTGTGCATGCAATTAAGTCAGAAAAATGATAAATTTTAACAATGAAGTCGATGAGCAGTGAAGAAAAGCAAAAGCAATTAACGGTGAAGATCATGGTTAACATTATAAACATCGATCTCTTTAACCGAATCAACTATATTGAAATCACCCCAAATTATACCGTGTGCTTGTGTACCACATTGTAAATTTTGAGTTATATTTCCAGTTTATTAATCACAGCCTAAATTCAGGTGCGCCTTGGCCAGGAGGTTGAATGATGGGATTTATTCCTATTTTGGTTGTGCCCAGGAAAGTCCCCGGGCCCACGATGCAGAGATGCATTCTTGCCCGATAACAAGTAGGACTAGTATCCGGAGTTCTAGTCGTGCCATGTGCTACGGCCTGGGACACGTGTGGAGCATTCAAATTACGGGTTCAAGTCCTTCGGCCGGTCTAACAGTTACTCACGCACTTCCGTGTCGGAGTAACCGAACGAGGCTTACGGTCCTGTGGCCTTTTTCTTTTAAAATATTAGACATTTATTTGTATTCTTAATTTTCTTCTTTCCTCTAATGCCATCATTTAAATATAATATATTTATATGTTGCATATAAATGAAATGTATTTATTATGTTTACACAATATATATATATACATATATTCTTTTTTACATATAAGAAACACCATGATATAAATAGATATATAAAAACAAATCTATGCAACTTATCATTATTCATTTGGTATTTAAAGCAATTTAATTTTATTAAAAATTTTAAATATGATAAATATCTGAATGTACACTTTTACTTTTGTTTTGAGAAACTCTAAATTTAAATTTAATTTTTACATTCAACTATAAAATGATTTATCAATATCTATAGTTCTCGCGAATATTAGAGTTATCTATACCTATATTTCTATTAAAAATTTTAAATATTATAAATATGTGATTACACATTTTTGTATTTGTTCTAAAGAACTCTAAATTTAAATTTAACTTCCACATTCCACTATATAGTAATTTATCCATATTTATAGCTAACTTCTTGTAAATATTGAAATTATTTATACCTATTTTATTAACTAAGAGAGATTTACAAGGAAAACTAACAAAAAGAGATAGAAAGTGAAATTGAGGAAAATTTCAATTTCATTCATTTATAAAACATTTAATAAGTTATTTAAGTATTGATTTTTTTATTACATAATTTTTAATTGGAGGCCTAAATAGTAATTTTAAAGGAAATGGTTACCTAAATCTCTTTTAGCTCTAATAATATAGATAAATACATATAATAAATAATTCACTAATTAAATTATACACCCTTTTTTGTTATTATAATTTTGTTTAATCACACAGGGTCCCCATCTCTCTGTATCTCTCCATTTATATATGTGTATGTATTGATCTTTTTATAGTCTTAGTAGTGTTTTTAATGGGATTGATCTAGCTCATATCTTACTCTTTATTTTGTATGTATTAAATCAAAATTATTAAAATAATTATGTTTTTAACGATATAAATCTACTAAATACAGCACTAAAGGTGAAATAAAGAGTTAAATCGGTTTATTAAAAAATACGAACAAGGTTCTAGAAATTCATATCTATATTATTAAAGTAAACAAGACCTTAAGTAACTGCTTCTCTTAAAATTATATATTTACCTCTTATTTACTATTATTTAATATAAAAAAATTAAGAATAAAATAAACTATTAAAATTATAACTAATAAATAAATATATCCACTTACTTTTTTTTTCTCTCTCTTTATTTTTTTAATTTCTATAACTTTTTTCACTTTCTCACTAACTGTACCTATATTTCTCTTTTCTCTCTCCTACATTTTCCATTCTCCCACTTTTCCACACTCTCTCACTAACTGCACCTCTCTCTCTCTCTCCTCATTTTGCATTTTTTGCATATACAATACTGGTACATCCACTGCTAGTATATATATACATATACGTACATACATATTGTTAGGTCAATACTCCATATTCTTCTCCACATATATTAAAATATATTTTATTCTTTCATCTATCTATTCCTATTTATATTATTTTTTATATAATAATAAGATTTTTTATTTGCATATATGCTAATTGAATAGATTAAATTTCATTAGTAATCTAATAAAAAATAATAGGAAAAAGGTAAAGTTTTACGAATTGATGTTTATCATGTCATATTATATATAATTTTGAAATGGAATCAAATTATTTTACTAGTCCAATGAATGAGAAGTGGACATGAAATGAATGTAAAATTGATCAAGTAACATCCTCATGTTAAGTATCTCCTTTGGTTAGGGTTTAAAGCAAAAGACAGGGGAGAAAGTTGATGGTACAAACAACTTTATAATCGCAATCCTCATCAAAATCTAACATGAAGTCTCAGTGAGTTAGAGGCTTTAACGGTTATTATGTTGATTAGCTCAACATATTTTGATGATATGACTAAAAAAACACTTATATAAATGGATTTCAACTTTTATTAAGAATTTAAAAATAATAAATCTTTTCATGTTTTATTAATACCAATTACAAGTTTTACGGAAGAAAAATAAACAAAAAAAGATGAAAAGTTTCATCATTTGATATATTAACGAATAAGATATCCATTAATTATTTTTGAAAGAAGAGAGAATAATCACATAATGTCTAACACAAATTCACAGCCAATCTTCCAAGTCCATCTAGTCCAAAGCACGTCAGATGATGGCTCTAACGGCAAACACTACAGCGCAAGCTGCACATGAAGAACCCAATAGTTTCATTCATCTACCTGAGAAAGTTCTTCAAGTCCTCTATTCTATAACTAGACACTGTCACAAACTACAACACAATTGAGAGCCCTCTAAAGCTGTCCCATTTGTTGCAGACCTCATGAATCGATGTGTTTCGCATGACAAATGTGACCACATAAATACATAAGACATTATTTTTCACATGAATAAAAAATAGAGCAGGTCGAAAGAATACAGGAAGTTGGAATTTCAAACCAGAGCATCCACTGGATCAACGAACTACACACTATTCAACTATTCAAGCAGCGTGCTATCTACTAAACTGATTATGTCACTGTTGACATAATATTATTGTGTCATTGTTATCCCAAACAATTTGAAGCATGCACGTTTTCTATATTCCTTGCTATTACTTCCAGGAAAAAAAAAAAAAAATGTATTTCCATGGTCTCGAGTTTCTTGAAATTTCATCAAATGGAGAAGTAAGGAATCGTTTCCTTTTTTATACAAGAAATGAATATACGTATTGAATATGATCTATGTTAATAAGACAACAGTGTTCCGATTATAAAAAACTTTTAGAAAATGTCAAACGATATTTTACTTTATAATTTATGCATTTCACTTATGTTATTATGTTACCTTCCATATTAATAACAAATATAGTGAAAATAGAAATCAAGCCTAATTAATCCAATGTAAAAACCAGAACTTGTACCACTAGATTATATAGATCGTAATCATATAGTTATCTATTTTTTTTTTTTAATCCTAAAAGCACATTATGAGATAGATGAAATGAGAAGGTAGGATTAAATTTGGAAATAAAATAATGGGTAAAACAAAAATTTATACTGGAAGGCCCAGGAAGTTGTGGAAAATAATGTCTTTTGTATTTATAAGGTCATATCTGTCAAGTGAAAGGCCCAGGAAGTTGGAATTTCGGATAAGTTTATAAAATTAGTAAGATTGATTAAGAAATTGGATGGTTACATGAAATAGCATAAATTGCATCTTGTAATGTTAAAATGATCCATTTAATTTATAAATGATCAAAGTTTCTTTTAAGAATTCTCATTAAGAGTTTGTATTTAACTTGAATTAAAGATGATTTTATTTTATTTTATTTCCTTTCATTTCCTCCAACAATCAAGCTAATGCAAGATCATGACAGAGATTTTACTCCCCACCTCTCAAACAAGATAAAAGCATCAATTTTCTTTGTCCTTGTACCAATCTATCATCCTATGGTCGTAATTCATAATAGATAAAGCAATGAAACTGATCATGACACAATCAAGGGATATGATATAACATATATGAAGCATCCACTATTGATCAACAAACTTCACAAGTCACACTACTTAAAGCAGCATGCTATCTATAAAACTGATCAAACGCAACGGGCCTTGCAAATCGATTGAGGCCAATTTGCTTTCTTTCTTTCTTTCCTTTGTTTTTTTTTTCCTTTTTAAGAAAAAAATTAGAGGTGATGGGTCAATTGACCCACCTTAAGTGGTGGGTTGTAATAATGCATATATAAAAATTATTTACATTTAAATAAAATGTTTGAAATGATGTATTTATAGTGACATGAATGATATTATTAGTAATTATGAGTAATATAACTAAAAATATTGTTTTAATATATTTTTATGAATACTATCATAAGCATGAAAAAAAAATATTATTTTCTAGAAAATGCTTTTAAGATAAAACATTTTATAACAAGAAGTTCTTTTATTTATTTTTTTGAAAGAAAGGGAGCCTTAATCATTGCTCCAAGCAAAAAAAAAAAAAAAAAAAAAAAAAAAAAAAAAAAAAGAGAATTTCTCCAGTCGTGTACTCTATTTTTACAGGATTGATCCCGTCCTTTATTATACTGTAGATTTAATGTCTATTAGATTTTAATGGTTAAAAACATAATTAGTTAAATAGTTTAAATCTAATAAATATCAAATCAAAATAAATAAAATTGGATGGTGCGAATGAATAAATAGACATGGAATGCTTTTCTGATAAGCAGACTTATGGACCAGATTTATTGGTTTTGGGCTGCCCAAGAGTCTAATTTGTCAGGGGGCTGGGCTGGAGGGTTAGTGGATCTTGGTATTCGGGCTGGATAGGCCTTAGAGTAATCTCAAAACAAGTGAATATCTACGGGGGCCTTCGTCGACCGAGGGCCAAGGGGGTGCTTCATTCAAGGAAAATCTTTTCACATGTATTTCAATATTTATTCTAATTAAAATTTTATAATCTTAAATATTTTCCAAATGATTTGTAGAGGTTAGACAATAATTAATCCGAAGTCGCTCTAAAATAATCTAATAAGTATTTTTGTGTTTTAGGGCTTTTAAATAAGAAAAGAGATATTTCTACGTATTATAAGGTTTTTGTATTTGTGAAAAAACAAAATAGAAAAACAGTATAAACAGGATCGATATTCGATATTACACATAAGTATCGGAAAAAAATAGGTACATAGTCAAATCATATATCAATATTACCATGTAAGGTTATCGCAAGTGTCAAAAGAAATGGATGTGACACATACCAATCAATTAACTAATTCACCACAATCTAAATATTGATAGATGAGAACTTGAAGAATAAAGAGGAGTATAATATAGTTCTCAATGCCGATGTTGAACTTCTCAATAATACTGTCTATCACAGAAACTCAAAAGAATAAGATGACAAAACACAATTATCTATTATATAGTTTGCCTATTTGTAGGCTTAGATAATATAAACCTAATTTTCTTAATACAAACAGAAAACAACATTAAAATAAATTAAACAAGGATTAATAACATAAAAGGGAAAATGCTTAGAGGGCATAAAGCAAGAAAAGATAAAAAAGGTTAAAAAAAAAAAAAAAAAACGAATTAATCCTAGAACTGATTTGAATTTGCCTTATGCTTTGCCGTAGGCAGAATGCCGACAGACTAACTAACCACATTTTTTAAGTCGGTTGACCATCAAGGTGATTAATCATACCCATTGTTTTTAAACCAGTCTATTGGTTGGTCTCTTAAAAAAAATGATGCATGCTATTGAAATTATTACCTCTAATCTCCCATCATATTTCGTGATTCATGTCATCATCACGAGGCTAAAAAGTATTCGTTCTTGAGTCTCGCATTTTCTTATCTGTAAAATTTAGTGAAAAGTTTTACAGGTCAAATAAAATAAGCACTTGTTTTTAATACTATTAGAAGTGTAATCGAATTAATTCAAATTAGTAAAATATTAAATTCAAGCTCAAACTCGACTTAAGGATTCAAAACTTAAGCTTCGTCTAAATTCAATTAAGTTCTAAATTTTGAACTCAAGTTTCACTCAAAAATATATATGACAATATCGAATTTGACTCCATTAGTTAGATTGAACTCAAATTTTTTATAAATTTTTCTTAAATAACTTTGAACTCATTTATATTTTAAAAAATTATGAATAAATTAAAAATTATATCAAACTCAATTAAATTTACAAACCTGACAAGCTTAATATTCCAAAACTTGAGTTTAGCTTAACTTACTATTCAAGTAGCATGTTTAAATTTATCATTAATAAATTGAATTTCAATAAAATCTGAATTAACAAATTCTAATGCTCTCTTGGATGAAAAAGCACCACAAGTTTGAATCTGACGCGCATGCTTCCTTTTCAAACTAGTCGTGGACTTACTTATCCTAAATTAATTAGAAGCTGATGTGATAATGTTAATGGATGCAGCATGTGATTACATCTTTTCTGATCACGCCAAAAAAATTAACCCACATTTTGAACGAAATTTCAAGCTCCTGTTATGTGGATATATGTAATTGAAAGTGCTTACACTAATATAGTGAAATAACAATTATTCCAAATTGTGAGTAAATTAAGATTGATTCACAATATTGTTTTTTGGGCCATCTATTGATTCGCAGTATTAGAAATATATATAGTACGTATATGATAGTTCGAACAAGAAATTACAGATATTTATGTTATTTAAATCTCGAAATGAAACGCTTATTATGATGTCTTAGTTGCTGCTACTATTATCTTGGATGATGACTGAAAAAAGATTATCATTATTACTTTTCTTCTACAAAATATTGCGCATCCGATGACAGAAACTTTCAAAATATCTAACTAACAGAACCTTTTAGAAAGAGAAACTTATAGAATTTAATAATATCCGCCATATTAATTTCTCTTTTTAGTTTTAAGTAGTTTCAGGACAGATGTATACATACATATTCTCTAAGCACAAGTATCTCCATTACACCAAGAAAATGGTGTGCCTAAGCCAAAAAAAAATTTTAAAAAAAAAATCTAACACTTGATATAAATAGATGAGTAGCATATAAATACTAATAAAATAGTGAATAAATATATCTTTTAGATATTTATATACTATTCATCGATTCACGTGACGTATTAATTCAATTGAATCCTTTCTAAAAATGTCTCAATGATATTAACATGTTATATATTTTAATAAATAGTGAATAGATACCAATAAAATTTTAATATAAATATACTATTATTAATATATATATATATATAAATATCATTAGTATCTATTGCTCATTAAAATACGGGACGTATTGATAGATCTTTTTTTCATTCTAAAAGCCTCCATCAAATTCTTCTTCCTCGGTGACTAGCTCTAGCGGACTCATCCTTTTGAGAAAAGGTCTAGGCCATGTTTGGTAGTAAGTTATGTAGCTCATGAAAAGCAATCCAAGGAATTATAGCATGGTCGTAAGATTTTAGACTTCTAATTTTTTTCTTCTCCATTCTATTGCGAAAGTTAATAAATATGTAGATTAAGGGATCGAATAATAGGAATATGATGTTGTTTTGCGTTTAAATTATGATGGATTGGATGATCTGACTAATTTAAGATGGTATAACTTCGAGTGAGAAGATCAGTGAACTAGAAGTTTAGGTATTCGGAATAAATTATTCTAATTTGGAGCGGTCGACGTAAAATAGGATATCTAGAAGCCAACAAAGAGACTTAGGAACAAAAAATAACCCCCCCATAGAACTTTGGGTTCCGGGGGTCGTTTCAGGTTCACTCAACCAAGTTGTAGTATAAGAAGAAGTTACCCTTTTTGACTTGTACTAACCATTAGTTTATATGTCTAGGTAATAAATAAACCATGTGCGAGGAGAAGTAATTTGTAGTTTGATATCCCAAAGTGGTACTAGAGATGAGCTTTTCATGTTGCTTGCGTTTGTCTTTATCCTTGCTGAAAATAATGATTTCTACTAATCTTGTTGCATGTAATTTTTTAATGAATGTATTGGATCATTTTTTCTTATAAGCATGCTTTGAAAAAAAAAAAAAAACGAAAAGAACAGAAAAACCTCCATTGAGGTTGATAACTACTCAAATTAGGTGAGTCATCAATCGACAGCCGAATTAGAAATCGGTAAAAAGTAGTGACTTCAAGCATTGATATTTTAATGAGTAGGATATAAGATCATCTATTGACTATGAATTAGCCACATTATATTAAGAAAATGATTATTGCAAGTTCAATTAGGTAAACTATTACCATTTATGAAAATTAATTTACTACTGTTATTAAAATAATTTGATATTAAAAGTATATATAATTTAATTTAAACATTTTTTTTTCCAAGCTTATATGAATTATCTAATTTTTGCTTTTCTATAATTACTAATTAGTATGGAGGTCAACAATTTGAAACACAATCCACAAATTTGACATAATGAGTTGTCAGTTTTAGGTTTGACTAATAAGTGCCCCATGTCTAAGACAAGATGAGTATTCAGCAATGAGATAATAGAGGGATCCATTTACTATATGGGCACAAGCTTAATTTAGTCTAGTGGTAGTCTTATTGTCCTTTATATATATATAAATACACATGTAAATATTACTTTTTAACTCATGCAAAGGTATAATATATTTGCATATCAAAATTCCATTGAAGCATCTTTTATAAAGAGTTCATATCAATATTTTAAAAAACCTTTATTAATAAAAAAAAAAACCCTTTACTTTTATAATGAGTTCCTTTAAGAAAGGTTTTTAACAATTTTCTAAAATTTTTGTGAGCCCCATATTCTTTAAAAAGCTACACTTTGGGGTAGGACTTTCACGATTCGCTTTATTAACATAGAAAGGATATTACCATTAACTAAAAACATGATCGAATGGCATGTAAAAACATTAGGGGAAGAGCTTCCGCTAAGGATGGATGTAATCTACTTTCTTCTCCTTTTCTATGTAAAGTTTGTGAAAACATTATAGTTTTTAATAAGGATTTCTAAAATATCACCGCGATCAATTAAGCGAAGTTAAGTTTTAATATTGGCTTCAATAATCGGATCATTCTATGATTTATTATTTGATGGAATTGTCTAATCATCACAACCAAACACATGAAAAACCATAAATCAAAGATGGTTACGAATTTCGGAGAGAATCAATGTTCTTGTGTTGGGGTTCACATATCCACGAAAAAGGGTCAACAAGATAAATCCATCATTACTAGTGTTGGATCCATTACATGCACTGTTGCTTTCATTGAACAGTTTGGTGGTCCTTTCGACGTTTGATGAGGGTGCTCGCTCGGCTTTACAGGTTGAAACCGCGTAACATGATCGAACCCATATGGACATAGCTGGCCGAGGAATGGCTTTGCATCGTTGGGGGTGTCAAAACCCTAAACCACTTGGCCTGTCTTCGCGATTTATTAAATACAGCACATCATGGTATATTAATTGAGACTCAACCGCAAAAAGGTGACACAAACACGACAAACTATACGCGATGACTTAGGTTTCATCATATCACTTTTTCGATGAGTGTTTATCATTGGATTCCGGGATGCAATTAAGATGGTTTCATGAAACTCAAATCCGCCCTTAAAAAGGTTGGGTATTTTCTAAAAACTAAGATTAGACAAAAAAAACTGCAAATCGTGGATCAAATCGTGAATCAAATCAAAAAATCGATTTCTTTACAAACTATTTGGTTTACAATTCAGTTCGATTGTGTATAAGCAATTCGGTTCAGAGAAGCGAACCGAATCATACCGTTTAGAACTAAACCGAACTGTTTAGTTAAATAAAAAATATTTATGCGATTATTTTGTACTTTTTGTATTATTTTTTTCATCAATCTTCATGAATTTTTTTCAAATTTTGCATATCTTATTATTATTTTTCATAATTTTGTGTTAATTATCAAAATTCAATTAAGTAAATTACATTTGAAATTTTATGTTTGTTAGAGATAAAAATGTTTCATGAAAATTTAACATAAATGATTCAAACCATGGAACGAACCAAACTGAACCAATTTTAATTAGGTTCAAAAAATTTACAAACCGAACAATATAGTTAGGTTCAATTTGAAAAAAAAAAAAAACAAACCATTATATCAGTTCAGTAATGGGGTTCGGTTCAATAATGAGGGCAAACTGTACCAAACTAAACCGCACCCACCCTTACCTAAAACCCTATAAGATTTTACTCTCTATTCTCAATAACGATGTTACTAGACAAGTTATTATAGGGTTTCTGACCACTTAAAAACCTGATAGGATTTGACCTTATAGGTTTTGGGTAGAGTTTTAAAAGTGGTTCTCCAACCTTAGAAGGTTCCAAGCTAAGTTATGAGATTTAAAACAAACTCGATGAAAAACTTGAACTCACTTAAAAATAATTATATGATATTAATAATTTAGTATTAGTTATAACTAATAAAACATAATAATTAATAGAAAATATCTTATCTCTTTCATGGTTTATCTTTTGAAAAAACCTTAACCTCATATCTTTCTCTCTCTTATATTTTTTATAATACTCTTCTCTAAGCTTTACTCTTTTTCTCAGCCAATCGGCTACATTTCTCAATCCCCATCCATTTTCTTTTTATTAATTTAAAATAAAAAGAAAATAGTTTAGTTTTAAATAATTATATGCCATTTGTTTTATTATTTAAAACAATCTATACATTATTTGTTTTAATTTTTTTATGTATACCCGCAAATTAATTTTTCTTTTTTAGTATTAACTGTTCAAGTTGAGTTTTTAACGCATTTCACAAAACCCTATAAAAGCGAGTTTTGGAAACAAGATAACCTTATAAGGTTTTGAGAAGCCTTATAAGGTAGCGGGTCAAGTACAAGTTTTGTAAAGTATGTTCTAAACCCAACCCAGTGGCATCCCTAATTCTCAAAACCCGATCCTATAAGGTTCTTGACCCTATAGGAGTTGGTTTTTATAAGGATTCAATGAACTTTATAAGGGCTGTTTTTTATAAGGTTTAAATGTGATTAAGGAGAAAATAGAAGCGAAAGAAATTAACTAAAATTAGAATTATATCTACCGACTTATAAAATAATAAAATTCGAAAATGAAATGCATTGTACACTTGTATAAGATATGCATTTTACCTAAATTAAAAGTAAATATTTTTATTAATATATATATTTTTTACTGGATCGGGTTTCTCATAGGGTTTTTTTTTTTTTTTTGTAATCCCAAAATCAACCTTAAACCCCATAGGGTTTTTATTAAATTCGACAGATCAAGTACCCTTTAGCAATCCACCCAGTTGCATCCCTATTGAGATTCATGTCATAAGTGGTAATAAGAACTACGGAGTAAAAATATAATGCAAATCGACATCTCATAACATTAAGAGACGATTTTTCTTCCCTTTTTAAATCCAATTCCATTACCATGTATCTAAATTTTAATATTCCTTTTAGATTGAAACCAAGTATCTTACAATTGGCAATATATCACGCTTTAACTATTTCAATGCCCTGTCGTCTTCATATGAAGATAATTATAATTAATTTCCCTCCTTATTTCCAATTTATTAACTATTACTTTGTTTGCTTACATTTTGAACACGTAGCAAGTATTTATATTGAATTTATATTAAAAAAAATGTTAAATGGAGACTAATGACCACACCTCTATAAATAACTATTACTTAGTTATTCATAGATTCTCTTCATGACTACCCTTAAAATGGCAAAACACACGAATGTTATGCTATCACATCACTAAATCTACTCCCACCACCACTAGAAGTATTACCACTAAAATTATTACCACTAGTAGCAACATTAAACCTACCACACGTCAATATAAATAATAATACCACCGATAAGCTATTCTAAAATGAGCCCCTAAGCTCATACTAACTATAAGACCTACAATCAGTTACCCAAAGTTTGATTGGTAGAATTTAAGGTAATCGGTTAAAGGATATGATTAAACCTAAACTATCAAATAAAGTTAGAAATATTAGTAAAAGTGATCCCATAAGTTTGAATTTAAGAAAATAAGCAATAAAATAAAAGAATATAAAATTTTCAAATTTTAAGTATATAACCTATTATTTGTCGAAAATACGTAAAAATACATTCTGATAATTAACAAAACGTTAGAGATAAATTATATATATATATATTAAAAATCATAGAATGACCTAAATAATATTTAGGAATATTTATTTGTACTATATATGAATTTACATGTAGGTAGAAATATGCGTAATTACTTAAAATACATGAAATGTGCTAAAATAATACTAAATAATTAAATAAAATTCATAATTAATTAAGAAAAAATCAAGAAAAATTAGGAAAAGTCCAAAAGTGGGGCATGGAAATCTGAAAATTAAAGAGATAAATCAACCAATTAAAATGCAACAAATAGAAAGTGAAAAAAAAAAAAGAAAAGATAAGGCAATTGTCTTGTCTAATTAATACACAATAATTCTCTAACACCTCTATAAATAGTAAGAAAATTTCAAAAGCTCATTTTGGATGTCAGGAAGCTTAGAAAATTAGAGAGAGGCGAAATTGAGAGTAATTGAGAGTAAATTAGGGTTTTACAAAAATTTAGCAAAAATCTATACAGTTGGGGCTTCTAAAGAGAACCCAAAACCAACAAGCAGTTAAGAGTGAACGGCCACCACCACCACACAGTGGTGGCAGCGTCCAGGTGGGCTGACATACCCATGGCCACCGACGGTGCCTGAAGACACCTAAACTAGTGAGGTCAATTTCCAGCTCGATTTTGTGTAATTTTATAAAAATAATAAAAATTCTTAGAAAATTATGAATTTTGTTATTTAGGAATATTTTAGTATTTAGTTTTTAAGAAAAATATTATTTTGATGAAAATATATCCCATAATGTATGGTCTTTAAGAAATAATACAAAACTGAATTTGTTTCAATTTAAAAATAAATGATCTTAGGAGTGTAGTTTGAAGACCAAAATTTTTCTGTAGACTACTTAAGTGATATAGAACAGTGCCACGAAGCCCTTTTTAAAAAATTAATTTTTGAAAATTTTAGATAATTTTTAGACCTTAAAATGAGACATAAAATGGGTAATTTATGGTTAATTAGGTAATTAAATAGATAATTGCTGATTTAGTAAATCATTATATGTTTTAAGATGTTGAAATCTAATGAAGTATAATACTTGTAGCATTTAGGGTGTTAGATGTAATTATTAGGCTAATTATGTAGTGAATAAATAATAGGGAAAATAGTAAATTTTAAGTTAATTTTGTAAATTAGGGTAATTAGGTATAAAATCTGATTTAAGATGAATTTAAACATTTTGAAATGATAATTAATATTGAGAGACGGTAATTAGAGTGATAAAAATATTAGATGTGTATTATATACATAATAAGTGATAGTACATAATATACAATTATTGGAAATATAATAAATAAAAGCTATTAGGATAAAAATTGATATTATATAAATAATAGGGATATATAATAAATTTGATAGAATACTTAAATTTATGTAATTATATGAAAAATATAAAAATTTCTCACATCAAGAATAAATTCGGTACACTAATAAGAATTTAAGTGTACCAAGTGGAATAAAATACTGACTAAAGGTAATTGTGATATTTAGGATATCTAAAAGTAATGTGATTAATTTCACATTATGAGTTGAAATGAGATTCTAGGGTTTAAATAAAGAATTACAACCTAATTTAGAAATTGATCTAGAAACTGAACTCGAACCTAGCTCCAAACCCAGAATAATTGTAAAAGATTTGAGAACCTAAATAACTGGACATATTAAACCTTAAACAAAAGATAACAATAAGCGTTATAGGATAAAACTAACCTACAATAGTTATATGAAAAACTGAAACCACGTTTGTGTTATAGGGATGATCGGCAATGGCCTGAGCCAGTCGGACCTCAAGTAAGTGAGAGAAGAGTTGAGGTAAGTTAGGTTTAATACATTGTTGTATTTTGGAGGCTTGTTAGATAGTTGGTTGTGTACATATGCATGTGATTGATTATAAGTGATATTATGATTCTGTTTAGTGTTCTGGCTTGTATTTTATGAAGTGATCGATCACCCTAAACTAAACTTAATAAAGATATGACTTGTAAACATAAATCGAACCTATATAGCAACTCATTAGAGGAAACCTAGGATTCTCCGGTCAAATACCAACCCCTTTGAAAGGAATAGCGCTGGATAGCATAATGGGTTTCTTGTTTATCCTTAGTCGAACTAAGTAACAAGAGAGGAGGTCGTGACAAGAGTGAAATCAATGGTTCGAAGATAGTTACGGGAGGAGCGATGTCTCCACTGCACAAGCTTAAGTTTAGTTGTGAGCTGTCGCATTAACGGCAACTCCTCAACTTGAATTAGAGCAGGCGCAATTTCTCTAATCTCATGACAGGCCGGACAACGTCGTACAATGGCATTTGCTTAAATATGCATTACACCTAATAAGTTGGTTAATAACCTTATTTATGTTTGTGGTATAGTTTTAAGTCCTCCATCCTAACTCATTAAGCTGTAGTTACTCACATCCCTATAGACGTCGTTGTAGGTGCTGGCTAAGAAACGACTTACAACTACTTTGAAGCTAGCAACTGCTGGATCCTAGAGAGTGAAGAAAAACATTTGAAGAATACACATATATTTTTAAGGTCTAAGCTCTTATATTAGAATTTTTCATTTCTGAATAATATATTAACTAGGAAATAAATTACGATGAAGCATTGTAAACGTTAATTGTAATAACTAAATTCTAGTATATATATATATATATATATATATATATATATACTTTCTCACTTTTTTAGGTAAATGATTTATTTAAATCACGAACTATTTACTTCAAAGCGAGTTAGTCGTGGATACCTTGTATAGATCAAGTCTAGGATAGCGGTTGTAAGGCCAACTTCTATCTTAAAATGGTTTACACGGCGGGGTTATTATAACTTTACCACTTCGAGACATGACACTAACCCCTTAATATTAGGCTAAGTTTAGAAGCCCTAAGACGACTTAGCCAAGGTTTAGTTCGAACTCTCTAAGGCATGTCTAATCATATCATGACTAAGGTTAAGCTACTGACATAATGGATGTTCTTCTCAAGGCATGGCTTGAGCTTCAAATAGCTTGACCAACCTAATCAGAAAACTTACTCTATTCCTATCATCTTCTAATACTTGGACTTGAGCTAATAAACCCATAGTATACAGGCCTAGTCCATAAAACGTGATAAGATAAGTTAAAACAACTAAGCTAAATTGGGAAAGTCGATAGCTAGTAATCAGATCAAGATCTTTTCTAGCGTATCTTCAATGTATCTTGGAGTTATAACAAGTGAGTCTTAAAGATATGATGTACCTCCCTAATGTAATCACTTACCACTCTTATAAATACTAAAGGTGTAGTTAGGTTAAATAAGCCAACCAGACTAATATGCTTGCCAATAACTGACAAAGGAGACGATATCGAGGTGGATCCGATCCTCTCAAAAGGATGATGATGGGATGGGTTATATGAGGGGTTTTAGAAAGTCTATGAATTATCTAATTGGATATGATGCACCAAATAAATACTATATGACCTCGATACCACCTTAATATGATGCAAAAAGTGATAACTAAGATTTCTCGTCACAATTCTTATTAAAGGGATTGATAAGGGCTAATTGTAAGATGAACTTGCAATGAAAACAAAAACAAATTACAAGGAAAAGGGGTTTTATATTTCTAATGATTGATGCAGCTTACATGTTAAGTAAGAATTTATATTGAGATTCTAAGACAACTATTATACTTGGGGGAAGTTATTAAATAGGTACTTTATCTAAAGTGGAAAAAATCCTAAAAGGAATATACATGAAAATAACAAATTCCTAATATAAAAAGAGAAAATGTTAGAGGACACGTATTGGTTCCATGGGAAAGAGCCAAGATAGGATCAAATTGGTCAAGGGGCTTCTAAGTAGCTCAAATGGGAACTTTAGTTGTCCATTCCTGCAAATAATTATTTGTTATTAGGTGGCACTCCAAAACAAGTTGGCACAAAATGAAACGCTTCAACAAGCATAGCTTGAAAATAGGGTAGCTAGTTGCTGGACAAGTTTGTCAAGCTGTTGGAGGGGTCATCTAGATCACCTTTACGTCAGTAGTCCATGACTGTTGTCAAGGTGTATGGTACAAAACAGTTGGAAAGGTGGTAAAGGTCAAGTCCGACCAACAACCCGAACTCCTCGACACTAAGACAAGAAGTAAGAATTCGCTAACCATACTCTCTAGTCCTTTGGCTTGAGCTTAGGTAAGGGGACCAAATGACTAATTCCTATCATAGCCCAGCCTCACTTTAGCTTGTGGGTTAGACGAAGTGAATTCATTTAACCTACTTTTTGAATGAGTTAAAAAAACTTAACCCTAACCTACACTTCAAGTAAGTTAAATAAGCTAACTCGTGGGCCAAAGATGTAAGTAGATTGAACAAGTCAACCTAAATCAGCTTACTTCGACCCATGACTTAAACAAGTCAAGCTCATTGGCTAACTTTTTGAAAGAACTTGCAAGTTAAACAAGTAGGGCCGCAATCCAAAGCCGTTTTACATACCTCTAATGAATACTAAGTAATTTCGCATGTAGAGGGATCTAAAATCCTTATTCTTTCTTACACTACTCTTGCTCTCTTAAATTCCCACATGTCCTCTGTGATTTAAACATCAGAATAACCCCATCAAAACCATATTGGGCTAGGGTTAGGCAAAAAAACCGCTAACCGCAGATTAAACCATGAATCAAATTGAATGGAAATGAAAAATCCGTTTTTTTGCAAACCATGTGGTTTATGGTTTGATTTAATTATATATAAATGTTTTGTAGTTAAGTTCGGAAAAGCAAAACAAACTATACCTTTTAGAATATAACCGAACTATTTAGTTAAACAAAAAAAATTTATGTAATTATTCTATACTTTTTTATATTTTTTTTTCAATCAATCTTTATAAATTACATCAAATTTTCTATATTTTATTATTTTTTATCTTAATTATGTATCAATTATTAAGATTAAGTTGAATGAATTTTATCTGAAATTTTATATTTATTGGAGATAAAAATATTTAATGAAAATTTGACACAAATTATTCAAACCATAGATCGGACCGAATCGGTTATATTTAGATTCGAAAAATTTATTAACTGAATAATATGATTAGGCTCAACTTCTAAAAGAAAAAAAAAAACCATTATATTAAGTTCGGTTTGGTTTAGTAGAGGGGGCCGAACTAAACCAAACTACCCCCACCCCTACCTTTGGCAGCCCCCTTAACTTATGTTCATTCAATTGTATAGGTTGTCTTTAGCCTCAACCAAAAATCAACATCAATATATATTATAAATATCAATAAATATAAGTAACTAAACTAAGATTATTATATAATATGTGTATATATAATATGATATTCATATTATTACAAAAAAAAATTATTAATGATTGAAAAAACATATTTTATTATAATTAAGAACGAATATACTTCTTAATAAATATAAATATAAATGTATCAAATTATTATAATAAGATAATATATGCAAATAATATACAATATATATTTATATACAATTATAATTTTTTATTTTATAAGTAGATATCTATTAGTAATGCATATGATATTGAAATATCATATATATTATTTAATAAGTAATCATGTAATATAAGATAAAATAACAAATGTAATGTAATTATATTATTTGTATTAATATTACAAAAAATTTGCTTATATAAATTGTATTGTCAATATTAATGTTAGCATTGATATTAATAAATACAGATAATTAACATAATATAACCAATTAATTATATGATATTCATTAATATATAAAATACACAAAATGAACAATTAGTATATATTTAGTACTCAATGAATATTATTTATATTGTTAAGGTACTTTACAATCAAACTAAAATTAACGAAAGATAACAATAAAATTATAATTATTCATACTATTACTTTATTCCATTCAACCAAATGAACGTAACATCAGTTTTACAATTACAAAAGACGAATTCTTTTTCAATGATTGGGCTTTTACTAATACTTATTAGTTTTTCCTTTAATTAATCACACATAGTAGCCCACAATTTGACCATATAATTAATTGAAATAAAATATAATTGCATAACACTAAATAACTAAAAAACAAAAAAGAAAAGGGAAAAAAGAAAAAATAAAAGAAAATTTCAAAAAATTAAGGGGGGAAGAAAAAACCAACTATCCAAAAGCTAAGGAGAGATAGGAACATTTACCAATAAGAAGATAAGCCATGACTAAGAGATAAAGATGAGTCATTCGACCTATCACCCATCTATTATTTTGTAGTTAGTTCTTTCTTTTAATTGTCTATATATTTTCAATTTCTTGTATTTTAGATTTTTTAAATAATTTATCAATTATTCAATTTTATTATGTTTAATCATATTATTTAGGGATAATGTCATATTTGGTATCCGAACTTTACTTAAATATGCAAATTAGTACCTAAAGTTCAAAAAAATCAATTTAATACTTAGTTGAAATTTTGGTGTA